>JANAVB010024597.1:8257837-8509265 GCA_029216955.1 Iris pallida | reverse complement strand
CTACTACCTAGGGAGTACGGGTCGAAATACCAAGCGTAGGAGGCTAACTTGGTATTTGCCTAGGTTAGAAATTTACCTTTTTAAAGGATAAATTAAGAATTAGCCTACGGCCAAGATACGGATTTCGGAGTCCAAGATGGACTCTGATATGGGTTGTAATGGTTGGTAATGATTAGAAATAGTCGTCTAGACCTAGTCTTGACCTTGGTTGACCACGGTTGACTTTTAGACAAAAAGTCAACTATGGGTCTTTACCTAATTTAGTCCCAAAATTCCATTAGACTTGGACAGTTGACCAAACGTCAACTGTTAGTCACCATTGACCCTAGAGTTGACCAGAGTGACCGTTGACCAAAGTCAACTGTAAGTCAACTTTTGACCTAGTTTGATATAGGTTGACTTCCAATGTTTCCTATGACCAAGGTTGACCTAACTAGACTTGTCTTGACCTAGAATAACTAATATGGTTTAATTTGATTTTGACTTTACTTCCTAATATAGTATTGATACGTCTTGTTCTCTATAGGTCCTCGAGACGCTGCATTGGATTTTGTTGACATACTTTATCATATTACAGGCGAGTATATTCTCTGACACTTTTCTAATTTACGATGATTGTTATAATTCATGTAATTAGTGTAGATATGCTTGTTCTCGACATATTGGTCACACGTATTGGTATTCATGGATCCCGACATGAGATATTATTTCTTATTATCTTGGTATATCTTGTGCGAGCCCCTTGTAGTTCTTGTGCAGTATATGGATACCGATTCTCGAGGAGACTTGCTCCTTTCTCGTGGAATCCCGTGTCGTAACGTGTCTTGCTTGGATCCACTCTACCAGTCGGGGACGGGGAGTATTAGTGTAGATGTGTGGTCATTATCTACCTTGTTATTCTTGTAGATCTTGTGAGTGTTAATCATACACTCCACATATGATTAACCAGGCCAGTAGACCTTGTGCAGACCCAAGCCGGCCACATGTTGAAACTAGTACTCACACACTTAGATAGATGATTCTTAATTCTTGTACATGCCATGATCAGTTTACTTGCCTTGTTCTAGCTCTAGATTTACACCTTACCATGCCATGATACTCACATGTACATTCCATGATTTCTTGTATATACTCTATATTTACAGTCTTATAGCTTTTGTCATATCTTGTGAACTGCTGTTAGTTGATTGTACTCGTTCAATCCTGACTGGATATGTTGACAAAATATTATAGATGCTGATGAGGGGGATTACAGTACCTACTACGGTCCGGATGACATAGTGGGCTTAGACTTGGAGACCTTGGTCCAGCAGGGCTTAGCTCCGCCTGACGAGACTTTACCTATTGCTTAGTTAGAGTTATTTGTACTGGACCTTGTCTCTAGTTACTTTTGAGACTGTTATATTTTGGCTTCTATTAGAGACTTGGACTTGGACTTGTATATTATTTATATTTGGACTTGACATGTTTTATTTTATTGTCATGTTGTCTTTATCTTTCAGTCTTTACTTTATCTTCTTAGACTTGTGATTGAGCACTCATATATATTCATTGCTTGTCCTCCGTTCGGAGTTGACCATATTCTCGACAGGTTTTTGATATATATATATAAACTGTTGTTAGAGTAGAAAACCTACAGCGTTCCATACCGTTTTTACGGTGAGGGCTGGGCGTTGTCACGTACACGTGCCCTTATAGTGGGTACGGGTCGTGACAATTCATACAAATAACGACGGACAATAAGTCGCTAACTCGTCGCTAACCGTGTATCAGAGGGTTTCTGATACGCAATATCCGTTGCTAAGGCGTCGCTAACGTTGACGGATTTGCGACGCATCAGCGACGGATAATACATCGCCACACTTCTGGAAATCTTCCATATTTCCAAAACATGATCGACGGTAAATCCGTCGCCATTCCGTCGCCTCTCGACGGATAATCCGTCAGTAAGCTGTCGCTATCTGATATTCGTACAATTAGCGACGGATAGTACGTCGATAAGCTGACGTGAAGCAGTCGCCAAATACACTACCTCGTCAGATTAGCAGCTACATGGCGACGGATAATCCGTCGCCACCCTTCTGAAAATCTTCCATATTTCCAGAACATGATCGACGGGAAATCCGTCGCCATTCCGTCGCTTGAATGCCACTATCTCATATTCATACAATTAGCGACGGAAAGTTCGTCACTAAGCTGTTGCGAGGGCCGTCGCTAAATACTCTTCCTCGTCGGATTAGCGGCCATTTGGTGACGAATAATCCGTCGCCATGCTTCTGGATATCTTCCATACTTCCAGAACATGAGCGACGAAAATTCTGTCGCCATTTCGTCGCTAACTTTTTCCAGAAACAGTCCGACGGATAATCCGTCGGGAAGTCATCGCTATCTGCAAACGTCCGTCGATAGTCCGTTGACAAACCGTCGCTATCTGCAAATGTCCGTCGGTACGCCGTCGGTAATCCATCGGAATGCCGTCGGTAATCCGTCGCTAACTGAAATATTTTTGAAAAAAAATTCAGAAAAGAGACTATTCCCTGTAATATAACATATTCAGCATCCACCATACACAAATAAAACATATCCGACATCCAATATATCCAACAAATATCCATATTGCCAACACAATATCTCCAAATATCCAATATATCACAACATAAATAAAATATCCAATATATACACATCCAAATGTATAAATGTCCAAAAACATAAATAAAATCACTGAGAAGGAGGAGATGGATCGTCTCGTGCGCTCTCCGCCAAATCCACTCTGCGTATATAATCCTCCACCATATGTGGCGGCACTTGGGACAAGACGTGGTCTGGAAACGAGCGTAGCTGCTCTGACGACATCATATCAAGGAGCGCCACGATAGTAGCATTCGGTACCAGACGGGCCTCGGAAGAGCGTTCAAAAGATAACCGTCCGGAACAAGAAGGACCAGGTCGATCCGAACCACCGACGGCAGCAGTAGACGGAGCGGCAGCAGACGGACCAGGAGCAGACGGATCGGGAGCAGAAGAAGGATGCGGATAGTGCCCCAGCACTATCGACCGTAAATCCGACACCGCTGTGGCGAGAGTCGCAAGCTACGTCCTCACATCGTCTGCGGGGGACACGGAAGGAGGTGGAGGCGGTGGATATCTCGGAGTCGACGTCTGCAAAAAATTTGCCACGGAACCTAAGCCGTACAGGTTTCCTTTCCTAAAGCCGTCGGCGGATTCTATGAACACGTCGTCGTAGCGAGCGACCATAGAAGAGGGCGTCTGGGTGGGCGTCATTTCGCCTACATCCTCGGTAGGGGGCTCAATCCGACGGAGTGCCTCACGATACATAGCCTATCCAATGAATGTGTTTATACTATAAGTTTTTCTTAGTTATAATCTAAATCCTATGTTTTCCTAAGTTATAGTTTTAATCCTAAGTTTACCTAATTAAGTTATAGTTATAATCATATGTTTTCCTAAGTTATAGTTATAATCATGAACGTAAGTACTTACATCTGTCTCCTGGGCCCTCGCGTCGACAAAGCTCCCATCCTTCCGCCTCTTGTGCGTATGCACGAATACGTCGTGAGCGGTGACCCCCTCCGCCTCTCTTCCCTCCTTCACTGCCTGTTGGGCCTGCATACATAGAATTTAATTAACTTCGTATATTAATAGTACCGAATTAAATAGTGGAATAAATTTGCGGTATCTCACCAAATCTGCATGCGTCCGTACGTGGGGCCTTGATCCCCCCGTATGCAGACCCACGGCCTCTCTATTCGCCTTGGTTTCTCTGATTTTTTCTTGTATCTAGGAGTATTCATCTTCTCCAACATCTCCTCATAGAACTCCGCCCGGATCCAGTCCTTCTTCATATGCGTCGTACGAAGGTTGTACACCGCATCCCGTATCTTCTTCCCGACGGCGGCTTTGTAGGTCCTGTGGATCGCCTCCTCGCGATGGAGGGGCCAGCAGAACATCCTCTGACACACAAATTCAAATATCACGTAATTAAAAAATTTATGAATTAAAGAATAATTAATAATTAACCC
Source organism: Iris pallida (assembly GCA_029216955.1). Classification (NCBI taxonomy): domain Eukaryota; kingdom Viridiplantae; phylum Streptophyta; class Magnoliopsida; order Asparagales; family Iridaceae; genus Iris; species Iris pallida. The sequence continues at coordinate 8,505,225 of JANAVB010024597.1, read as the reverse complement.
TAAGATATATACCCTCATTTCGTCGAGCCAGACGTACTGCCTATCCTGAGGTACCTCAGAAAAATTGAGGTAGGGGCCATGGTAGTTTTTTCGAATAATGCACCCTGGACTCCGGGCAACATCCCACGGGAAAAATCTATAAAAAAGCAACGATTGTAATATTGACTTGAATAAATGAAACAAATTTAATAAATTAACTTAAATTTACTTACGATTCACCCTCGGGCCATATCTCTCGTCGGAACTCGCCCGTCGGCCTCTCTGGTGGCGTCGGAGGATCCGAGGGTCCGCGCATGTACTCCCCGGTAACAGGATAAAACTGAATCCGGGGGTACTCCGGGGCCCACCGTGCAGTAACTGCTGGGTCCGCTGCTGCATCTGCTGATGCATCCGCTGGTGCATCCGGTGGCGGAATGGATCCGCTAGAGGATGGAGGAACGGATCCGCTAACGGATGGAGTCGCAGGTCTCGACGAAGATTGACGGCGGGAAGAGTGTGTGCCCGGGCTATCCAGGTCGGGATCGAAGGTCACATCCAAAGAAGACGTCTGGCGACCATGACCGCTACCACCATGCCCACGTCCACGACCACCACCACCACTGTCACGACCCGCTCCTGAATAATCGAACACGAGTCGGACACGCCCAGCATTCGTCGTTAGACACGACGAAGTAAGCTGTACCAAACTAGGGAAATCTAACCAGATAATCAAAAATGTATATAATCACAGCATCTAAAAACGTATCCCAGAATGATTACCAGAATCCACAATTCTATGTATATAAATGTACCAGAATCAACAGGAATGGAAAGTTCTATGAACTCTAAAGTCAATATCTAAAAGTAAAGCTAAGTAGTCTAAACCTGAAGCCTCAAGCTAAGCCTCATCCTGCTCAGCTAAAACCTGGGCTCTGGCCCATAGAGTAGAACAATGTCCTGCAAGCATACCTGCAACATATCCTATTCAGGAGCGGAGCAAAGTACAGTTCTAGGTAATAAAACATGAACATAATATGAAATGTGTACAGGGGTACATGAAAAGATATACATGAATGAACAGGAAAGTACAGGAAAGTAATACAGGAAACGAGTACAGGATCTATAGTTCGAGAATGTAAAGTACAGGAACACGTAAAGTACAGGAATGAAACTATAATCCTGAAGTACCAGACATGATAAGTGCACAATATCGAAATACATCTAGTCCATGTGACCGGCTGGGGTGAGTACATGTACAGGAGTACATGAATATGGTACGACTTAGGACCCGCGTGCACAGTACGAGGCCTAAGCTAGGTACAGGAATATATAGTAACCGGGATTGGTCACATGGCTAGTGTATTTTCCCACCCGATACTAATAAGTACAAGAACAAGGGTACAGGAATATAGGAGTACATGAATATCGTGCCACGACGTGTCACAAAAAAGGGTACAAGAATATAAATGCACAAAACCGTAGAAAAGTACTTGCCTTGCTCCAGGAAAGTACGTGTGAACAATAGAAGCTGGATATCCCCCTGGTTTGATAGGTACAAGTTGATTAATAACTAAACAAGCTCTAAGTTGGTATCTTATAGTTCTAAAACATGTCTCACTACCAACTATGTTATCTGGTTAAACCCATTATTCATTATTCACCATTAACTCCCTACAAGCATTCTCTTATAACCACTAGTTAAACTAATTAGTTAAAAGCAAGGTTAACTAACATTGATTAAATAGAAGCCTATAATGACAGTCATGCTACTAATCCTTGAGATAGGTTATCAGAGTATTCAATCTAATAAACTGTTGTCCTAACAGGAAATTTGATGGTGTCTCTAAGGAGAGGACCCCCCTACATTTCCAATTGAAACCCTGAATCAAAAATGCCTAGATTTAAGTACAACCTAATCTAGTTTATCCAATGTAAAACATGATTGAAACAATAGAACATATTCTACTAAAAATTGATCATGGGCCAACCTTCCTGTTGAGCCAATCAACAATTAAACTAATAATGCATACCAGTTACTTTCAAATCTAAACCCTTGACTAAATTGTCAGGTGTCCTATAGTTTACTAAGTAAAACAGTCATGATATGTGAACCAAGGCAGGAACCTAAGGTCCCATGTTCAAACAATCATTCAATATTGGCAAGGTAGCTCTGAATCAACACTGGTATCAATTCCCCAGGTCCTCAACTGAACTCTGATACCCACATTTCTAGGTTTTTCCTGAGACTAATCTCAGTTTATCACAGATATTTCATTACAAGGTTTAGCTATGACAATATAGTCCTAACTGGACTGATCTAAACAGTCCAGAAACGTCATTCCTGAGATCTTAATACAGACTCTCAAAAGAACATAACTAGTCTTTGTTAAGACAAGTTAAGGAAAATATTCTACAGTAGAAACCCATCAGTTTAATCAACTGCAATAGTCCCAACTATCTGCCATAGCAGTTTAGGAATTGAATGTCAGGTTTATGAAGAAGTTTGGGATTGATCAGGAACCTGGAAATCGAATGGGACTATGATAAAGATTTCCAGGTTTATCAATTACTAAGGTACTGATAAATAAAACCCAACCTCACTTGCACCCAATACATCATCCTGGCTACAACCTTACTTCCAAAACTTATGCAGCTAACAGTTAATCAGAAAACTCAAGACCGGGGTTTAACAGTCCTATACTTTGGTATGGTGGTGTAACAAATATTTGTAAAATCATATACATGGCAGCCTACATAACCATTCGAGCTTAAATTAGCTCCTGAGAAAATCATGACAGAGAAATACATGGTAAAATATAATGTTCAAACAACCAACAGTTAAGGCTCCCAGGTCCAAATGTTTATACTCTCAGGAAAACTAAATTCAACCTCTCAGTGAAAACTGAGATACCAATCTCCCAATAAAAACTGAGATACCAGTCTCTGAGATATCAAACTCTCAATGAAAACTGAGATACCAATCTCTCAATAAAAAATGAGATACCAATCTCTCAATGAAAACTGAGATATCAATCTCTCAATGAAAACTGAGATATCAAGTTCTCTGAATTTCCAGTTCCCAAATTCAAGACAGTGTATACGAGTTCCAGATTCAACCTTTTATCAGTTTACATATGCCAACTCAGATCCAGTTGACTGAACCAATCCCATTGTGTTGGTTTCAGATTTTCCTGAATTAAACCAACTGTCCATGAAATCGGATTCAGTGAAATGAATCAAATATTGGTATAGGTAAACAGATTTCATTTAGGGAATCACAGTGATACAAGTCCCCAATTCCAGGATTCAGGTTCAAATGCTGAACCAGGACATCTCATACGAGTCCCAGGTTCTCAATGAACCAAATTTAGTCTGATCTACAACCCACTGTAATTGTTTTAAGTGAATCCCCAATGAATCAAATGTTGATATAGGAAATTCAGTTCACATTTGTATTGAACAATCATAGAGGAATTCTCAGCTCATGCATATCGACCCAAGACAGGAAATGAGATATAACTCTAACACAGCTATAAGAAAATCTCAGATCATTCCAAAGCTCACACTACCAGTTGAAGACTGAATTTAGAATACATGTCCCTTTTGCATATTATCCCAGGACAACCCCTACTGCAATAATCCTTCTCTAAAAATATATTTAACATAAGGTTCTCAAAATATACATCTAATCCATTGATTTAGTAGTCACCTGAGATGGGAAATTACTGGTACTTGATGTCAGCCCTAAATTGAACACGAGTTGGCACTTCAATTGAAATTCAATAATCTGAAGAAAGTAGAATAGATCTCAGGAAAATTCCACAAGTTCTACAATCATCCATCCTCATGACAACAATGCTCGAATCAAGACATACCTCAACGTTCTATGAAGACAATCTATGTCGATCAATGGATCATCAATAGCTACTCCTGATCTGATGAAACACCAAAAAATAATTGACTCTACCGAGTGACACTCAGAATCCAAACCATTGAAAAGAATTCTCTCGACTTACCAAAATTGATGGAACAGGAAAAATAATGTAGATCTCACAGTGTTCGTTATCAACCCAAATAATATTTTGACCTGGAATTTCAGGTCTCAGGTTAATGGATTCACGAATTTAGACCAAAAAGAGGTCGGATCGGAACTTACCTTCTCGACACAGCCGACTACGTCATCGACGGGAGCTCCGAGGATCAATAGAATAGGGAAAGCTCGAACAGAAGCTCCCTGGAAGGATCTGCGTCGCTGAGTCGATTGGGAGGCGTCGCCATCAGGGTCGTCTTCTTCCTCGGTGGCCGGCGGGAGTGGTTCGTCGGCGACGAGATTAGGAAAGTCCTCGAGAGAAGGAAGAGAGAGAGAGGAACGAAAGAATATGAGCTGCTGAAAGAATTCTACACAACTATTCATTCTTTAAAAAAAAACTTTCCACATATTTTTATTTACACCCCTTCACCACTGGTAACTTTGCACATACCCCCTCCCCCTTTTCATTATTACTAACTGTTGAAAACAGTTAAAAACTTTATTATAATTATCATTATTTAAAACAAAAGGTGCGGGGACCACTAAATTGGTTGTAACAAATTTTCAAATTTGAAAATTGCTCCCAATTTATTTCCCTCTAAAATATCAATCATCATAATATTAATTAAAATAAATAAAAGTTAACTTTTTATTTGAAACCCAAATAATCAATTGTTATTATTAAAATCAAAAATTTTATTTTCTCAAAAATCAGGAAGTGTAGTTACAAATCTCCCCTCCTTAAAATAATTTCGTCCTCGAAATTCGGGAGGCAACAAAACAAACTCAAAGCAAATCTCAAGAAGGTTCAACACAATTTATTTATTGTATTTAAAATTCTCAATATCAAAGTACACTCAAACAAACAATCTGGAATAGTGCTCCCATGTGGACTCTCTCGAAGAGTGATGTCTCCACATGACACGGACAAGTGGAATAGTCTGGTTCCGTAGGCGCTTCTCCCTCCGGTCAAGGATCTCCACTGGCTGCTCCTCGTAGGTCAAACTCGGGCCCACCTCTAACTCTGAGTAGTCTACTACATGGCTCGGGTCTAGAATGTAGCATTGGAGCTGAGACACATGGAAAACATCGTGCACTCCCTCCAAGCTAGCTGGAAGTGCTAGTTGATATGCCACCTCGCCAATCCGTGCCGTCACGTCGAAAGGCCCGATGTACCTCGAACTGAGCTTCCCATCTCTGTCGAATCTGATGATGCCCCTAGTCGACGAGATCTTCAGGAACACTCTATTTCTAACTTCTGATTCCGGTGACCATATGCTGTTGTCCGCCCAGTACTTCTGCCGATCCTGTGCAACTCTGAGACGCCCTGAGCCTTTGAGATCAAATATGATAATTACACACAAGAAAAATAATACGATTTAACAATGATCAAGGGTAAAATAGGCACGAATGGAATGAAGTTCAATTACTTCTTAGAGGAGCAAAATCATGAAGACACAATTATTAAGTACAATAAAAAAATTGATAGTTTAACACAGGTAGACTAGAACAAGATAGAAAATCATGGTCAGATAGACATGACTTAAGATCGAAGTTTAGACAAGTCACAAACGAAGTACGGAACCATAATCTGGTAATATACAATTTTGAGGAACTCAATGATCTAACGATAAAATGCTAGAAGGAAAATTTAGCAAGGGTTGATTGAGGAGACGTACGCAATACTCAGGAGAAACAGTATCAAATCAGGATGAACGTGCAAGGATCCTGATTCTCGAAAACCAATAATCATATAAAAAGGGATATAGTTTCCATGGTGTCCGGGAACATATAGCTATTTGAAATCACTTTGCCTAGAATCCCTACCCCGCCAGTATATATCTGACTGCAGTGGACTTTCGGTTCCGTGACTCAAATAACAATGTCATCGAATATTCTGTCAACCTTATCCATTTTCCAATAATCATTGGCGAAGCAACCCAAGAGAATAAGATATGAAGAATGTAGCAAAATCTCGACAATACTCGAAAACCTATGAAAGTCTGAAATCACTTCAACTTAGAGTTCCTGCCTCGCCAGTGCGCTACTGGCTGCAGTAAACCCTCAGTCTCCATAATCCAGATAATGGCTGCAGCGCACAACTGTCATGCCATAGTAGGTCATCGAATAGCCTTTAAACTTTATCCATAGGAGAATTTCAAGGAATCCCAATAAGTTTCAATAGTCCAAGTCACGAAAATGGTGAGGTTACCTGTCTGTTAGAATACAAGGGTTTATTAGGTACTATGAAGCAACACGAAATCAAATCAAGGGTAGTGAGTACAAAAGGGCAACCAGGGAGATTTAAAATTTCAGACAAGAAGCGAAGTTTCAAATTATAACGAAATTTCAACTGATATCTGGAATGGTAACGAGATTCCATATATGGGATATTATCCCGAAGGGATAACAGAGTCTTGAAGGGTAAACTGAAGCAAGGTATCAGATAGAAGGCAAAGTCTCAAAATAAGGACCAAAAACTTTGTACATAATATATAACAAAATCTCGAACGACAACGAAGTCTCGAACAAAAGTTCAACAGGAAACAAATCTTAGATAGGAAATCGACATCAACAAAGCCGCAAATAAAAAGTGAAATCTTGAACAGAATCTCGAACATGAAGCAAGGTTACGAACAGTGATTTAGAAAACAGGGTATCAAATAGCGAACAAGAAACAGGTATCGAACCCTAATTATGAAACAAATAGAATTTCAATAGGAACAAGGTCGAACAAGGTTGTGAACAGAAATAATTTCTTGAATAGAAACGAGTCTCAAATAGTAAACAAAATCACATAGGAAATGAGCCAAAATTTCAAAATAGAAAATAAGAGCTTCAAACGATGTCTCGAATAGGGGCTGAATCTCAAGCAAGTGTCAAGATAGGAGTGAAGGTTCAAACAATGTTTTGATTGGGGACAAGTTTCAAAATGAAATTTCGGATAGAAATAAAATCTCAAATAGCACATGGTTCAAATAGGAAATTTTCAAATAGAAGCAAAAAAAATAAAGCCATAAATAATGAATTGTGAAACAGGGTATCGAATAGTGGATTCCAAACAATTATCGAATTGTGGATCTGGAACAAGTTTATCAAATAGGAAACAATATCTAGAAATAAGTTTCGAATATCAATCAGGATTTCAAACAAGAAAATGAGAAGTTGCAAGAAATGAACTAAGTGCTAAGAGAAATTTTAAGGGAAAACTGGATTACGAATCAAGATACATGGTTCTCTCCAACCATGCAAAAGAAGCCTTCTGTCTTCAGTCTATCTTCAGTGTTCCTCCGAAACTGGAGTCTCTTCAATCTTCCTCAACTACCCTGACGTAGGCTGGCCCCTACGACAGTGCTCCATTTGATAGCTGAATCTGGAGAGGCGGGTCCCCTTGCTGCAGTCCTGATGCTCCCCGTGCTTGTCCTTAGGCAGTGTGATCAACGATCTCCGGACAATCTATGACTTGATGGGCAGCGATCCGCAGTGCAGGTGTAGCCTTCATCTCTGGCGGTACTCTTTATGGTGATGTCCTGGCGACGGCAGAAATTGCAGATGGTCGTCATCTGAATCTGAGTCTGGGTCTTCCGCTGAGGTAACTGAAATACAGGGACTCTGACAGAAATATATGGTTGCTGGCTGCTGACTGCTGAGATTCTGATGCTCCTCGATCATTGTGATCTGCGACTTGCTGGCAATCCTTTATCCAGTGAATGTGGGCCTAAATCTGTCTCTGATGAGGTGACTGAAGAAATGCTGTCTGAGTGTGGCAACGCTTTACGGATCCACGGTAGTTGCTATCTTTATCATAAGTCTTCATGTTCCTCCCGAGCTTCAGTTTTCCGTCATGTTGTATGTGCTACGAGCTGGATCTCCCGGTTGATGACTTCAATCTTCAGAGGAGTCGGATCCTCAAGACTTGGATGATCTTCAGTGGCGGCCTCGGGTTCTCGATATGCTCCTCGGTACAAGATATGCGCTCGGTGTCTGGCATGCTCCCTCTGGTTGTCAAGGGACTCTTCAAACGTCTCTGTCAACTACGTACTACCCATGGTGATAGTAGAGTGATAGAAGGTAGTGGAGGCTCGAAACCTTCAAGTGTAGGTGGATCAACAGTTCTGATGTCGCATACTTTTGAACTATCTGAAAAATAGAAAACTGTTAAAATAATCTAGACCTAAATACAACAAGTGTTTATAGAATATCAATATACCTGATATACCCTTATTTTCCGATCTTTCCTATGTTGCGATCCAGTTTCCCTAGTTAATCAAGTCCCCCAATAGTACTCTAATACCTAGGTACCATTAGGATAGACCTGCATGGGCCACTACTAAAAACATGTCACGACCCGCTCCTGAATAATCGGACACGAGTCGGACAGGACGAAGTAAGCTGTACCAAACTAGAGAAATCTAACCAGATAATCATAAATGTATATAATCACAGCATCTAAAAACGTATCCCAGAATGATCACCATAATCCACAATTCTATGTATATAAATGTACCAGAATCAACAGGAATGAAAAGTGCTATGAACTCTAAAGTCAATATCTAAAAGTAATGCTAAGTAGTCTAAACCTGAAGCCTCAAGCTAAGCCTCATCCTACTCAGCTAAAACCTGGGCTCTGGCCCATAGAGTAGAACAATGTCTTGCAAGCATACATGCAACATATCCTATTCAAGAGCGGAGCAAACTACAGTTCTAGGTAATGAAACATGAACATGATATGAAATGTGTACAGGGGTACATGAAAAGATATACATGAATGAACAGGAAAGTACATGAAAGTAATATAGGAAATGAGTACAGGATCTATAGTACGAGAATGTAAAGTACAGAAACACGTAAAGTACAGGAATAAAACTATAATCTTGAAGTACCAGACATGATAAGTGCACAATATCGAAATACATCTAGTCCATGTGACCGGCTGGGGTGAGTACATGTACAGGAGTACATGAATATGGTACAACTTAGGACCCGCGTGTACAGTGCGAGGCCTAAGCTAGGTACAGGAATATATAGTAACCGGGATTGGTCACATGGCTAGTGTATTTCCCCACCCGACACTAATAAGTATAAGAACAAGGGTACAGGAATACAGGAGTACATGAATATCATGCCATGACATGTCACAAGAAAGGGTACAAGAATATAAATGCACAAAATCGTAGAAAAGTACTTACCTTGCTCCAGGAAAGTACGGGTGAACAATGGAAGCTGGATATCCCCCTGGTTTGATAGGTACAAGTTGATTAATAACTAAACAAGCTCTAAGTTGGTATCTTACAGTTCTAAAACATGTCTCACTACCAACTATATTATCTGGTTAAACCCATTATTCATTATTCACCATTAACTCCCTACAAGCATTCTCTTATAACCACTAGTTAAACTAATTAGTTAAAAGCAAGGTTAACTAACATTGATTAAATAGAAGCCTATAATGACAGTCATGCTACTAATCCTTGAGATAGGTTATCAGAGTATTCAATCTAATAAACTGTTGTCCTAACAGGAAATTTGATGGTGTCTCTAAGGAGAGGACCCCCCTACATTTCCAATTGAAACCCTGAATCAAAAATGCCTAGATTTAAGTACAACCTAATCTAGTTTATCCAATATAAAACATGATTGAAATAACAGAACATATTCTACTAAAAATTGATCCTGGGCCAACCTCCCTGTTGAGCCAATCAACAATTAAACTAATAATGCATACCAGTTACTTTCAAATCTAAACCCTTGACTAAATTGTCAGGTGTCCTATAGTTTACTAAGTAAAACAGTCATGATATGTGAACCAAGGCAGGAACCTAAGGTCCCATGTTCAAACAATCATTCAATATTGGCAAGGTAGCTCTGAATCAACACTGGTATCAATTCCCCAGGTCCTCAACTGAACTCTGATACCCACATTTCTAGGTTTTCCTGAGACTAATCTCAGTTTATTATTGATATTTCATTACAGGTTTAGCTATGACAATATACTCCTAACTGGACTGATCTAAACAGTCCAGAAATGTCATTCCTGAGATCTTAATACAGACTCTCAAAAGAACATGACTAGTCTTTGTTTAGACAAGTTAAGGAAAATATTCTACAGTAGCAACCCATCAGTTTAATCAACTGCAATAGTCCCAACTATCTGTCATAGCAGTTTAGGAATTGAATGTCAGGTTTATGAAGAAGTTTGGGATTGATCAGGAACCTGGAAATCGAATGGGACTATGATAAAGATTTCTAGGTTCATCAATTACTAAGGTACTGATAAATAAAACCCAACCTCACTTGCACCCAATACATCATCCTGGCTACAACCTTACTTCCAAAACTTATGCAGCTAACAGTTAATCAGAAAACTCAAGCCTGGGGTTTAACATTCCTATACTTTGGTATGGTAGTGTAACGAATGTTTGTAAAGTCATATACATGGCAGCCTACATAACCATTCGAGCTTAAATTAGCTCCTGAGAACATCATGACAGAGAAATACATGGTAAAATATAATGTTCAAACAACCAACAGTTAAGGCTCCCAGGTCCAAATGTTTATACTCTCAGGAAAACTAAATTCAACCTCTCAGTGAAAACTGAGATACCAATCTCCCAATAAAAACTGAGATACCAGTCTCTGGGATATCAAACTCTCAATGAAAACTGAGATACCAATCTCTTAATGAAAACTGAGATACCAATCTCTCAATGAAAACTGAGATACCAATCTCTCAATAAAAACTGAGATATCAATCTCTCAATGAAAACTGAGAGATCAAGTTCTCTGAATTTCCAGTTCCCAAATTCAAGACAGTGTATACGAGTTCCAGATTCAACCTTTCATCAGTTTACATATGCCAACTCAGATCCAGTTGACTGAACCAATCCCATTGTGTTGGTTTCAGATTTTCCTGAATTAAACCAACTGTCCATGAAATCAGATTCAGTGAAATGAATCAAATATTGGTATAGGTAAACAGATTTTATTTAGGGAATCACAGTGATACAAGTCCCCAATTCCAGGATTCAGGTTCAAATGCTGAACCAGGACATCTCATACAAGTCCCAGGTTCTCAATGAACTAAATTTAGTCTGATCTACAACCCACTGTAATTGTTTTAAGTGAATCCCCAATGAATCAAATGTTGATATAGGAAATTCAGTTCACATTTGTATTGAACAATCATAGAGGAATTCTCAGGTCATGCATATCGACCCAAGACAGGAAATGAGATATAACTCTAACACAGCTATAAGAAAATCTCAGATCATTCCAAAGCTCACACTACCAGTTGAAGACTGAATTTAGAATACATGACCCTCTTGCATATTATCCCAGGACAACCCCTACTACAATAATCCTCTCTAAAAATATATTTAACATAAGGTTCTCAAAATATGCATCTAATCCATTGATTTAGTAGTCACCTGAGATGGGAAATTACTGGTACTTGATGTCAGCCCTAAATTAAACACGAGTTGGCACTTCAATTGAAATTCAATAATCTGAAGAAAGTAGAATAGATCTCAGGAAAATTCCATAAGTTCTACAATCATCCATCCTTATGACAACAATGCTCAAATCAAGACATACCTCAACGTTCTATGAAGACAATCTATGTCGATCAATGGATCATCAATAGCTACTCCTGATCTGATGAAACATCAAGAAATAATTGACTCTACCGAGTGACACTCAGAATCCAAACCATTGAAAAGAATTCTCTCGACTTACCAAAATTGATGGAACAGGAAAAATAATGTAGATCTCACAGTGTTCGTTATCAACCCAAATAATGTTTCGACCTAGAATTTCAGGTCTCAGGTTAATGGATTCACGAATTTAGACCAAAAAGAGGTCGGATCGGAACTTACCTTCTCGACACAGCCGACTACGTCGTCGACGGGAGCTCCGAGGATCAATAGAATAGGAAAAGCTCGAACAGAAGCTTCCTGGAAGGATCTGCGTCGCTGAGTCGATTGGGAGGCGTCGCCATCGGGGTCGTCTTCTTCCTCGGTGGCCGGCGGGAGTGGTTCGTCGGTGACGAGATTAGGAAAGTCCTCGAGAGAAGGAAGAGAGAGAGAGGAACGAAAGAATATAAGCTGCTGAAAGAATTCTACACAACTATTCATTCTTTAAAAAAACTCTGCACACATTTTTATTTACACCCCTTCACCACTGGTAACTTTGCACATACCCCCTCCCCCTTTTCATTATTACAGTAACAGTTGAAAACAGTTAAAAACTTTATTATAATTATCATTATTTAAAACAAAAGGTGAGGGGACCACTAAATTGGTTGTAACAAATTTTCAAATTTGAAAATTTCTCCCAATTTATTTCCCTCTAAAATATCAATCATCATAATATTAATTAAAATAAATAAAAGTTAACTTTTTATTTGAAACCCAAATAATCAATTGTTATTATTAAAATCAAAAAATTTATTTTCTCAAAAATCGGGAAGTAGAGTTACAACCACCACCATCACCACCACGACCACGGCCAGCACCACCAGTATGAGTGCTCGCAACCATGCCCTGTAAATAGAACACATAAACATAATTAATAATATAAAAGTATAAATGAATATAAAAATAAACTAAAACATATATACCAGTAGTAGGGCGACGAGTGCCTACCAGAGGAGTAGGACTAGGAGTGCCATCTGCAAAAAGAAAATCATACAATAAGTAGATGATCGAACGACAAAAACATGAACCGAAAGAAGAACACAGAAGTTTAATTTAAACTGAATCGTCCTCGTCAGCGGCCTCGGCCTCGACAAAAACATGAACTGAAATATACCGATATTTAATCATCGTCATCGTCCTCGTCCTCGTCTTCATTCTCATCATCATCCTCATCCTCATCCTCATCGTCGACTTCATCGGTATCTTCATCCTCATCAAGTTCTTCTTCTTCTTCTTCAGTCTCAATACTTGGGACAAGACGCCTCTTTCTCCCCTGGTTGACATCTAAGTCTTGTATATCAACCTCTTCCTCCCTTCTATTTTCCTCAGCAGGAGGTATATCAACCTCTAATTCAACATCCATGGTATCCGACTGTTGTCCCAAGTATTGGGGCTTTTCGATCTCATCTTCTTGGTATGCTGGCTCTCCAACGTTGAATGTATTTCTAGATTTAATCTTGCATACTGCCCACCAGTCAAATCGATCTCTACGACGTCTTGGGTAGCTTGTATAGTAGACTTGAACAGCCTGACTTGCTATCGCAAACGTGTCGGACCCTCTATACCTCCTGTGATGATTTATATCGACGAATCCAAATTTTTTATCGATTCTCCAATCGATATTTGGTGTCGTATCGAACCACTCACATTTGAACATCACAATATGCATATCATATGGGGCACTATATTGTAAATCTATAATATCCCGAAGCACTCCATAATAGTCAAAGTCCGGCTCGTCGTCATAGATGGTGCCTCTTATGCAAACACCAGAATCCTTAGTACTGAAGTTGTCATTGACAAATTCGACATTTATAGCATGCTGAGTTGCCCTAAACTTTAAGCCATTAACGACATAGCCGGGCCAAGTCTTCGCATGCTTCTTCGGTCCTAATGCCAAATAATGAATGCTCTCATTTGTGAGTGTTGTTTCAGGCAATAAAACCAGTAAACAAATAATGATAATTTAAATGTTTTACTTGCATATATTTTAATGGTAGTCGCATAACATATTATCTCAGTTACTTACGTATTTTTGAAACCAGGTCGGAAAGGTACAATCAACCTCTCTTTGAAGTCCCTCGTCGGTAATATCGGGTGTCCTTATTTTGACTTTATCTCTAAATACACGGTTAGAAAGAATAAAAATAAGTGTAGTCACTTACTTTACCAAATTAGAGATTATAACGAGGTGTATTCACTTACTTCTCCAAATCTCTCAATTCTTGTATGTCACAATTTAACAATACATATCGGTGCGCGGTATCATACTCATCGTCAGTCAACCACCGATTCTTACTAGCCCCAATAGGCTTGTCCCTTAAATTAAATATACCTCCATCCTCAACGTCTTCGTCATTCCTTTGAGGTCTATTTCGATTTGTCTCGACATGAGTATCAAAATAAATGGAACAGAAGTTTGACACCTCCTCGATAAGATATGCTGCACAAATCGAAGCCTCTATATGAGCCTTGTTGCCAACTTTCTTCTTTAGATGGTGTAGGTACCTAGAAAGACAAATTATTTTGAGAATTAACAATGAATTATAAAATCCCACTTAAACTTTATCGATTTTTATTTACCTTTCAAAGGGGTACATCCATCGATAATGAACAGATGTACCGACACGGGCTTCGTATGGTAGATGAATCGGTAGATGCTCCATGCTGTCAAAAAAGCTCGGTAGAAATATTTTCTATAACTTGTAAATTGTTAAGACAATCTTCTCCTCAAGTTGTACCATATGTTGCACCGTCAGCTTAGTTGAAGAGATATCCCTGAAGAATGTAGACAGCTCGGCCAACGGAACCCATACAGCAGAAGGCAACAACTCTCTCAAAGCAATGGGCAGTAATCTTTCCATAAATACGTGGCAGTCGTGACTTTTCATTCCTGTTAGCTTGCGTTCATTGAGATCAACGCATCTAGACAAATTCGACACAGAGCCATCAGGAAATCTTAAAGTAGATATCCACTTACAGATTATTAATCTATCTTCCCTGCTCAATGTATATGGCGCTATAGGCTTACTTAATTGACCACCAGCTACCATTTCTATCAAGTTTAGATCATGACGTTTACATATTTCGGCCATGTCTTGTCTTGCTTTTGGATTGTCCTTCGTCTTTCCTTTAATATCCATGACGGTATTGAAGACATTATCGAACACATTCTTTTCGATATGCATGACATCAAGATTATGCCTTATAAGATTATCTTTCCAATAAGGCAAGTCCCAGAAAATACTCTGTTTGGTCCAGTTATGGCTTTGACCGAACCCCTCGATACGATTGTTCGATGGATCTTCCATTACGGTGGACAATTCCTTTACAAACTCCCTTCCCCTCCCACACCCCCCGACAGCAAACCCCCACCCCCTCCTCCCCCCCCCCCGACAGCAAACACCCACCCCCTCCCCCTAACCCCCCGACAGCAAACACCCACCCCCCATCCACCCCACCCCTCCCCTCACCCCGTCCCGCACCCAACACCATCCACCCCCCGCCCCCCTCCCTAGCTCCCCCATCACCGCTGGCCCCCGCGACAGCCGGCCCACTGCTCACCCGAAACCCTACCCCTGCCCCGAAACCCTAAACCCTACCCTGCCCCCCGTCCTAAACCCTAAACCCTACCCCATCCCGCCGACCCCAGCGACAGCCGACCCTCCCCACCAACCCAAAACCCTAAACACAGAGAGAGAGAGAGAGAGAGAGAAAGAGAGAGAGAGAGCATACCTGAGAGGGAGATATCCCGTCGGAGAGAACTTCGTCGGAGAATATGACCCGTCGAAGAGACCTCACCGGAGAGAGAGAGAGAGAAAGGGGGGAAAAAGAGAGTTTTTTGGGGGGAATAGAAAATTTCCTCCCGTCGGTTCAATTTAAGTTATGTTACAGTATTTAGCGACGGATTACCGACGGATATATCCGTCGGTAGGTAGTCGCTAAATACCAACTAGATTACCGACTGAACGTCCGTCGCTACATAGACGCTAATTTAGCATGCCATTTTTTTTTAGATTTTGCCGCCACAATGTGCAACATATTAGCGACGGACATGAATCCGTCGCTAATGTTTCGTCAATTTAGCGACGGATGTGCGACTCATTTTGACGCAAAAAAAACTAAAAAAATATTAATTGCTTTCTGACGGTAGTCAGTCACAAGGTAGTCGCGAGGCCGTCGCTATGGCCGACGGATAAGATCCGTCGCTAACCCTCCGTCGCTAATTTGCTGTATTTTAGTAGTGATTGGGCGTAAGCCTAGTCTGAAACATGTTCGTATTTGGGGTCTAGCACATGTGCTGAATGGGAAAGCCGATAAGTTGGAATCTCGTACAGAAGTACGCTTGTTTGTAGGCTATCCAAGAGGAACGAAATGAGGTTTATTTTATAGTCCTAAGGATCAGAAGGTCATTGTTAGCACCAATGCCCAATTCTTAGAGGAAGACTATGTGATGAACCATAAACCCACAAGTAGAGTTGTTCTAGAAGAACTAAGACGTGAGACACCAAGTACTTCAGTACCAACAGTACAAAAGAATGAACCACAAATAACTGTACAACGTGTCACAAATGTTACACCATAACCGATAGTGCCTCGTCGTAGTGGGAGGGTTGTGATACAACCTGATAGATATATGTTCTTGGGAGAGTCGTCAGACTTCGTCCCTGAGGGACAAGATTATGATCCCTGTACCTACAATGAAGCACTCCAAGATAAAGATGCAGAGTATCGGCAAAAAGTAATGATATCTGAAATAGAATCTATGGATTCTAATCAGGTTTGGAAGCTTGTAGAACCACCCGTTGGTGTAAAAGCCATTGGATGTAAGTGGGTCTATAAGAGAAAAAGAGGATCAGATGGTAAGGTTGAAACCTTTAAAGCTCAGCTTGTAGCAAAAGGTTTTACTCAAAGAGAGGATATCGATTATAAGGAAACCTTTTCTCCTGTAGCCATGCTTAAGTCTATCCGGATTCTTTTATCTATTGCAGCTCATCTCGATTATGAGATTTGGCAAATGGATGTTAAGACAGCTTTCCTTAATCGAAGTCTTGAGGAAGACATCGATATGAAGCAACCAGACGGATTCATTGAAAAGGGCCAGGAGCATCTTATTTGTAAGCTCAAGAAGTCCATTTATGGACTTAAGCAAGCTTCCAGATCTTGGAGCATATTTTTTGATCAAGTGATAAAATCTTATGGATTTGATCAATGTCAGGATGAATCATGTGTATACAGAAAGTGTGACAGAAATATGGTGGTATTTCTAGTACTTTATGTGGATGACATCTTGCTCATTGGAAATAATGTGAAGGTGTTATCTGATGTAAGGGTATGGTTATCCAAACAGTTTGATATGAAGGACTTGGAAGAAGTACGTCACATCCTTGGGATCAAAGTTCTACGAGATCGCAAGAAAAGGATGTTGGGCTTATCCCAAGCTTCCTATATCGATACTGTACTAACTCGTTTTAGTATGCAAAATTCTAAGAAAGGTTTCTTACCTTTTTAGACATGGAATTGCTCTATCAAAGGAGCAGTGTCCGAGGACACCTAAAAAGATAGAGAACATAAAGGCAGTTCATTATGCTTCAGCAGTAGGAAGCTTAATGTATGCAATGCTATGTACGAGACCAGACATCTGCTTTACCGTAGGCATGGTCAGCAGATATCAGTCTAACCCAGGACAAGAGTACCGGACTGCCGTAAAGCATATTTTGAAATACCTGAAAAGGACTAAAGAGTATATGCTAGTTTACCAGGCAGATAGTTTAGTTTCCTTGGGGTATACAAACTCAGATTTTCAGTCAGATAGGGATTCCAGAAAATCTATCTCAGGTTATGTGTTTACTTTGGGAGGTGGAGCCATTGTATGGAGGAGTATCAAGCAAAAATGTATTGCTGATTCCACCATGAAAGTCGAGTATGTGGCAGCCTCTGAGGCAGCCAAAGAAACGGTTTGGCTCAGAAACTTTTTGTTGGACTTGGATGTGGTACCTAGTTTGCCTAAGTCTATTACACTTTATTGTGATAATAGTGGTGCAGTTGCAAACTCGAAGGAACCATGAGCCCATAAGACAGGCAAACACATTGAGCGCAAGTACCACCTGATACGAGATTTCTTAAAGAAAAAAAAAGTTGCTATGATCAAGATATCATCAGCCGACCACCTAGCTGATCCCTTTACAAAGAGCTTACCAGCTAAGGCTTTTAACAGTCATATTGAGGGAATGAGAGTCAGATGTGTAGCAGCATGGCTTTAAGTATAAGTGGAAGATTTGTAACAGTATACTGAAAAGCAATGCTTTGAGTATAAGTGGGAGATTGTTAGGGTTATATACTAAAAGCATCACTTTTGTAGTAACCTTATTTCCTTAAATTTTGAATAAGAATCATATGGGCAAATGTTTGCATATTGTATTTGTTGCAAGTGTTAATGCAAATGTCTGATATTCTATATTGTAGATAGTATGGTGTGTGGTGTCACACAGAAGATCATATTATCAGTTTTCTATGGAGTATATAAATAGTTCACAACCTAGATGGACTTGGACAATCTATTGGAAAGGTTGTAGTGTAATCTGGTATAGTCTATCTTGACTATAGGTTTATACTAGTACACTTTGTGTGTATTGAACAGGACCACTTGAGGTTGTTCTCTTTGTACTGACTACATAAGAGAATAAATACCTCTGTTATTATGGATGCTTGTGCTCTTAATCCGAATATAATAACGGACATGTATATGCATTGTGCATTACTTTGACTCATAAAAGAGTGAGATTCATTATGGATCAACAACCTCTATGAATTGGGTAATAACATTGTATGTATGATGGGCTGTTGATTATAAATGAAATCCATGTCCCGATACATCGGGTTGATGATGTCCCCTTAAGGATCTCATAAGGATTGTCATATAAACCCTGCAGTTGGATTATATCCGACATGACAAATAAAGTTGAGCGGTACTACTTAAGGATAAAAGATGTCGAATCAATATAGTTGTCAGTAACTTAATTTGATCGACGGACATACGATATCTTAACATAGGGAGCCAAACGAGCATATAATAAAAGGAGCCCACAAACATAATTTAGGATTAGGGAGGTAGTGCAACAATAGCTCATTAGTGGACCGAGCTATTGTTAATGGGCCTGGATTGTGTGTTCGGGCTGAACACGGGATATCCAGATCCGTTAGGAGGCCTAACCCTAATTTTTTCTCATGGTCCCTGCCGTAGCCTATATATATTCTCTATTCTCTGGCCGCCAGATTACTGATTAGAAATCTGAAACTTTCTCTAAATTCGTGATTCCCGTAAGGAGAGAAAGAGAGGGCTGCTAAGGAGAAGAAAAGGTTGGAAGATCGTCGCCTACACGACGTCCAACTCGAAGAAGGAATACGTGCAGAAGATCTTGGGGTCGTCCGCTCGAGATTGCCAGGAATTACTTGTCTCCTTTCCGCCGTAGGTATAATTCGTGAACCCTAGTTTCCGCCTATGAAGGGTTAGAACACGTATTAGATCTGTTTAACTTTCTATCGATCAATACGCACACCAGAGGAAGGATCCTGGGAATCCAAGTTCCACCAGAAAGGTCCCTCCCTCTTGGGCTCGAACTTTCCTGGTATTTTGTGAGTCAACACCATCGGCCTCCTGACTGCCAGGACCAGGTAGCCTACTTGGAAAGTCCTTTGCTTGACCTTTTTGTTGAAAGCCTGTGATATACAGGCTTGGTAGAGTTCAATGCACTGCTGAGCTAGGAGAAGTTTTTCGTCAAGTGCCTCCAATTCTTGCAGACGGCGGCATTGATTGTCTTCTTCTGTCAATTGATTTGTGATCGCTACATGGAGTGAGGGTATCTGGATCTCAAGATGTTGTACCGCTTCGCTCCCGTAGACTAAGGAGAATGGTGTGTTGCCTGTCGGAGTCCGTACCGTTGTATAGTAGGCCCAATGGCATTTGCCGAGCTTTTCGTCCCATTCGCGTTTGTTGGATGACACGACCTTTTTGAGTAGCCTGATGATAGTCTTGTTAAAAGTCTCGGCTAATCCGTTTGCTGCCGGATTGTAGACGGTTGATGCCACATTCTGAATTCGATTCTTGTCACAGAATCTACTGAAAATATGGCTGATGAACTGAGGACCATTGTCGTGGATAATCCTACGGGGTACCCTGAAACGATAGATAACATGATGCCTAATGAAGCTGATCACCCTAGAGCTTTTCACTTCCGTCAGTAGAACTGCTTCTGCCCATTTGGAGAAGTAGTCGGTGATGGCTAGGATGAAGCGGTGTCCGCTTGATGAAGGAGGGGTGATAGGTCACACAATGTCCATGCCCCAAGCTTCAAAGGGCCAGGAAGCGACCGTAGGATGTAGTGGTTCCGATGGTGTATGGATAAAGTCGGTGTGAAGCTTACAAACATGGCACTTTTTAGCATATTCGACGGCATCGGCTGCCAAGGTTGGCCAGTATTAACCCATGCGTCGCAGTCGATCCTGTAACTTAGGGCCAGGTTGATGAGCCCCGCAAGTCCCATCATGAGCTTCCTGAAGGGCTTCGGCTGCTTATTCGTTGGATAGACATGGAAGGAGAAGTCCATCGTAGGAACGTCGGTACAGCATTTTAGTAGCTGTATTATAGTAAAATCGAAGGGAACGCCTTCTGACCAAGACAAATTTCTTCGGGTCTTCTGGGAGAATTCCATAGACAACGAAGTCGATGAACGGGAACCTCCAATCTCGGATATTAACACTGACACTTATCGTCATGGCATGGGCCATTTGTGAGCATAGGTTGTTTTTAGGACAGACCAAGTCTCGACTAACTACTGTGACATAGCGTTGAGTCCCGAGGGGTGTTGCTAATAAAGCTGCGAGGCCAGCCAGAGCGTCAGCCTCCAGGTTTTGTAACCGAGGTACGTGTTCTATGAAGAACTTGGTGAAGGTTGAAATAATATTCAATGTAGCTTCATGGTAAGAAACCAGATCTTCTTGGCGAACTTCGTACTGCCCTCGGATTTGATTAACGACGAGTTTTGAGTCGCCATAAGCTTCTAGATGATCCACCCCCAACTGTTGTGCCAGCTGGAGTCCCATGATGAGAGCATTGTACTCGACAACATTGTTGGAGTACGGATTTGAAAGGGAGTAAGCACGGTGGATGAACAGCTGATCGGGAGAGACTAAGACCACCCCCACTGTAATGACCATTGTTCGTATCACGTATCTCGGTATACGTGTACGTATTTAGACCCGTATTGCTTGTTTTCTTGGTTGGTTCGGTCCAACTTGACTTGGTTCGGCTTGGTTTGCATGGTTCGATTTTATGTGAACCACTCCCACCTACCACCACTTTCATTAAATATCCTACCTACCACCACCCTCTTCATTAAATATTCCACTAACATTTCTCTCTCTTCATTACTTCTTCTTCTCCACCATTATTTCTTCAACCACCAGAGAGAGATAGAGAGTGTGGGAGAGCTTAGGCAAGTGCACCTTGCTTCATGGAGAAAGTCCATTTTTATTGTTCCATTGTTTTTCTCATGTGTTTCTAACCCACTTTAGTACTTGACATTTTTCATTTCCATAGTTAAATTTTTGTAGATCTAGCTTTGTGGTATTTTCGGTTTCCAGAATTTTGGATCTATCAAACTTGCATATTTGCTAGTTGAGGATCCCATGATTGCAGGGAAATTCGTTTGGTCCAAATTTGACCTATGGGAATTTTGCATGAGCCGCATAAGTATTCAGGAATGCATTACTCTAAAAGTAAGCCGCATATGGCCATCCCAGCAAAGTGAGCTGCATGTATATTATATTTAATACACTTTTTTGGGAGGCCAGCCGTATAGCATTTGTTTTAATACTTTCCTTAGCACCTTATATTTGTTGTATTAATTAATGCATTCAGCATCATTCTTACCTTGCCAAGCTAACTTGGCCGCAGGAGAATTCCTAAGGTGAGCCGCATAGCAGCATGCAACTATTTGTATGGCGCAAAACATCTTGGCCGCATAAGTACATCCAATGCATTATAATGCATTGCCATGAAGCATGCCAGCCGCATGCAAATCTATAATCAATGCATTTTATGCATTTTAATCCCTACTCAATATTTTATGCATTATAAAGCATTTCCAGGAAGCATGCCAGCCGCATGCTAACCCCTATTCAATACATTATATGCATTATGGTCCATACACAATACACTTTATGCATTTTAACCTATATTCAATGCACTTTATGCCTTTTTAAGCATTAACTAATGCTTGTCTTTTCTAATGCATTTTTTAAGCATTAACTAATGCTTGTCTTTTCTAATGCATTTTTTTAAGCATTAACTAATGCTTGTCTTTTCCTAATGCACTTTTTTTCTTTACCTTCCTGGAGAGAGCCGCATATGGCATATTATTAATGCACTTAGTGCATTCTTAATGCGTTTGCATTAATATATCCTTTAGTGCATTTCCTAAATACAATTACCTAAGGCATTGTTACCATAATGCCAACCGTATATGGCTTCTATTAGCCGCATGCTAGTGCAAGCTTTGCTTGCATTATATTGAACCCACGTGGCCATTGCTTGCATGCATAATTAATGCATACTTGATTGCATGGGGCATTGTTTGCATGCGCTTGCTAAAAGTAAGCCGCATATGGAACATGGGGACAATCAGCTGCATGTATATTAACGCATTATGCTAATGCACACAAAGCATACATAAATTATATATTAAAATATTATATATTATAATGTATATTAATATATTTTGTATATTAAATATATTAATATAATGTATTTATTGTATTAGTGCATTATTTAGTGCATTACATTAATACGTTATATTAATGTATTTAATGCAATTGCCTGCTAGCATGCATGTTTATATATATCTTTTGTTCAGCCGCAAATGGCCAAGTGATTGCGAGCCGCATGAAAAATTTTTCGAGCCGCATGAGTCCTCCACAGCCCTTGCCCCTTCTATTATTTAATTATTAAATATGTACTTGTGCTAAATTAATTGTTCCCTGACACGATGGTGACCCGTTGTGGTACACTTTTGACATGAAGTGATAGTGGCCCGACGCGGCGCACTCCTGACAGTGAACATGACATGACAAGATTGAATAGCCTGGACACCGTGAGTGATTGTGTTTATACAATTGAACCGATAATATTTGTATCATGTCTAGGACAGGGATTCCTGAGTACCACGGTCAGGGGTACCTACGGTAAATGGCTAAGGCTAACAACTAGAATAATTCAGTAGTCATGAGAGATCTCCCCAGCTACAGGCGATCCCGTTATCCCGGCCACCATTGTGGGACTTGCAGCCTGCCGACGAGTAGGGCACAAGTCCAAATTCACTGATATATGGAAAGAATAATGTACTGCTTAAATAAACCCAAGTCGCCTGGATAACCTAGATTAGCTGTAGGGCTTGTGGCTGGAGGAACATCTCATTGCATTTTGTGATAACCCTAGTTAGCTAATATAGAAAGCCGTAGTCACTGATTGGCCGGGTGCGATTGTATGGTATAGTTTCAGTGCTCGATTATTGCAGGCTTGATCGCATGATTGTCACTCTTAGCAATAAAGATCAGAGGCTGAGTCTGTTCAGGCGAAGGGTTACAACTCCGGTCCTTGTTTGGTTTAAGGGTTGTAACCTGGCTTCCGGAACAGTTCTAAGTCCTCTCTTCGTTTATTATCTTATTGCACCCCACGTCATGCTTGTAATGCTTTACCTTACCAACAAGATTAGAGACGGAGTTCTATTCAGGTAAAGGGTTGCAACCCCGGTCCTTGTTTGGTTTAAGGGTTGTGACCTAGCTACTTGAATGGTTCCCTCGTACTCCATTATGACTGTTGTATTCTTTTACTTTCAGTACTTTTAACTGCTTTAATATATATTTCTAATGTGCTGGTTTTAGTTCTTAAGTGAAGCCTCCTTTGTGGCACTTGCTCTTTCTGGGATCTGACCCAACTGGTTTTGTGTGGCCAGATTTTGGAGCTACCTTAGAGGATCTACCGACTTTTCAGCCCGATGGTGACCATCAGGCGTGACCAGGGCAGCGAGTGGGTTTATTTTTGCTCTCCCACTCTATTGTAAAAATTTTATTTTGAGGCGTTTAACCGGCGAGCACCTGTTAGCTCGTATTGCATACCTTATTATTGTCTGCCTACGGGCTGTAACATGATTGATCGATCCTAGGGTTGATCATGTATGACTAAACTCTTGCTAGTCCTCACTTTTTGTAACGACTAGCTTCATGATCAGCTGAATATGTAATGTTTGGGACGCCTTATTATTGTATATTTGGTGATCTTACATCTTGTGACCTTACTTGTTTGTTTGAGATTGAGACAATTAGGCTTATTATTGACCATAGGAGACTGATGGATGGTAGTTAAACCCTCATGTATCTAGACAGCCGTGACCGTATAGTAGGATGGATTTTATTTCATTATACGTAGCTGGCTATGTATGCCCCCGCTCTCCAGTATTCTGGTTCTGGGACGTTACATGGTTTAAGTGGTGGTCCATGTAGGTCTTGAAAATCAAGATATGTGAGGGTTTACCGAGTAGATGTCTCAATCAGCACTTGTCCTTGATCTCTGCCCGACTTTTCTAATCCCTGAAATTCTCGACCTGATCACATGCTTGTATCGTTGCATCTATCTTGGTCCTTCCTTATTGTTTCCTATGTCGTCTTCTTCAGCGGCATTGTTCCTGGACCTGCCGATCAGCAAGGCGAAGCACCTCCCATGGACCAGCAGCAACCAGAAGATCAGGCCCAGCACTCAGGAGCAGCCTCCCGGGTCATGCCTTCCGGAGATCCAAAACCCCCGGTGCAGTCAGCCCAGCCCACGAGGCAGGATGATGGAGCCTTGGTTGGACTTATCACGGAGTTACTTGCATCGCAGGATCGTCGAGGAGATGCCTTGCATCAGGCAGTGGCAGATACTCTAGGCAGAGGTGGACATCATGGGAGCAGTGCAGCGAACAGTTTCAAGCACCTGAACCCTCAATTCTTCGATGGCAGCGAGGACGCTATCGTTGCTGATGCGTGGCTTCAGGACACAGAGGTGATATTGGAAGCAGCAAAGACCCCGGAAGATAGGAAGGTGGCCGTGGTGCGCCTGCAGTTATTGGATCTAGCCCGCAGCTGGTGGACGGCTCAGGCCGTTGGATTAGCGGCGCCTATTGCTTGGGCAGTATTCCGTGAGAGGTTCCGGACCAAGTACTTCGATGCGGTGGCTCGGTACGATCTGCAGACCAAGTTCACCAATTTGAAGCAGATGGGCAGGACGGTCGATGGGTATGCGGCCGAGTTTTCCAGACTTAGCCGGTTTGCTCCCACCTTGGTGGCGACCGAGTTCGATAGAGCCCAGCGATTTCAGCAGGGACTCCACCTAGAGATTTTGTTGGCGGTGGAGCAGTTTGAGCATCAGACTTTTGATGCGGTATTGAGGGCAGCTAGGAGGCATGAGTATACCTCCCAGAGGATTGTGGACAGGACCGGAGGTCGAAAGCGATCTCACGGCCAGATGAATCAGTCGTCAGCCCCAGCCCCGGCAGCTAGGGCTTTGACCATTGGAGCTCCAAGAAGGGTAGCTTCGGTTACATCGGTTCAGCATTCAACCCCGACGCATCCTCAGCAGCAGAAGCAGAAGCAGTCTTCCCCCATGGGCTGCTCTTATTGTGGAAGGCCTGGACATATTGTTTCAGAGTGTCGTAAGGCTAGAGGATTGTGTTTGCTTTGTGGAGCGCCAGACCACAAGGTAGGGTCCTGCCCGTTCAGGACTGACTCATCACCAGTCGGGACCAGTTCATCAGTGAGGGGACCAGCCCCAGTACCAGTCCAGCAGCAGTTTCCTTCCCCGAGGCCGTTGCCAACGCAGACCCAGGCTTTTCATCAGCAAAGGCCTCAGCAGTTTGCCCAGGCGCAAGCCCAGAATAGGCAGAGAGGATTCCAGCAGAGAGGGCCGGCACCCAGAGGGCATGGTCAAGTGTTAGCTTTGACCATGGGAGAAGAAGGAGTGGCACCAGGTGAGGTAGTGGCAGGTACTATTCTCGTCAACACACTTCCCGCTTCAGTGTTATTTGATTCTGGTACATCACATTCATTTATGTCTGCACGATTCGCGACACGGATAGGACTGGAGCCCGAGTCACTATCGGTAAGGCTCAATATACTTACTGGTAATGGTCTTATGGGAGTAGATAGAGTGTTTTTCTCGTGTCGAATCGTGGTTAGCGGTAGAGAATTTCCCGCTAGGCTGATAGAATTCTCGATGGCCGATTATGATGTGGTCTTAGGGATGGATTGGTTGAGAGACCAGTATGCTAGGATAGACTGCCAAAATTTGCAGAGTTATTTTTAGCATTCCAGGCGAGCCGGAGTTTTCCTTTTCTCGAGGCGAAGTGGAACCTTCTCCCCCAGTATTGCGGATGGCCGTAGCAGCAGTACAGTTACCCCGGATAGTCGAAGAATTTTCAGATGTTTTCCCGGAAGAGCTTCCAGGGATGCCGCCAGAATGGGAGATCGAGTTTACTATCGACTTGATTCCCGGGACAGCACTAGTTTCTGAGAGAGTCTACAAGATAGCGAGAGAGTCTACAAGATGGCGCCGTCAGAGTTGGAGGTATTATACAAGATGATTGAAGAACTCAGGACCAAGGGATTCATTCGTGCTAGTGGATCGCCTTGGGGAGCCCCAATGCTTCTTGTAAAAAAGAAGGATGGTACGTCCAGATTATATGTTGGCTATCGTACCTTAAACTCAGTGACAATCAAGAACAGATATCCTCTCCCAAGGATAGATGACTTGTTTGATCAACTCAGAGGAGCGGCAGTATTCTCGAAGATTGATTTGCGGTCAGGGTACCACCAGATCAGAGTCAGAGAGCAGGACATCCCGAAGACAGCTTTCAGATCCAGATATGGGCATTGGGAGTTCCTTATTATGCCTTTTGGAGCAACCAATGCGCCGGCGGTATTCATGGACCTCATGAATCGTATCTTCATGTCTTATTTGGATCAGTTCGTGATCGTGTTCATAGATGATATCCTGGTCTACAGCAAGAGTGAAGCGGAGCATGAGCAGCATCTCAGAGTTGTCCTCCAGATTCTTCGAGAGCACCAGTTGTATGCCAAGTTTAGTAAATGTGAGTTCTGGCTCGATCGTATTTCATACTTGGGTCATATCATTACCAAGGGTGGAGTGGAAGTGGATCCCCAGAAGATAGTAGCTATCGAAACCTGGCCAGTGCCCCGCACAGTTACAGAAGTTCGCAATTTTCTTGGATTGGCCGGCTATTACCGGAGATTTGTTTCGAACTTTGCTCGGATTTTAGCACCATTGACGCAGTTGACCCGCAAGGATGTGCGGTTTGCTTGGACAACAGAATATCATAAATCTTTTAAGAAGCTAAAGCGAGGCTTGATGACGGCACCCGTTCTCACACTTCCAGATGGGACCGGAGGATTTTCAGTATACTGTGATGCTTCAGGCAAGGGTTTAGGATGTGTTTTGATGCAGCATGGGAAGGTAATAGCTTACGCGTCACGTCAACTTCGTGATCATGAGAAGAATTACCCAACCCATGACTTAGAGCTGGCAGCAGTAGTGTTTACACTTAAGTTGTGGAGACACTACTTGTATGGAGATAGGGTGGAGATATTCACCGACCACAAGAGTCTGAAGTATGTTTTCACCCAGAAGGACCTTAACATGTGTCAGAGAAGATAGCTAGAGCTACTTGTAGATTATGATGTCAACCTGCAATATCACCCTGGGAAGGCCAACGTTGTGGCAGATGCATTAAGCAGAAGAGCCAGAGTTTACCTTCTGACAGCGCAACCAGAGTTGTTAGTAGATCTTCAGAAGATGGGTATAGAAGTTGTCCTTCCTACCAATGTAGCATTGATGGCCAGCATGCAAGTACAGTCCAGTATAGTTGAGAGGATCAAGATCGCTCAGTCCTCCGATTCTAAGCTTCAGCGGCTTAGAGCAGAATGTGAAGCAGGACGACGACTAGAATTATGCATTCATGAAGATGGTACACTTCGACATGGTAAACGTCTTTGTGTACCCAGTGGAGATATCAGACAGGAGGTGATGGCGGAAGCTCACAGTTCTCAGTATTCGATTCATCCCGGTGCCACGAAGATGTACCGTGATATCCGTCAGCACTTTTGGTGGAATGGCATGAAGAGGGAGATAACTCGGTTTGTCTCTCGCTGTTTGGTTTGCCAACAAGTCAAGGCTGAATATCAGAGGCCAGCTGGACTTCTTCAGCCCTTGCCAAGTCCAAAATGGAAGTGGGAACATATAACCATAGATTTCGTGACTGGATTACCTAGATCCCCAGCAGGTAGAGATGCTATTTGGGTTATAGTTGACAGGCTCACGAAGGTGGCTCACTTTCTTCCGTTCAGAGTGGATCAATCGACAGCTCAGCTAGCAGAGATGTATCTTCGGCAGATTGTCATATTCTACGGTGTACCAGTCAGTATCACCTCGGACCGAGATTCAAGATTCACGTCATACTTTTGGCATAGCTTGCAAGAGAGTTTGGGAACTCGCCTCCAGTTCAGCTCAGCATATCACCTGCAGACAGATGGTCAGTCGGAACGCACGATCCAGACTCTTGAGGATATGTTGAGATCTTGTACACTCGACTTCGGTGGTTCGTAGGAAGATCACCTGCACCTGGTGGAGTTTTCGTACAATAATACTTTCCAAGCCAGTATCCAGATGGCTCCGTTCGAGGTACTATATGGAAGGAAGTGCAGATCCCCACTAGCATGAGATGATGTGGGAGAGAGGCAGATGCTTGGTCCAGAAATGATCGCTCAGACAGTTGAAGTGGTCAGAAGGGTTATAGATCATCTTCGCGTTGCACAAGATCGCCAGCGTCATTGGGCCGATTCTCATCGATGCCCTCTTGAGTTTTCTGTCAGCGACCATGTATTCCTGAGGATTTTGCCTAACCGCGGCATTATTCGTTTCGGCGTACGAGAAAAGTTTAGTCCTAGGTATATAGGGCCGTTCGATATTCTGGAGCGAGTAGGTGATGTGTCCTATCGTCTCGCTCTTTCGCCATCGCTACGTGAGGTGCATGACGTGTTCCATGTATCCCAACTACGACGGTATATCTCGGACACGAGCCACATCCTGGATCATTTGAAATTGGTTGTTGGTAGCAACCTTTCGTATGAGGAGAGGCCCGTATCCATATTGGACCAAAGAGAGAAGATACTCAAGAACAAGACTATCAAGTTATTCCGTGTTGCTTGGGGTCGTCATTCTTTGGGAGAGTCAACGTGGGAGCGTGAGGATGATATCCGATCGCGATACCCCGACCTGTTTGACTCGTGAGGTATAATATATTTTCTATGCCTCATGTCTTCGATTCCTTGCTTGTACGAATAATTGCTTGATTGCGTAACTAGTATAGCTTGCCTGTGAGTAGTATAACTTGTCCTTGCATCTCTAGCCACTTGATTAAATTCCGAGGACGGAATTCTTTTAAGACGGGTAGAGTTGTAATGACCATTGTTCGTATCACCTATCTCGGTATACGTGTACGTATTTAGACCCGTATTGCATGTTTTCTTGGTTGGTTCGGTCCAACTTGACTTGGTTCGGCTTGGTTTGCATGGTTCGGTTTTATGTGAACCACTCCCACCTACCACCACTTTCATTAAATATCCCACCTACCACCACCCTCTTCATTAAAATATCCTACTAACATTTCTCTCTCTTCATTACTTCTTCTTCTCCACCATTATTCCTTCAACCACCAGAGAGAGATAGAGAGAGTGGGAGAGCTTAGGCAAGTGCACCTTGCTTCATGGAGAAAGTTTATTTTTATTGTTCCATTGTTTTTCTCATGTGTTTCTAACCCACTTTAGTACTTGGCATTTTTTATTTCCGTGGTTAAATTTTTGTAGATCTAGCTTTGTGGTATTTTCGGTTTCCAAAATTTTGGATCTATCAAACTTGCAGATTTGCTAGTTGAGGATCCCATGATTGCAGGGAAATTCGTTTGGTCCAAATTTGACCTATAGGAATTTTGCATGAGCCGCATAAGTATTCAGGAATGCATTACTCTAAAAGTAAGTCGCATATGGCCATCCCAGCAAAGTGAGCCGCATGTATGTTATATTTAATACACTTTCTTGGGAGGCCAGTCGCATAGCATTTGCTTTAATACTTTTCTTAGCACCTTATATTTGTTGTATTAATTAATGCATTCAGCATCATTCTTACCTTGCCAAGCTAACTTGGCCGCAGGAGAATTCCTAAGGTGAGCCGCATAGCAGCATGCAACTATTTGCATGGCGCAAAACATCTTGGCCGCATAAGTACATCCAATGCATTATAATGCATTGCCATGAAGCATGCCAGCCGCATGCAAATCTATAATTAGTGCATTTTATGCATTTTAATCCCTACTCAATATTTTATGCATTATAAAGCATTTCCAGGGAGCATGTCAGCTGCATGCTAACCCTTATTCAATGCATTATATGCATTATGGTCCATACACAATACACTTTATGCATTTTAACCTACATTCAATGCACTTTATGCCTTTTTAAGCATTAACTAATGCTCGTCTTTTCTAATGCATTTTTTAAGCATTAACTAATGCTTGTCTTTTCTAATGCATTTTTTTAAGCATTAACTAATGCTTGTCTTTTCCTAATGCACTTTTTTTCTTTACCTTCCTGGAGAGAGCCGCATATGGCATATTATTAATGCACTTAGTGCATTCTTAAGGCATTTGCATTAATATATCCTTTAGTGCATTTCCTAAATACAATTACCTAAAGCATTGTTACCACAAGGCCAGCCGCATATGGCTTCCATCAGCCAAATGCTAGTGCAAGCTTTGCTTGCATTATATTGAACCCACGTGGCCATTGCTTGCATGCATAATTAATGCATACTTGATTGCATGGGGGCATTGTTTGCATGCGCTTGCTAAAAGTAAGCCGCATATGGAACATGGGGACAATCAGCTGCATGTATATTAACGCATTATGCTAATGCACACAAAGCATACATAAATTATATATTAAAATATTATATATTATAATGTATATTAATATATTTTGTATATTAAATATATTAATATAATGTATTTATTGTATTAGTGCATTATTTAGTGCATTACATTAATACGTTATATTAATGTATTTAATGCAATTGCCTGCTAGCATGCATGTTTATATATATCTTTTGTTCAGCCCAATATGGCCAAGTGATTGCGAGCCACATGGAAATTTTTCCGAGCCGCATGAGTCCCCCACAGCCCTTGCCCCTTCTATTATTTAATTATTAAATGTGTACTTGTGCTAAATTAATTGTTCCCTGA
This sequence comes from Iris pallida, assembly GCA_029216955.1. Classification (NCBI taxonomy): domain Eukaryota; kingdom Viridiplantae; phylum Streptophyta; class Magnoliopsida; order Asparagales; family Iridaceae; genus Iris; species Iris pallida. The sequence goes on along the minus strand of JANAVB010024597.1, from coordinate 8,474,122 downwards.
CACGATGGTGACCCGTTGTGGTGCACTTTTGACATGAAGTGATAGTGGCCCGACGTGGGGCACTCCTGACAGTGAACATGACATGACAAGATTGAATGGCCTGGACACCGTGGGTGATTGTGTTTGTACAATTGAACCGATAATGTTTGTATCATGTCTAGGAAAGGGATCCCTGAGTACCACGGTCAGGAGTACCTACGGTAAATGGCTAAGGCTAATAACTAGAATAATTCAGTAGTCATGAGAGATCTCCCCAGCTACAGGCGATCCCGTTATCCCGGCCACCATTGTGGGACTTGTAGCCTGCCGATGAGTAGGGAACAAGTCCAAATTCACTGATATATGGAAAGAATGATGCACTGCTTAAATAAACCCAAGTCGCCTGGATAACCTTGATTAGCTGCAGGGCTTGTGGCTGGAGGAACATCTCATTGCATTTTCTGATAACCCTAGTTAGCTAATATAGAAAGCCGTAGTCACTGATTGGCCGGGTGCGATTGTATGGTATAGTTTCAGTGCTCGATTATTGCAGGCTTGATCGCATGATTGTCACTCTTAGCAATAAAGATCAGAGGCTGAGTCTGTTCAGGCGAAGGGTTACAACTCCGATCCTTGTTTGGTTTAAGGGTTGTAACCTGGCTTTCGGAACAGTTCTAAGTCCTCTCTTCGTTTATTGTCTTATTGCACCCCACGTCATGCTTGTAATGTTTTACCTTACCAACAAGATTAGAGACGGAGTTCTATTCAGGTGAAGGGTTGCAACCCCGGTCCTTGTTTGGTTTAAGGGTTGTGACCTGGCTACTTGAATGGTTCCCTCGTACTCCAATATGACTGTTGTATTCTTTTACTTTCAGTTCTTTTAACAGCTTTAATATATATCTATAATGTGCTGGTTTTAGTTCTTAAGTGAAGCCTCCTTTGTGGCACTTGCTCTTTCTGGGATCTGACCCAGCTGGTTTTGTGTGGCCAGATTTCGGAGCTACCTCAGAGGATCTACCGACTTTTCAGCCCGATGATGACCATCAGGCGTGACCAGGGCAGCGAGTGGGTTTATTTTTGCTCTTCCACTCTATTGTAAAAAAATTTATTTTGAGGCGTTTAGCCGGCGAGCACCTGTTAGCTCGTATTGCATACCTTATTATTGTCTACCTACGGGCTGTAACATGATTGACAGATTCTATGGTTGATTATGTATGACTAAACTCTTGCTAGTCCTCACTTTTTGTAACGACTAGCTTCATGATCAGCTGAATATGTAATGTTTGGGACGCCTTATTATTGTATATTTGGTGATCTTACATCTTGTGACCTTACTTGCTTGTTTGAGATTGAGACAATTAGGCTTGTTATTGACCATAGGAGACTGATGGATGGTAGTTAAACCCTCACGTATCTAGACAGCCGTGACCGTATAGTGGGATGGATTTTATTTCATTATACGTAGCTGGTTATGTATGCCCTCGCTCTCCAGTATTCTGGTTCTGGGGCGTTACACCCACTCCTGCAATGATTTGACATTTGGGGCCTGTTCTCGAACCACCATCAAAAAACACCCACTCTTTGCAAAGGCTTATCGAAGCGGGCCTCTACGTGCTTCTGTTTATTGGCTGCTGGAGGTCTGGATGGACCCCCTTCCTGGGCAGCAGGGGTGGCACAGGGAGGCACCACCTCGACGGCAGCTTCGTCAGGTTAGGCGTTCTGCTGCGAACGAATTTGTACAGGAAGTGCCTCTTCCGTGGAGGAAGCGACCATGAGGCAAGACTTGGTCTTCTTGTCCTTGGTTTTGGAAGCAGAGCGTACCCCCGGTTGAGTAACTTCGGAGATGAGGTCTGGGTGAACCCATAAGATCTCTTTCCTGTTTGTTGTGAGTGGGATGAGTCCACTCACGTTGTCACGGGTAGGTGGTAGGTTGACCACCTCCATTGTCGCCTTTGGGATGGGGACGATGCCATCTTGTGCTGTGGTTGGCGGCAAGGTGTCGAATTGGAGCGACACAAGGTTGGCCGAGACTGTCTTCTCCTCATAATCGACGAAGATGACATTCGCATTGATCATGCGCTAGATGTAATTCTTGATGACGTAGCAGTCCTGAGTTGGATGTCCTATAAACCGATGATAGTGACAGCACCTCGGATTGTCAACTCTCCCAACCTCGTCGGGACGCTTCGGGTCCGGTAACTTAATCTTGTCACCCTGCTTCAATATCTCGAAGAGTTGCAAGGTGTTTTCATTATTGAAAGAATAGACCTCCTTTGGCCTCGGTGCAAGCGGAGGCTTCTGAGTAGGTACTTGTGCACCATTAGAGGCATTGACAGTCAATGCCTGCTTCCCTTTCGTCTCGCGTCCAGGGTTGCTGGCAGCAGGGCATTTTTCCTTGTCTTCAAAAGCAGGAAAACTGACTCCCAGAAGGCGAGCATTACATGCCTTTTTTTCGGCTGCTTCGGCCTCAATAATCAATGAACTCCAGTCAGAAAGAGGAGTGAAGTTGAGCCAGAGCTTAACCGCAGGAAGCATGTTCATGCTGCAGGAGAAGAGGAGTGCATGTTCTGGCATACCCGGGGGCAGTCTGAAGCAGGCTTGTCGGAATCGTTCGATGAATGCTCGAACTGTCTCTTTTTTCTTCTGAAGTATCTCTACGAGGGACACTATCGTTATGTCTTTTCCTCCATCATAAAAACGATCGAGGAAGAGGCATGTTAAGTCATCAAAGGAGGATATGGAGTTGTCAGGGAGACTGCAGTACCAGTCATAAGCTACTCTTTTCAATGCCCCGACAAACAAGCTGGTGAGTAGCACGTCTTCCTTCGGGAGATGTCCCGTTTGAGACTGAAAGTACGTCAGATAATGGCGTGGAGAGTCCTTCCCGTTGTATGGTGTCAATGTTTATGGTTTATACTTTGGAGGATAGACCACTTTGTTCCATTCGATGAGATATGGTTGTGGGATCCCTATCTTCTGGCACTCTTTCTGTCTGTTCTTTGACTCGAAGCGCTCATGCAAGTTCCTGATAATCTCAACCACGTCTTTCGTGGAGCTGGGAGTCGGAGAAGGTGCTACAGTCTGGAGTTTTACATTCGAAGGTTCCGACACTCGCGGTGCTTCGCGGCAATCGGTATTCAAGGATGCCCGTTGAAGGGGCACACTTGATTCCCCGTTGGCTCCTGGGTCAGGATTAGTGGAAGGTGCCCTGGCCAAGGCTGACCGTATCTCAAATACTGCTTGAGTTAGTATTTGTATGGAGGCAGAGAGGGTTTTGAGTCCCCCCTCCAAGGTATCCATGCGCTGAACGAGGTCTGCTGGTGGAGCATCTGACTCCGTATTACCACCTTTCGTCATGTATACTGTCATGACGTGACTGGAAGTGGATGGATCGGTTGAAGCTTTGCTTTCAGCCTCGCTCTCTTGTGGAAGAAGAACTTCTCCTGGAGCTTCATCCTGGCTACCCCCTGCTATGTTCTGGACAATATCTTCGTCTTTGGGATGAAGATCAACAAGGGCCTGACTACCCACAGCTATGTTCTGGAGGATATCTTCGTCTTCGTGATGAAGATCAACAAGGGCTTGACTACCCCCAGCTTCCTCCGAGATCTTCTTTCTCCTCCGGGTGCCTTCAAATACTCCTGAGGACGGGACAGTCGTCTTGGTTTTCCTCGGCTGCCTCTTGGATGAGGACGAGGTCGAGGAGTTTCCAGTCGCCTTTCGGATTGACGAGGAGTTAGAGATTACGTTGCAAGAAGCGACCTTTAGTTCTAGCTCTTCTTCAATCGACACCTTCTTTCCGAGGCGACGTAGGAGGGGTGTTGATAATTACAGCCGCTGGAACACAGACTGCCTTTGTGGTGGAACTGCTATCTTGTAACAACAGTGATGGTGACTACAGCACAGGTGTGCCCTGTGAAGGGCGCATTGTGCTTGTCAGTCGACTCTCTTGATCGATGTTTGTGAAAGATCACATTACGCAAATCGTCAAGGAGAGTGCCACCTTCATACCCTCATCAGGCGCATGGCAAGGCCAAGCGCCGGGGTGGTCAAGTGAATGGTGCCCCCCTGACCCGTGCAAAAGATGTACCCAGATTAATAGCGGGGGAGCAACATTTAGAGTGGCTTGAACCAGCCTCAGACGCACAACCAATGTAGGCGCGGGGGTTCAAGACCACAGAGTTTGCCTCGAATGGCTTGGTTGAAAGCGCAGCGGATGCGCCCAAGCGGAACGAGGTCTTTGAAGGTTGGCCCGTTGGCGGCACAGAAGCACCCGAGTCAACCTTGTACAGTTTACCATTGGCAACGTGCATGATTGTGAGCGCATGCCTCTGACTTGCTGTTGGCATAGCACGTTCGAGGCGTGTGGCCCGCATTGCCTTGAACTTTTTTGTACCAGCACGCTGGGGTGCATAGTACTCAAAGTCCAAATTCTTCTTGCCACGACAGCGAGTGAGTCTGTCAAAGACAGAAGCCTTCTGCGGCACATCAGAGTTAATGCGCAGGACGTTAGGTGTGCCCCTGCTCCGTCGATGCATCATCCTTATCTAAGAAGAAGATGGTTGGGGAATGTGGTCAGCCCCACGTTTCCCCAAGAGATGTGTTGCACCCACAGGCGCATCCTGGCTGCTGAGGACGTCAGCGGGAAGGGTAGGCTGCATCGGCGCATCCCCTTTGGTGATGGTGCCAGGGGCCTCGACCTTATGCACCCAGACTTGGCGAGTCTTCTTCGGCTTTGGCAGCCGCTTCGAAGGACTTGCGCTGCCTTCAGATATAAACTCCTTATATGCCTGTTGATTGAGGCGTACGACCAATGCCTTATGGGAAGAGCCCACCTTCACATCGTCAAATTGCGACACAGCTTTTCTCAGCGAAGGAGAAAGAGGTCCCCAGCAGAGTCGCTAGCTTATTTTTCATTAAAATCTTTGATTGTAATTTCAATTACAAACAGAACAGTATTACAATATAGGACTTCGATGTAGTCCTAGGAGTACACTTTTGTTTTTTATCTGGGTCCTATGTCGATGGAGCGAGTGGTAATGCGTTGACTTCGTTGACAATCTGACGACGGTTTTTGGTTCTCTTAAGGTCTGGATTGCTCTGGATGTCAGAGCTTGCGGAGGGGAAGAAGACGTTGAGTGTCTCTTTCGATCTGTGGGTGATAACTCTGATGCTCTGGTTACGTCTGTCTTTGACTGTGCGTCTCTGTATGTCTGTGTGTGTAGAAGAAGGAAATGATCCCTCTATTTATAAGCAGCAGGTTGGACTGCTCATGCGCACACATGTAGGATGCGCTTTGTTCGTGGGAATGCCACGTGGCTGATGCTGACGGGAGGAGGGTGCATGGATGATGTGACATGATTTGTTGGTTGAATCCTTGATGCTATATTTGTGGCTGGCACGTGGCAGTGGAGAGGATCTTTCGGTTACTGAGATCTTGGGTGGTTAGCACCCCTTCATAGAGAGAACTGAGTCAAAGGACACGTGGCACATGTCCGTAGCTCAAAGATCTCGGATTTGGTAGAGAGCGATCTGACAGGATGCGTCTGGGATTGGGCGCATGAGAAGGCTTTGGCTCGTAACCTTCAGGAGTCACAAATCGGTCTGGACGCACGGCTTTTGAGGCGTATGCAAGTGGTTGATCGGCCACGTGGCTTGTAACCGTCAGTGAAAAGTCATGATGACGCTGATATCAACGACGCTTCATTTTTTGTAAAAGTTGTTGCTGCTCTGTCATCGAGGCATGGCTGCTGTCGTATCAGACTTCAGCATTTAATGCTCTTGACGGGTGACGCGCTTTTGAGTGGGCGCATTGATCTCCGTTCCACTAGGCTCATGGGGGCGCGTGGGGCGTATCTTTATGAGGCACTTGGTGCTGATGGGCGTGTTTGTATGATGTGTGGAATGCTGACAGGCACATCTGCTGCGTGGCATATCCTTATTGGTCTGTTTGTTAAATTCTTCGGAGAATTGATGGCTCTCTGACTTAGCTGAGTTCAAAGGGGAAAGTTCATCATCATAAATACAAGTTTATTGCACTAACTTCGGAAAGGTTGCCACTTGGTGCATGGGTTTGATTTGTCCTGGCCTATAAATAGCAACAGTTTGAGAGAGTTTTGTAGTCTCTCCCTTAACTTCTCGACGAAGATGGATTTGACCGATCCTCCTCCTTGGCAAGACATTGTACTGTGGGTGATGGTTCTCCTTATTCTAAAAAACTTTGACGGTGAACTCCTTCAGAAGACTAAGATTCATCGAGTTGGAATGGACATAGCAGTTTATGTTCGAGCCGCTTGCTGGTAGTATTCTTCTATTAGACGACATCGAGTGCCTAGTTGAATGCATAGTTTGGGTTTGATGTGCCTAAGCCTCATTATAATAGAAGAGCCCCAGGCTGGCAGATGCATCTGTGAGTTGACGAGGAAGTGATTCACTCTGACGGGGCGGAGTGATGCGCTGGGAGAGTAATACACCGGGCTGAGACGACGCGGCTAGCTGAGACGACACGGCTAGCTGAGACATCTGAGTGATGAGCCTAGTTGAGAGTAGGCTATTACAAAATCTTCAATTCGCATCATATTTCTGAGACAATGTCGGACAGGCACAGCATGTTGCAACTGCTGGAACACAGACTGCCTTGGTGGTGGAGCCACTGTCTTACGGCAGCAGCAGTTGATGGCGACCGTAGCACAAGTGTGCCCTGTGAGGGGCACATTATGCTTGTCGGTCGGCTCTCCTGATCGGCATTTGTGAATGATCACATTACGCAAATCATTGGAAGAGAGTGCCACCTTTACACCCCCCCATCAGGCGCATGGCAAGGCCAAGCGCCGGAGTGATCAAGTGAATGCTGTGCCCCCGATCCAACGCATAAGACGCGCCCAGATCAATAGTGGGGGAACCTTATTTATAGTGACTTGAACTAGCCTCAGACGCACAACCAATTTAGGCACGGGGGTTCAAGACCACAGAATTTGCTTTGCACGACTTGGTTGCGAACGCAGCAGATGCGCCCAAGTGAGACAAGAACATTGAGGGTCGGCTCGTTTCTGGCGCAGAAGCACCTGAGTCAACTTTGTACAGCTTACCATCAGCAGTGCGCATGATTGTGAGCGTATGCTTCTGGTTTGCCGTTGGCATAGCACGTTTGAGGCGCATGGCCCGTGCCGCCTTGAAGTTCTTCCTACTAGCCTGCGAAGGCGTATAGTACTCAGAATCTAACTTTTTCTCGTCTTGACAGCGAGTGAAGAACTTGCAGCCAACCCAAAAGAAGAGAAGAACTACTGCGACTTTTTGTGGCTCGAACGGGCTCCCTGGATAACGTGCTCCCTTTTCTTTATTTATTTTGGTGCCCTTTTCAAAGGAGGCAAGAGGGCTCTATATATATATAGTGGAATGAGACCTCTCTTCTTCTCCTTTCCGATGTGGGATTAAAAGCAATATCTCTATTTTTCATGCTTCTACATTCTATCCTGGCCATACCCGTAAAAGGTAGAGCAATCAGCCAACATGTCCTTTATAAACATCAACGGTTATCCTGTCAGGAAAATGAGCAAGTACACCTCCAACAACAGTTCTATAGTATTGACAAATGCTGTAAGAGACAATCATAATGGAATACAAGATGATATATCAAGACTTTAAGTAAAACATGATATATAAACTGGAAATCATGTTAGGGTGTAACGTACAGGAATGTAGAACAGTACATGAATATCTGATGTATAATATAAATATAAACAGTGCCTTGAGATATTAGAGCATTATGTGATCGGCTTGGGTCAAGATCAGGCTCTTCCATTTGACCGACTATGGTGCAAGAACAAGCGCAGGTAAACCTGGAGATCAGGCCGACCAAAATGGAAAGCTATGGTGCAAGTAGTATCAGGTCAGACTTTACCCTACGTGAGGCGAGGGTAAAGCTATGATGCAAGTAGTAACCAGTGGGGTATGATCACATAACCTCTAATAACTCTCTATTACCGAGTAGTATAATGGATCCGGATATGTCACGTCATGATGCGAGATTCTCTAAGAGGGTAGCAAATCCCTTTAGGAATCGGTGTCTATACAAGTACAAGAAACAAGATCGAACAATGTACCAATATACCAAGAAAGTCCAGGAATAACATCTCATACCAGGATCCGACGTATACTAGTCCGTGCACCATCGTGACAAGAATCAAGTAAAATACTATAACTGAATGGGATATCAGAGAATGTACTCGCCTGCGGTCCTGAGCTATCAAATGGGGTCAATGCTCAGAGTGATATCACAGACCTAAAGATGAGATATATATATAAGCTAATTAGGGTTCAACGGTGTTAGACATGATTATATAGTATAAGCTATGTAATCTAGGTCAAACTCAGTCAACAAAGTCAAATAGGTCACATAAAGTCAAACTAGATCAAACTAGGTTCAAACTAGGCTAATGGTTGACTCACAGTTGACTTTTGGTCAACTGGTCAACTCTGGTCAAGTTCTAGTCAATTCTAGGCCAAGTGTTGACTTGTAGTTGACTTTTGGTCAAAACAGTCAAACTTGGTCAATTGAGGTCAAAACTAGTCTAAGTATCATATTTCAAACATTTACCTACCAAGATACCGTATATCTTGGTCAACATGATCAACTCTAATCTAAGAACTAAAATATCAAGTTGTATCTCGTTATTCGTACATTAAAACCTACAACACGTAAATCGAGATAAGATAATCAACGGTAAGGTTAATAATCTTATCATAGTTATCCACATGGTCATCTTATCAATTTCAGCGATATGAGATCACTAGAATCGACTGATCTTAGTTTTGTTGTACTAATTCCGAAATATGAACATACTAAGAATTAATTATAATAAAAGGCGATACATAGAGAAATATCTACAAATATTGTCGGATGATGAAACAAACATCACCAACATATCCAGAATGGTCAAATCAGCTAAGATAGTCTATCCATAAGTCCAATTTGGACACAAGGGCAAAAAGATAATTTCGAATCAAAATGGTGTCCGTGTCGGACCCGCTTTGCACCGAAAAACGTACAAGGATACTAGTCCACTAAATCTAACAAATTATATGTCCATGAATCCAAAGTGATGATACAAACCCAACGGTATATCCAGAATTGGATTCCGTTGACCCGATCTTAAATTGGTCCGTTGAATAGGACATTGAAATTTTAATTTGCACGAAAAAGCGTGTCAAAGTCAATGTCCACAAAACTCAGCAAATTATATGTCAACGAGTCCAGAATGACGATACAAACTCAACGGTATATCCAAAATTGGATTCCGATGAGCCGATCTCAAAATGACCCGTTGATTCGAACTGTGGGACCCGCTTTGCACTAGAATACGTGCCAAGGCCCATGTCCTCCAAATTTAACAAACTTTATATGAATTCGTGCCAGAACGAGTCTACTGGTGGTGTCAGAATTGAAATCCGGAGTCCCAGGTTCAATAATAGAATTTAACAAGTTAGAAATTATGAATTCAGACGGCCAACTTTGACGTCAAATTCAACCAATCAAACGTGCTCACAATGAAATGAAACTTAAAAGACAGGAAGAGGGATATACCAGCTGCTCATAGGAACTAATGGCACGCCAAACGGAGCTGCGATGGAGGAGATACGAGCCGACGAAGTTGGCTCTGTAAAACTGTCAAAAAATTATACAATTTAAACGGTCAACTTGGCGGCCGATTTTGATGTATCAAACAAAAAATTAACGGATAAAACTTGAGGGGAGTGAAGAGCTATATACCGAGATTGTGACGGAGCAAAGAGTTCGTCGATCCAACAGTCAAATTTTTTGAAAAATGTGCGCGAAGTCGCTGCGACGGAGCACAATTTCTGAGTTCGATACCGCGCACGTCACGACGGAAACCCGTACCAAATGCATGAATCGGCTAGGCGGCGCGTCGGGGAAGACGGTGGCCGCCAAAGGGAGGTGTGTCTTAGGTCGCCCGACCGTGGCTGCTGCTGTCTTGTTGCTGCTGGCGTTGTTGCTGTCGGCTGCTGCTGCTGTTGTAGCAACGGAAGGAGGGAAAGAAAGAGAAGAAGGAGAAGTGTGGTGGTAGCTGTGGTAGTGCTCGGGGTGGTGGTGGTGGTGTGGTGATTATGAATATGGAGAAGTGAAGAATGGAGGAAGAGAATGAGAAGTGAAGGCTATGGTGAAGGAGAGGGAGAAAGTTTGGCCATGGAGGATGAAGAAGAGATGAAGTTGAGGGGAGGGGTGTGTTGTCGGCTATGGGAGGGAATGAAGAAGCTGTTGTTAAATGAAGGAGGGAGGAAAGAAATGTGAGTGTTAGAAAAGTAGGGGGGAGAGAGAAAGGGTGATTGGTTTGTGTTAGAAAAGTAGGAAGAGAGAGAAACTTAGGGATTAGGGCCGGCCACATTCCTAGGCATGGGTGTGTGGGTCGTCATGTAGGAATGGAGGGCTAGGATTAAATAAGAGTGGAATGAAGGCTAGGATTTAAATGTAGCTAAAATAGGCCATTCTCTAATTATTTAATCAAAGGATTGTACATTGAATATTTTAAGTAGGTAGACTAGGTGTTTAATATTTTGTAAGGAAAAAGAGTGTGTGGGTATTCATGAAGGGATAACATGGAGCTTGGGTTTGGGTTCGGTTGAGACGGGTCGGATCAAAATCGGGTTTGGCAAAATAAATCGATTAATTTTAGGTATTTATGATCATGGATAAATAAGTAACATGCGGGAGCTCAATTTAATGGAACACAAGTGTCATGTTGGAAGTAGGCTTAATGTGGGCCGTGTCCATATTTTGGGTTGACATGTTTGGGTCGAAAGGGTGTCCCCAATTCAAATCGAAAATAAATGTGACTCTATAGGATAAATTAAAATTGGGTCTTGTGTCAGAAAAGTTGTATGAAGCACAAGATGGTGTGTTTGAGTGGGACACGAAGGTCATGAGTGTAGGGTGTCTCGAGTAGATCATGTATGAGAAGTTGGTTTCGAGAAAATGACTAGCCTTGTGCTCCTAAATTAAAAGCCACGACAACGTGCATATGATGATCAAAGATAAAAGTGGGAAATTAATTAATAATTATTCAACGATTAAATGGTCTAAATTAATCTGAAGTTGTGCGAAGCAAAAAGAGTACAAGGGAACAAATTTGAGTGGAAAATGATATATCAAAATGAAGATAATCTTGTCTACTACAAACTCATGAAGAAAGTTTTCAGAGATTGGCATCCCTGACGCTCCAGAAGTCAAAGTCACGAAAAAAACATTAAATAAAAATAATAATCAAATAATAATATTTATTGAAAATAATTGATTTAGAAAATTAAAAAATAACCCTAAATTCAGGGGGCTTACAATTATGCAATGCATTTCCACAGCTTTCATTTGCTGATGATCTCCTACTATTTAGTTACTGCTCCATTAACAATTTTATCCAGATTAAAAATATCCTTAAAACATATGAGAAATGGTCGGGTCAAAGCATTAATTTTGAAAAATCATCTATCTTCTTCTCTAAAAGATTAGATCCTTTTATGCGCCAAATTTATTTGCATTATCTTGGTGTCAAGTTAATGAATCCCTCGGATAAGTATTTCGGCCATCATCTGTTGGGAAAGAAGCACGAAAATATTTTCCAAAACTAGAGAGTACATGTGAGAGAACCGAGCAATACAATGCATGAACCAAACACCAAACACAATCCACACAGACAGAGAATTTTTGACGTGGAAAACCTTTGCGGGAAAAACCACGGGACGATCGGAGTCCATCCCTTGAGAAGCCTTCACAAATGAAATAAAGAAGTACACCCTCTATAAACTTCTTCCGATCTAATACGGATCTCCACAACACTTGAAAGCAAGAATAATTGATTACAAGGCTACGAAGAACAAAGACGACGAGTAGAGATTACCCGAACACGATCCTCCTTCGAAAACGGCCTTCAATCCTCCTTCTTCTCTCCCAAAGTTGTAATGACACTCTTGCCTATTTTCTCTCTATTTTCCTCAATGTTGTGTTATGTTACACTTGTGATTAAGGTTAGAAAAAACAATATGTAAACACCCTAATCCCGCAACAAAATCTGTACCGTAGGATACGATCCAACGGTGATTAAATTACCCTAAAATTTGCTTGGAACCGTCGACACAGAGTTCGGCCAGAACTCTGTGTTTTGGTTACAGAACAGTTCTGGAATCAAGGGGGCAGAGTTCAGCCAGAACTCTGCCTCCCTTATTCCAGAAACTACTCTGGTAGCTCCCGAGCTGCTTCTTTATCTCCGAATGGCCTCGTCACCTCCCCGAGCTTCTCTTACACACAGACGACGCTCGTCGCACTCTGGGGTCTTCTCCACATAGGTTGGGACCCCACCCACTCTAATATTTCTTCCACTTCACAACTATGTGGAGGAGGTCGTCATCCCGATGATCTGCCTACAGAACTCAAACTTTTTCCTTGGTAGAATCTTGGTGAACATATCTGCTCCGTTATCGTCTGTATGAACCTTCTTAAGCTCTGTGACCTTCTTCTCAACCACATCATATCACTACCATATTTTAGATTGAGGGTATTTTGGTTATTTGGTAATTTTTGAATTTATTTTAATTTATTAAATTGGTGATTGTGATTTTTGACTTTGACTAGTTAAGACTTTGGAGACTAACCTAGGAGTTGACCCTTGCTATGGTGACTAGGTTAGCATGATGAGACCCTAGTCTAAATTAAGTCAATCTAAGTTAGTCATTTAGAAATCGAGAGTTGAATAAGAGGATTAGTGATTTGGTTCATAGGCTTGAGACTAGAGAATTGATTTCATGACTAGTGCTAGTAGGCGCATAGCCCATTGGACTAACCCTAACCCTAATTTTCACTACATGGCCGGCCACTTAGGGTTCCCCCTCCCTATAAGTATTCTCTTCCATTGTTCTTGCCTCTTTTGTATTGAAAGAGCACATAGAGAAAGAAAGGTTTGTCCATTCTTCCACAAGCCATAGATTCTTCATTTTAAATCCTTTTCTACTCTAGTTTCCTGCTATAGAGCCTAATACTCTCCTATTTTCTGTTTGTGGAGATTAATTCCAGCTTTGGGTCAATTTGGAGCATTTGGCTAGCAAGGAGAAACCCCTAATTTGAAGCTTTTTCTTGCTATTTGCACCTATAAGTAAAACTCCTCAAATTGTTCTAATATTTTGTTTTCTTTGAATATTAGGCTAGACTAGGTGGCCCCTAGCTGTCCCTAAAGTTTGGGTTAATTTCGTGTCCATTTGGTGTCCGTATCGGACACATGTCATAGTGTATAGGAAGGTGTTTGATGAAATGCCACTGTAAACCCCCTGAATTTTTAGAGAATTTTTAAAATTATTTTTATTTGAAGAATAGCTTGTTAATTTATTTAAATTAAATAATTAATTAATTATTTCTAATCAGGGTTTAATTTATATTGTATATATATAGATACAAGATGATGCTATTTTTTATCTGACAATATTGTTGGCAAGATCATCAGGGTTACTTTATTAGTGCTAGTCAAATTTTATCCTTATAAATATTGGCTCTATTATTATTTATAATCCTTAGTTATTGTCATATTATTATAATTAATAGCAAGTTTATGATTATTTATTGCCTTTTATTTATGGTTTATCACTATTATTATATTTTTATTATTGCCATGGTCTATTATTATTATTTTGTTAAATTGGATATCCCTATTAGGTTTTATTATTAAATTCTATTATTTGTCTTAAGAATTGCTTATAGATGTTTTATTAGATTTATATATATATATATATATATATATATATATATATATATATATATATATATATATATATATATATATATATATATATATATATATATATATATATACCCGTCTAACTTAGAACCCTAGAATTTTATATATATATATATATATATATATATATATATATATATATATATATAATATATATATATATATATATATATATATATATAGCCTTTCTAACCGAACTCCTCATAACCCTAACCCTAGAGCGTTTCCTTCAAGCCGTCGCCCCCCCCCCCCCCGACCTTGTCTCCTCCTCGGCCATCTCCCCCGGCCAGATCCCCGGCGGTCCGAGCCACCACAAGCGGCCGACAAGCAAATCCCGACCGGGATTGCGCTGCTGCTGTGAGCAACAGAACCCGGCCGATCCCGACGATCCCCGGCGGCGCCACGCGCCTGAGGCCGACCCCCGACCCCCCCTGCGGCGGGCAGGTACCCCCCCGAGCCACCCCGTGGTTCTTCCACGCGGAAAATCCTATTTTTTTTACTGTAACCCTAGTTTTAGGGTTTTTTTCCATAATTAATTCAGTTTTTTTTGATTAATTATTGTCTAATTATTGATAATTAAATAGATCTAATTGAAGGGGATCATTAGTATTTAAGTATAGGATCTACATTAATTTTTGTGTGAATTAATAATATTTATTAGTATTTATTTATGAATTTTATATTCTGTTAATTAATTACTTGTATTTACTGTTTTAATCATTAATTAATAATTTTATTATTAATTAAATAAAACTTTGTAGATGAAAAAGTTTTTAAAATTAATGTAGTATTTTATAATAATTTTTCCAGAAATTATAGTATTTAATTTATAATTATTTTATATTAAATACTACGAAATTTTAATTGTTTAATTAATTTTTCATATTCTATTTTAATTCATATTATTTAATTAATAAATAACTAAATAATATAATTTATATGGAAAATATAGATTTAATTGTAAAGTATATTATGGAAAATTTTCCAATATTGTATTGGTTTTTAAAATATTTTATTTTATTTGTTCTGTGAGTTTTGAATTATTCAAATCAATTATTAAATACTGTTTTCAATTTATATTATTTAATTGGTTATTAATTAAATAATATATATTAAATATAAATGTTTGTAAAAATATACTTTACTGTATAAAAATATTTCCAGTATTTAATTATATTTATTTAGATTTTAGTAAAGGTAATTTTAATTACTAAGTATATTATATAATTAAATGATATTAATTATATAATTATTTATAAATTGGTAAATGTTAGAGTTTCTGTTGCAAATAGGTAATTAAGTTATTTTGGAAATTATTTTAGGTGCCTTATATTTATTTACAAATTTTTAAGATCTAAAAGTAGTTTCTTGAATTAATTTAGAATTAATTATTAAATGGTTTAATAATTATTTATTAATTTAAATAATTATTAATTATGTGTTATTATTGTGTAGAATAGTGAATTTAGGGTTATTGGATAAATTTAGGGTTTATAGTGATTTTTAGAATTTATTTAGAATTATTATGTATTTACTATTATTAATTAACTAGTTATTTAAATAAATAGTTTTAATAGCAATAAATTCATTTCTGTAAAAATATATATATAATATATATTTATTATTTCTGATATTATTAGTTTATTATCAAAATAGACTAAAAATGATTTTTAAGGATTTTTACTATTTTTGTTAGTATTATTAGGAATTGCGTATGCATGTGTGTATTAAATTGGTTAGTTAATGAATTATAATTAATTAGTTAATTAATTATTAAATATCATGTTGTATTATAAATTTTAGAATATAAATTGTATGATAATAAGTATATTATACATACTTATTATTGTAAAATTATTATTCATAATTATTGGTACTAGTTAGCTAGTTTTAATAAAATACTATTGATTGTTGGTTAATTAGCAATTAATCAATTTAGTAAATTGTTAATTAGTGACTAATTAGAAATCATGCTTGTCTAGGATTATTTGCTTCTCGGGACTCGAACTCTACATCGGACCCGGAAACTCAGTTGCTGGATACAGGCAAGTACACCTTACTTGATTGTATATTTTTGCAGTTAGTTTATATTACCTAGTTACTTCTCAGTTGTGTGCACGCGTCTCGTAGTAGTGGACTTATCCCGTGTATTGTGAAGGTATGTGGTACCTTCTAGCCGGACACCGTATCATACACGATCACTATATGAGTGAGTTGAGTGCATGGATTTGTGTGTCGACTGATCATTGACACGTGAGTTCGCGTCTGGTCTAGTGGTTGGTACAGGTCTACTTATATATACTATGACGTCTTGCATATTATTTGTACCGCGTATACGGTACAGATATACATTGGGTGGAGAGAGTCTACTAGTGGTGTATGAGAATTCTGTTTCCAATGGACGCTGGATGCTCGTAGCCCCTCGTTTCTCAAATCGTAGAACGCTTGGTGGCAGTTTCTTCTTCTTCTCCCTCCCTCATGCACCATTAGAGATGTCTCGAGAGCATTACACATAGATGGTTAGTTTACCTGTCGTATGTCGCATGACATCTCCTGTCCTTGTTTGGTTGGGGAGATGTTATGTTACATTCTGTTCTAGTTATTTATATACTGCCTGTACTATCATGCATGTCGATTTCTTGTGTACTTGTTACGTCTCTCTGAGGACCTGGCACATTTTTCCAGATTGGGACGAGCACAGGTACCGACGGACTACGGAGATTGGAGACTTTTGCTGACGAGGACTTCAATGTTGAGCCTCGTGAGTTTCTTGAGTTCTTAGGTGATTTCTGCTAGTGACTATCTATTTCTTTTCTGGTTCAGTTGTACTCTTTCAGTAGCTCTTTCATACATTTATTGGTGGATTATTTCCACTAGTCATGACTTGTAGTTTGATTCAGAGTTATTTTCATTCCTTCCAGCTTTATTCTGTGATTTTTTCTGTGGATGAGATTAGTATTTACCTGCCTGTATTATTATTTAGTTGTTACTTCAGCGTACTACGATCGAGCACAGTCCATTAAATTAGGGTTTTTCTATACTTGATCGTACAGCTGGCATGCCACGTGTTCCTGGTCCCACATATTTTGGAACCGGGGCGTGACATGTTTTTAGTGGTGGCCCATGCAGGTCGAAAAAATATTGTTTGGTTATTTTACCGTACCAAGCAAGCCTGCGTATAGGATTAGGACTATTGTGTCTCATCCACAATTGATTATTTTTATCCTTTGATCTCGTTTGATTTCGACTCATTTCAAACTCCTCGAAATACTTGATCTCTTCTTTGATTTATATCTTCTGACTCTTTGACTTCCTTGCAATTATATCCTTCTCGATCTAATCTACCGTACCCCTTGCTTGTCATGATTGATAGAGGTTTGGAAGATGCTATACTATATACACTCTTGAGTTAACTATATGGCTAGATGGGTTACCTTGGCAGCTAATTATGCGGTTGAGTCTATAATTGAATTCTTGGAAAGTACTAAATATTGTAGGTTGATGAACACCATATTTTTGAAAGATATAATTTTTGCATGAATGATTAGTTAATTCAAAGTTGAGTAGTAATGATATATCAATTTCGAATGATAGTGGGAAAGATTACTTATACTCATATGGGAAAGACTGTTAGAAGTTGACTAATAAAATAAACTCGATGATCGATTTGAGAGGATGATTTAAAGTTTTGATTTGAGATTTTAAAAAAAAAATTTCTATGATTGGTTAGAGAGGATATAAAATCAACTTGATGATTAAAAATTTAAATATTCACATTGCTACATGAGATTTAAATTGGTTGATGATTTATGTTGGTTTCCAAAATAGAAGAATAATTTTTTTTTTAATTTGAGGATAGATGATTGTAAATAGAAATAGTTAAGAGTTGCCTATGAGATTTATATTTCTTTAAAGATTGAATATTTTGACCTTGATGAGAAAAAAAAAGGGTTTATTTAAGAAGAATTTAGAAATTTGATGCATTTCATAAAGTGATTTAAAATTTGGAGTTGGGTAATTTTAATCTAAAAATTTTGAGGAGAAAAGAAAAGGATGTTTGTACTATAATAAAGGTTATTTCGAGGATCGATTTAGAAATTTGAGGTATTTTTTTTGTGATTGAATTTTGTTTGATGGAACAAATTTTGATTGAAAAAAAAAAATTTGAGATTTAAATCTTTTTTTAGATTGATAAATTTTTATTGAAGTTTCTTTTGGAAAAAAAAAATTCCTTCACCTTTAGCTCATGTCCCGGTTATCGAGCTAAATACTATTAGGATTATTATTGCTCCTCTAGAAAATTCTAGGTTGTTGCTACAATTTGGTAGGATAAACTTATTTCCTAAAGAGACAGTGAGAGGTACTAGTTCAATTCTTATAAGTTGGGTAGTATACCTTGTAGTTTAGCATCATACTTTTCTCAGGACCATTAAGAAATTATAATTGGATCACTGACTATATGTTGGTATAAGTATTTAGGTTACCTAGACATAACTTTGTGGGTTCTTATCCCCTAGCTCAACTAAGGTTATAGATTCATAGGACAACTAGAAAGGTCAAATCATTATTTGTGTTTTGGACTTGAACTATTTTGTACTTTTTTTTCTTCTGTACGTTTATTTTTATCGTCTTGACTAATACTGCTGTTATAGCCTAGTTTTTACAAGCTTCTTCTTTTCTCAAGCTTGTTCTTGACACATATATTATTGGGTGCACCCACTAAAATATTGTCTAATCAGAATCGGTGCATGATGGTCTGGCCAACCTAGTGCATTTGATTCGCTTTCTATATGATTATTTTATGCAGATAAAGATATAGTAAACTTGTCCTAGGATCTTATTTGCGATCGTTTGACAATTTTCTGTTTGAAATATTTATTCGCATTTGACCTCCAAATTTGTAATCGACCACATCCCCCTTGGACTCTTCTTTATTCTGCATCTTAGTATAGAATTTCTCTTTATAACCTTTTTTTTTAGCTATGATTTATAGCAGAACCATCTTTTTACTAAGTCAGTTAAGTATACCTTGTATGATATCTAATTTTAGTAATACCCTTAGCACCCTAGTAGCCATCTTAGACTGATTTTAGTCGGACATTTAGCAAATAAAAGTTTTCCTATTATCCTTTCCTTGGTTCATATCATTTGATCCCTTACCATGACTTGGGTAATTGAAGCACAATATTAGGATTTTTCTTCCAATAATTGCACCATTGTGATCTAGACAAACCGCACCATACACAGACATTTATGCCCCCATAAACACACCTTTATGTGCTCTATTTTAATAACTCTACTTGTTTGACAAATCTTTCTCTTAGAATAGACTATTTGTGTTCTCTCCTTATCCTATTAGATTTGACCATGCAATATCGATCTATTCCCTGATCACTTGGAAATCCTATGACCTATGCCGGACCTAGAACATATTCTTGTAGGATATGATGCCAGTTTTGACCGCTCTATAAACCCCCAAGTATCGTTGTAAATTGTCTTGATTGAGTAAGTTACAATTTACATATTTACTTTTCATTGATTTTCTTATTATTTCTTCGGTATTAGAATTATTTTAAATTTCGAGGACGAAATTCTTATAAGTTGGGTAGATTGTAAACCCCCTGAATTTTCAGGGAATTTTTAAAATTATTTTTATTTGAAGAATAGCTTGTTAATTTATTTTAATTAATTAATTATTTCTAATCAGGGTTTAATTTATATATATATATATAGATACAAGATGATGCTATTTTCTATCTGACAATATTGTTGGCAAGATCATCAGGGTTACTTTTATTAGTGCTAGTCAAATTTTATCCTTATAAATATTGGCTCTATTATTATTTATAATCCTTAGTTATTGTCATATTATTATAATTAATAGCAAGTTTATAATTATTTATTACCTTTTATTTATGGTTTATCACTATTATTATATTTTTATTATTGCCATGGTCTATTATTATTATTTTATTAAATTGGATATCCCTATTAGGTTTTATTATTAAATTCTATTATTTGTCTTAAAAATTGCTTATAGATGTTTTATTATATATATATATATATATATATATATATATATATATATATATATATATATATATATATATATATATATATACCTGTCTAACTTAGAACCCTAGAATTCTATATATATATATATATATATATATATATATATATATATATATATATATATATATATATATATATATATATAGCCTTTCTAACCGAACTCCTCATAACCCTAACCCTAGAGCGTTTCCTTCAAGCCGTCGCCCCCCCGACCTTGTCTCCTCCTCGGCCATCTCCCCCGGCCAGATCCCCGGCGGTCCGAGCCACCACAAGCGGCCGGCAAGCAAATCCCGACCGGGATTGCGCTGCTGCTGTGAGCAACAGAACCCGGCCGATCCCGGCGATCCCCGGCGGCGCCACGCGCCTGAGGCCGACCCCCGACCCCCCCTGCGGCGGGCAGGTACCCCCCGAGCCACCCTGTGGTTCTTCCACGTGGGAAATCCTATTTTTTTACTGTAACCCTAGTTTTAGGGTTTTTTTCCATAATTAATTCAGTTTTTTTATTAATTATTGTCTAATTATTGATAATTAAATAGATCTAATTGAAGGGGATCATTAGTATTTAAGTATAGGATCTACATTAATTTTTGTGTGAATTAATAATATTTATTAGTATTTATTTATGAATTTTATATTCTGTTAATTAATTACTTGTATTTATTGTTTTAATCACTAATTAATAATTTTATTATTAATTAAATAAAACTTTGTAGATGAAAAAGTTTGTAAAATTAATGTAGTATTTTATAATAATTTTTCCAGAAATTATAGTATTTAATTTATAATTATTTTATATTAAAGACTACGAAATTTTAATTGTTTAATTAACTTTTCCTATTCTGTTTTAATTCATATTATTTAATTAATAATTAATTAAATAATATAATTTATATGGAAAATATAGATTTAATTGTAAAGTATATTATGGAAAATTTTCCAATATTGTATTGGTTTTTAAAATATTTTATTTTATTTATTCTGTGAGTTTTGAATTATTCAAATCAATTATTAAATACTGTTTTAATTTATATTATTTAATTGGTTATTAATTAAATAATATATATTAAATAGAAAATGTTTGTAAAAATATACTTTAGTGTATAAAAATATTTCCAGTATTTAATTATATTTATTTATATTTATTTAGATTTTAGTAAAGGTAATTTTAATTACTAAGTATATTATTTAATTAAATGATAGTAATTATATAATTATTTGTAAATTGGTAAATGTTAGAGTTTCTGTTGCAAATAGGTAATTAAGTTATTTTGGAAATTATTTTAGGTGTCTTATATTTATTTACAAATTTTTAAGATCTAAAAGTAGTTTCTAGAATTAATTTAGAATTAATTATTAAATGGTTTAATAATTATTTATTAATTTAAATAATTATTAATTATGTGTTATTATTGTGTATAATAGTGAATTTAGGGTTATTGGATAAATTTAGGGTTTATAGTGATTTTTAGAATTTATTTAGAATTATTATGTATTTACTATTATTAATTAACTAGTTATTTAAATAAATAGTTTTAATAGCAATAAATTCATTTCTGTAAAAATATATATATATAATATATATTTATTATTTCTGATATTATTAGTTTATTATCAAATAGACTAAAAATGATTTTTAAGGATTTTTACTATTTTTGTTAGTATTATTAGGAATTGTGTATGCATGTGTGTATTAAATTGGTTAGTTAATGAATTATAATTAATTAGTTAATTAATTATTAAATATCATGTTGTATTATAAATTTTAGAATATAAATTGTATGATAATAAGTATATTTTACATACTTATTATTGTAAAATTATTATTCATAATTATTGGTACTAGTTAGCTAGTTTTAATAAAATACTATTGATTGTTGGTTAATTAGCAATTAATCAATTTAGTAAATTGTTAATTAGTGACTAATTAGAAATCATGCTTGTCTAGGATTATTTGCTTCTCGGGACTCGAACTCTACATCGGACCCGGAAACTCAGTTGCTGGACACAGGCAAGTACACCTTACTTGATTGTATATTTTTGCAGTTAGTTTATATTACCTAGTTACTTCTCAGTTGTGTGCACGCGTCTTGTAGTAGTGGACTTATCCCGTGTATTGTGAAGGTATGTGGTACCTTCTAGCCGGACACCGTATCATACACGATCACTATATGAGTGAGTTGAGTGCATGGATTTGTGTGTCGACTGATCATTGACATGTGAGTTCGCGTCTGGTCTAGTGGTTGGTACAGGTCTACTTATATATACTATGACGTCTTGCATATTATTTGTACCGCGTATACGGTACAGATATACATTGGGTGGGGAGAGTCTACTAGTGGTGTATGAGAATTCTGTTTCCAATGGACGCTGGATGCTCGTAGCCCCTCGTTTCTCAAACCGTAGAACGCATGGTGGCAGTTTCTTCTTCTTCTCCCTCACTCATGCACCATTAGAGATGTCTCGAGAGTATTACACATAGATGGTTAATTTACCTGTCGTATGTCGCATGACATCTCCTGTCCTTGTTTGGTTGGGGAGATGTTATGTTACATTCTGTTCTAGTTATTTATATACTGCATGTACTATCATGCATTTCGATTTCTTGTGTACTTGTTACGTCCCTCTGAGGACCTGGCACCTTTTTCCAGATTGGGACGAGCACAGGTACCGACGGACTACGGAGATTGATCACTTTTGCTGACGAGGACTTCAATGTTGAGCCTCGTGAGTTTCTTGAGTTCTTAGGTGATTTCTGCTAGTGACTATCTATTTCTTTTCTGGTTCAGTTGTACTCTTTCAGTAGCTCTTTCATACATTTATTGGTGGATTATTTTCCACTAGTCATGACTTGTAGTTTGATTCAGAGTTATTTTCATTCCTTCCAGCTTTATTCTGTGATTTTTCCTGTGGATGATATTAGTATTTACCTGCCTGTATTATTATTTAGTTGTTACTTCAGCGTACTACGATCGAGTATAGTCCATTAAATTAGGATTTTTTCTATACTTGATCGTACAGCTGGCATGCCACGTGTTCCTGGTCCCACATATTTTGGAACCGGGGCGTGACAGCCACACTCGTGTATTCTTTATTATTATTGAAATATGTCTGATTAAATTTGTAGTACTAGGTGTAGTATTTGATTTCATGTCTGTGTCGTATTGTTTTCGTGTCGTGTCGTGTCGTGTCCACACAGGGACACGAACTTGCTGTTCAGGACAGCGTGCACTGTCCTGCTACTCGGTCCCTAGTGCTTGTTGTACAGGACACGTGGTAGCCTAGAAATTGGTGTCGAGGAGGGGGGCACTGACTGACATGTCAGCCCCCATGTCCCAGACCCATTCATGTCGTATCGGACACAGTATTCATGGTGCACTGGTCTTACACTGGACTGCCGCACGCGGGTTTTGTGCCCCGATACGCTATGATAACTCAGACACGACACCACTTAGACACGAATCAGGGTCCTAGACACGTAGACCTACCCTAGGCAAACACGTAGGCATGTGCACGTGACACTTGGTGCACTGTGTCGTGTCTACGAACTCGTGGACTCGCCGTACGAGACTGCTCTGTGCAGGATCGTGTCTGTGTGTGTTTTAGTGTCATGGACACTATTGTGTCCACTTGGTTGGACACGAATATGTGCCACGACACGTACACACTTGACACATGGGTTACCAACCATTAAATTAGATTATTAACATGTTTTTAATAGTGGATTGGCATTTTTCCCCATTTTTCTGATACACAGCTTCACTGATTAGATTTTCTGAGTTTTAATTACATCTTTAACTGATTTAATGATGTTTAATGATTAGGATTAGTTCACCTACATATGTAATAGATGATGATCATGTTGGGTTTGTGATTGGTGTTGGAATTGGGTTTTTAAATGGGTTTGGAATGTGTTCACTGTTAGCTAACTGTTAATGTAAATTGTCACTATGCCATGTTTTCCTGAGAATACCATTCATTGATTTTGACATTACCCAATTGATTTCCTGCATTACATTATACTGATGAATACACTGTATTTAACACACAGATTTCATATTGACACCAGGGGTGGCCCGGGCCCAGGGCAGGCCGGGCGACGGCCCAGGACCCCCTGACGAAAGGGGGCACCAACATGAAACTATCTACAATAGAACTAATATGTATCATGTGTTTTTTTAACAAAAAATATTGTGGTATAGTGGTTATAATGCTAGACTTATATTTAAAAGGTCCTTGGTTCAAATCTTGGCTACAACAATTTTTTTTATTTATATTTTTTTATATTATGTAGGGGGGCCATTTTGGAACTTTTGCCTCGGGCCTCCATCAGCTCAGGGCCGGCCCTGATTGACACATTTCCTATGTTTCCTGAGAACACCTATTTCCTATTACACATTATCTCACATATACATATTACCCTATTTAATTCATGTCATATTGTTACACACAACACACTATAGCCATATTATTCCTATGCCACTACACGCACCCTACAGTTTCACTCACACATTGTACTAGTTCACTTAGACACTCTACTGTTTTCCTATTACACATTCATGTATACACATTATCCACATTACACTATTTTTTATGTATCACACACACACACCCTCATAGCATTTGACACACACTGCTGCTTATACACACACTAAACTGATTATCACACACACTCCCTAGCTAAACCTGAGAACACTACAACTCCCTATCTTCTAAACTTTCAACTGAGTTCCTAATACATTTGACACTACACACATTGCATTGATTCATTTTCCTGTTACATACTAACCTAAACCCTCACATGTACCATATATTCACACACAACCCTGTTTTTCTGATTTTAACACACACCTTCTATTGAATCCTGAAACACACTCTTATTCACAGTCCTGACAGTTTTCACACACACACACACACACACACACACACACACACACACACACACACACACACACACACACACAATCACGATTCGCACCCGCTTTTCGGATATGAGTCTGTGTCCAAGTCCAGCCTACCCGCAGTGTCGACGGTAGAACGCTGTCTAGTACATATACAAGTCACAGAATCTATGGAACTAACAAGGCAGTCTAGATCTCATCCACAGAAATATGACACAATCAACTGAATATAGAATGAATAAAATGAAATATCAAGCTCATCATGAATCCAGGTCACGTCCGATGGACATAAATTCACTACCAGTAGACAGAATAAAATGGTACATGAAATAAAAATAACTGTGATGAACTACTAATCATCCATGCACCCTCGTCTGTCGTGGCATCGTGGTCCAATGATGGCTCAAACCTGCTCGTGTGCACCTGCCTCAATACTCGGCTAAACCTGATGTAACGCCCCAGTCCCAAAATACGTAGGACTAGAAACGTAGACATGCCAGCTGTATACATACGAAGTACACTCCAATATATAGAAACCTCATATGAATACGTAAGCTGTAAAATGTAGTAGAACCATAACTAATCTCATCCACACAAAAATAAATGAATAAAGGATATCATATAAAGATAATGAATTGTCTTGATACAATATGTTGGACGGAGACAAATCCACTACCAATAAGTAAAGGAAAAATACATGATAAAATAAATGATTTTGGCGAGCGAAGAGAAGACGATCCAAGTACAATCATCCTCGAAGAAATAGCGATGATCACAGCTAGAGCTAGAATACCTGCGAAAGACAAGAGCACACACCTTGAGAGATAACCAGGTCCTCAGAGGGACGTAACAAGACACATAATATCATGTCATATAAACTGAATAAATATTGCTCAAATAAATAAGTCAAATGAATTATAACATGGTCCAATACACACCTATTGAACGAGCATACCATCCCCCCAACCAAACAAAGACAGGAGATGGTAAACTAATTCACGGTGACGTATCTTTCCATGCTATGAATCCAATATGGTATCCGGACCCCAATAAGGTTCAATACCTTCTCATCGAAGTAGTAAGTCACATCTACAACCAAACAAGGACAAGATGTGACAAACTAATCCGCAACAAGTTATCGTTCCAAGCCACGGTCAGATACAAGTACCCAAACCAAAAGTACTCGTACCTAACGGATAAAGGTGCCTAACCGTTCTAAGTTAAATGTAGTTAAGAAAAATCCTTCTTGAGCATGGGCCCTGGCTAAATAGGATCGGCATGGTCCCCCCTTGGGGCACCAGAGGCCCAATCAATAAGAGCATGACGTTCCGCAGAACGTCAGTGGCCGTCAGTAACCATGAGTCATCAACCTCGTATCTCTAGCGGAGCTTCCGGGTCACAAGAGAAAGTGCATCGAAGCCCATACGCTAAGGAATTGTCCTCCCCGCCCAATGCCTACTATGTTGTATCCACAACACAAAATCTCTATAACCGCTAAGTCAAACTAGCATGCAACCTCTATTAGCGGTTATTCCTATCGTACGACTTGTATGTACCTGTGGCCAGCCAATTACGCACTTCCGTGTTCTACATACGACACACAACTTTGTGGTACAACGTGTCAAGGCTAATGAATGCAACACACAAGGTGGTCCCTTAAATCTAGGTTTAATGTGTGAGAAAAATAATACATAGCAGAAAATATAAATGAACAGTAAGTTCTAACAGGTTATGCCATGTATCACAGTTTATTTTGCATAAAGAAAATAAATAATGCATAAAATATGAGCTAAAATAAATAAACAGCAAATGACAAGGTATCTTGCCTGGTAGGACGCCTTGTGTACTGCAATGATCCATGTGGCATGAACTGCGACTTCGGTGCAACAACTATGCAAGGTGACCTCTGATGGAGGCACGGACAATTCCATTGTGTTCAGAAGGGTCAAATTAGTTAAGGTGGACATAAGGTAGTCTAGAATTGGCGAAGGAATGACTTGGTCATAGAAGGATGAAGGGATTTGTGTTTCACAAAACTTAAACTATTATCTTTAGAATATATTAAGAATAGTTTATAGATAGCTATTTAAAATAATAAAAAATCACTTTTAGGCAAACTCTAAATTGTAAAAATAGGTTTTTTGGGATATCAATTATATTAGTTAAAACATATGAGAAATAAAAGATTATTTGAAATTTCGAAACTACATTTTATGGGTCAAAGTATTTTAAAAACTATGTTGGAAGTCCTTTTAGGCCAAAATACGTAAATAAGGTAAAATATTATAAAAATATATTTAGAATTATCTAAATATCATGAGAACAAAATAACAATATAGGTCTTGGTAGATCCAATAAAATTAATTATGATAATTACTATCCTTATTAATAACAGTAAATAAAATAAAATTTATATGTAACATATATACATGTTTTTACGTACTAATTTACAATCCAAAACATATACCCTTTTTATCATGTAAATAAATAATCGTAAAATAATACTGTTGTACAAGGAGAAGAAAATAATTATAATTATAATTATAATTATAATTATAATTATAATAATAATAATAATAATAATAATAATAATAATAATAATAATAATAATAATAAAATATTAAATATGATGTTAGCAATAATAATACAATATAACAAAATCAAAATAGTAATAATGATCAATAGTAATAATATTAATAATCCTACTATTAATAATATATAAAAACATATTAGTTACATTAAAAAGTAAAATATAAACAAAAACACAACGTTCCCTTCTCTCCTCGAGAGAAGAGAAAACCAGTGGCTAAAAAGAAAGAGAGTCAAGAGGAGCAGAGAGAGGGAAAGAAGCTGAGAGGGAGTGAGGGGCGGAGTTGAAGGGAGTCGGTGTTCGGGGTTCCGACGGGCCGCACGGGGAGAGGATCTGCTCGGCCAGTTCACAGAGGGCGCGGTCCCGGCCACGGAACAGTTCGTGGTCGCGGCACTGCGCGGGAGCGAGGGGAAGAGGGCGGAGATCGACGCCGGTACGGTGGATCCGGAGGAAGGAAGTCGGAGGGGCTGAGGGTCGACGCTTGGTGGCGGCTGCGAAGGCGGCTGTGCGGAGCGGCGGCGGTTGCGCCGGAGGAGGTCGGTCGGAGACACAGCGGGGACGGGGTTTTCGGGCGGCCGAGGGAGCGGGTGGTCGGTCTTGGCGCATAGCGGGGCTCGTCGGTCTAGGGAAGGCGAAGGGAGATCGTGGGTCAGGTGCTTGGTACGGGCATGGCGGTGGCTGTGAGCGGAGGTTCGATGCAGCGGCTCTACCACCGGTGGAACGGCGGTGAGTTTAGGGTTAGGGTTTAATTTGATGTTTTCTTATTGGGTGGTGGTGGCGTGGGCTGCCGCGGCAGTGGCCGCGATGGCGGCTGGGTTGTGTATGGTTTTGGTTGTGGTGACGATGGGTATGGGATTGGCACCAGGTGGTGTTGGTGGTGGTTTGGTTTGAGACGGGTGTGGCCGGTGATGGTCGGGAGTATGGTGGCAGGGGGAGGTGAAAAGTGGTGGATGTGACGATGGTGTTGGAGGGTGGCAGAGCTGGTCTCGGGGTGTTGGGTGAGAAATCCGACGGGATGTGGCGATTTTGGTGGCGGTGGAAACTATGGGTTTGGTCGGGGTTTGGTCGGGGCAGCAGGTGTCGAAGTGGAGGCGATGAGAGGACGGGCAGGGACAGTCGGCCAGAGAAAGAGATTAGGGATTAGAATAGGTTAGGGTTTTGGATTGGAGGATTGGGTTTGCTGTGTCGAAATCGTGTCCGACATGTGGACCCGAAGAAGGTGAAATGTATATGTAAATAAAATAGTGAAAAGGGAAAATTAGGGGCACGGACACGATGCACGATTTGGGTTGTGGAAATTTTCGGATGCGAGAATTTTATGGAGGAGTACCTGCCTATTTATTGGATGTGGGAATTCCCATTTGGATAGGATTAGGAATATTTAAAACCCAATTAGATAATTCTCTACTTAATTTAAATAATTTTTAAAACAATTCAAATCAATTCTAAATTCAATCCAAATTAAATATAGATAAATCTAAATCCATACATTCAAATTTGTAAATCATCATAATTAATTTTAACAAATATCAACCATTTTAAAATATATTTTTATGAACCCTAAAATTATAATAATAATTAATTTCGAAAATTATATTATTATTTAAAAATAAACCAATAAAATATTTATGAAATATATATGTATGCACGAAAAATATT
This sequence comes from Iris pallida, assembly GCA_029216955.1. Classification (NCBI taxonomy): domain Eukaryota; kingdom Viridiplantae; phylum Streptophyta; class Magnoliopsida; order Asparagales; family Iridaceae; genus Iris; species Iris pallida. The sequence continues at coordinate 8,445,128 of JANAVB010024597.1, read as the reverse complement.
ATCAGTAATTGTTATAAACGAAAGGCTTTGTATAAATAAAATAAATAAAATAATGAGCTTGAAATTTTGGTACGATAGCTAAAATAATTATTATATATATTATTTTGAAATTATAAAAATAGAAAAGAAATGTTTTTCTAAAATATGTACGCTCGCACATATTCGTACTTGTCGAGCAATTATGAAAAACAAAATTTTGCGCGCGACGCACAATGCAACTACGCGACGTACAATTATAAAAATTTAAATCGGTACTAAATTTAATAATAAAAAATATAGTAAAATTTAGGGGTTTTACATCCTACCCAACTTAAAAGAATTTCGTCCTCAAAATTAAGAAGTAGTAGGGGGTGAGAAGGCACAAACAACGTTCAACACAAGATGCATTAGGAATTCGTGATTTAGATAAATACAAAATAATCGTGGATATGGCTAAATTAATGCAAGAGTGAAAATGATCAAGGGTTAAAATTTAATCAAGATAACCTGCAATAAGGGATTGTATGGTATCATGAGAAAATAAATTAAAGACCTAGAAGATATGATTTCTTGAGAGTAGGTTGAGAGCACGATTAAGAGAGCGAATTTTGATTTACTCGATTAGAAGGTCATGATAGTAAATATAGGGCCTAGAAGAAGGACGAGTAGTTTAGGGTAAAGATATAACAACATCGAGTGATAATGGTCACAATCGATAGGAAGGCTAGAGGAGTCCTAGTATAACGCCTTCGTCCTTCTAAAATAGGTGAAGGCGAAAGCAATATAGAGTTCGAAGGAGGCGTTATCGAATACGAATACGTGATTCAAAGACGATCGAATAATTTCAAAGGACTTGTCAAGGCAGTCGTGGATGGGATTCTAGAGGGCAAGTTTAGCTATGTCTCCATCCACGTAGAACGATAGATAAAAGCGAACCAAAGTGCACTCGGTTGATCAGACTATCATGCACCGGTTCTGATTAGATAATATGTTAGTGAGCGCGCTCAATAGCATCAGTCATGAACAAACTCGATAAATGGATGAGTTTGCAAAACTAGATTATAGTAGAAACATTAGTCAAGGTGGTAAAAACATAGGCACGGGAGACTAAGATTGGAAGAAAGAAGAAATTGGTTCGAACTTCTAAAGGATATAAGTTATGTCATGTGATGGTCTTCATACAGTCATCCTATAGTCTTCTTGTCCAAGTCTTTGGGTGGCTAGATGGGTTAGGGTCCTCTAAATTCTAGAATCTAAGCAAACTTACTAATATAGGTCACAAGGACAAAGGGATTGCTAGGTCATAAGACATTCTACCCAACTTAAAAATTAAACTAATGTGTTTTGGGGACAAAGAAACACGTCTAACTAGTAGGGGTCACCTGTCTAACCTCTAGCAAGCACGAAAGGATGATAAGAATTATGATGGAAGGGATCAAGCAAGATGCAAATCAATGAGTCAAACAGTAGATAAAATATAGGAAAGAGGTCAAGTATGTAGATGAGATCCTAGACTCTAATCTTATACGCAGGCTTGCTTGGTACGGTAAAGTAACCAAACAATTTATCTTGACCTGCATGGGCCACCACAAAAACATGTAATGCCCCAGTCCCAAAATACGTAGGACTAGGAACGTAGACATGCCAGCTGTATACATACGAAGTACACTCCAATATTTGAAAACCTCATATGAATACATAAGCTGTAAAATACAGTAGAACCATAACTAATCTCATCCACACAAAAATAAATTAATAATATCATATAAAGATAATGAATTGTCTTGATACAATATGTTGGGCGGAGATAAATCCACTACCAACAAGTAAAGAAAAATACATGAGAAAAGAATAATTTTGGCGAGCGAAGCGAAGACGACCCAAGTGCAATCATCCTCGAAAAAATAGCGATGGTCACGGCTAGAGCTAGAATACCTGCGAAAGACAAGAGCACACACCTGGAGAGAGAACCAGGTCCTCAGAGGGACGTAACAAGACACATAATATCATGCCATATAAATTGAATAAATATTGCTCAAATAAATAAGTCAAATGAATTATAACATGGTACAATATACACCTATTAAACGAGCGTACCATCCCCCCAACCAAACAAGGACAGGAGATGGTAAACTAATTCACGGTGACGTATCTTTCTATGCTATGAATCCAATATGGTATATGGACCCCAACGAGGTCCAATACCTTCTCATCGAAGTAGTAAGTCACACCTACAACCAAATAAGGACAAGATGTGACAAACTAATCCGTGACAAGTTATTGTTCCAAGCCACAGTCAGATACAAGTACCCAAACCAAAAGTACTCGTATCTAACGGATAAAGGTGCCTAACCGTTCTAAGTGAAATGTAGTTAAGAACAATCCTTCTTGCGTATGGGCCCTGGCTAAATAGGATCGGCATGGTCCTCCCTTAGGGCACCAGAGGCCCAATCAATAAGAGCATGGCGTTCCGCAGAACGTCAGTGGCCGTTAGTAATCATGGGTCATCAACCCCGTATCTCCAGCGGAGCTTTCGGGTCACAAGGGAAAGTGCATCGAAGCCCATACGCTAAGGAATTGTCCTCCCCGCCCAATGCCTACTATGTTGTATCCACAACACAAAATCTCTATAATCGCTAAGTCAAACGAGCATGCAACCTCTATTTACGGTTATTTCTATCGCACGGCTTGTACGTACCGGTGACCAGCCAATCATGCACTTCCATGTTCTACATGCGACACACAACTTCGTGGTACAACATGTCAAGACCAATGAATGTAACACACAAGGTGGTCCCTTAAATCTAGGTTTAATGTGTGAGAAAAATGATACATGCAGGAAATATAAATGAACACTAAGTTATAACAGGTTATGCCATGTATCACAGTTTATTTTGCATAAAGAAAATAAATAATGTATGAAATATGAGCTAAAATAAATAAACAGCAAATGGCAAGGTGTCTTGCCTGGTATGACTGGTGTACTGCAATGATCCATGTGGCATGAACTGCGACTTCGGTGCAACAACTATGCAAGGTGACCTCTGATGGGGGCACGGACAGTTCCATTGTGTTCAGAAGGGTCAAATTAGTTAGGGTGGACATAAGGTAGTCTAGAATTGGCGAAGAAATGACTTGGTCATAGAAGGATGAAGGAATTTGTGTTTCACAAAACTTATACTATTATTTTAAGAATATATTAAGAATAGTTTATAGATAGCTATTTGAAATAATAAAAAATCGCTTTTAGGCAAACTCTAAATTGTAAAAATAGGTTTTTTGGGATATCAATTATATTAGTTAAAACATATGAGAAATAAAAGATTATTTGAAATTTCGAAACTACATTTTATGGGTCAAAGTATTTTAAAAGCTATGTTGGAAGTCCTTTTAGGCCAAAATACGTAAATAAGGTATTATAAAATATTATAAAATATATTTAGAATTATCTAAATATCATGAGAACAAAATAATAATATAGGTCTTGGTAGATCCAATGAAATTAATAATGATAATTACTATCCTTATTAATAACAGTAAATAAAATAAAATTTATATGTAACATATATACATATTTTTACGTACTAATTTACAATCCAAAACATATACCCTTTTTATCATATAAATAAATAATCATAAAATAATATTGTTGTACAAGGAGAAGAAAATAATAATAATAATAATAATAATAATAATAAAAAAAATATGATGGTAGCAATAATAATACAATATAACAAAATCAAAAATAGTAATAATAATCAATAGTAATAATATTAATAATCCTACTATTAATAATATATAAAAACATATTAGTTACATTAAAAAGTAAAATATAAAAAAAAACACAACGTTTCCCTTCTCTCCTCGAGAGAAGAGAAAACCAGTGGCTAAAAAGAAAGAGAGTCAAGAGGAGCAGAGAGAGGGAAAGAAGTTGAGAGGGAGTGAGGGGCGGAGTTGAAGGGAGTCGGTGTTCGGGGTTCCGGCGGGCCGCACGGGGAGAGGATCCGCTCGGCCAGTTCACGGAGGGCACGGTCCCGGCCACGGAACAGTCGTGGTGGCGGCGCGGCACGGGAGTGAGGGGAAGAGGGCGAAGATCGACGCCGGTGCAGTGGATCCGGAGGAAGGAAGTCGGAGGGACTGAGGGTCGACGCTTGGTGGCGGCTGCGGAGGCGGCTGTGTGGAGCGGCGGCGGTTGCGCCGGAGGAGGTCGGTCGGAGACACAACGGGGGCGGGGTTTTCGGGCGGCCGAGGGAGCGGGTGGTCGATCTTGGCGCGCGACTGGGCTCACCGGTCCAGGGATGACGAAGGGCGATCACGGGTCAGGTGCTTGGTACGGGCATGGCGGTGGCTGTGAACGGAGATTCGATGCGGCGGCTCTACCACCGGTGGAACGACGGTGAGTTTAGGGTTAGGGTTTAATTTGATGTTTTCTTATTGGGTAGTAGCGGCGTGGGCTGCCGCGGCAGTGGCCGCGGTGGCGGCTAGGTTGTGTGTGGTTTTAGTTGTGGTGACGATGGGTATGGGATTGGCAGCAGGTGGTGTTGGTGGTGGTTTGATTGAGACGGGTGTGGCCGGTAATGGCCGGAAGTTTGGTGGCAGGGGGAGGTGAAAAGTGGTGGCTGTGACGATGGTGTTGGAGGGTGGCAGAGCTGGGCTCTAGGTGTTGGAAGAGAAAACCGGCGGGATGTGGCAGTTTTGGTGGCAGTGGAAACTATGGGTTTGGTCGGGGTTTGGTCTGGGCAGCAGGTGTCGAGGTGGAGGCGAGGAGAGGACGGGCATGGACAGTCGGCCAGAGAAAGAGATTAGGGATTAGAATAGGATTAGGGTTTTGGATTGGAGGATTGGGTTTGTTGTGTCGAAATCGAGTCCGACATGTGGACACGAAGAAGGTGAAATATATATGTAAATAAAATAGTGAAAAAGAAAAAATAGGGGCACGGACACGATGCACGATTTGGGTTGTGAAAATTTGTGGATGCGAGGATTTTAGGGAGGAGTACCTGCCTATTTATAGGATGTGGGAATTCTCATTTGGATAGGATTAGGAATATTTAAAACCCAATTAGATAATTCTCTACTTAATTTAAATAATTTTTAAAACAATTCAAATCAATTCCAAATTCAATCCAAATTAAATATAGATAAATCTAAATCCATACATTCAAATTTGTAAATCATCATAATTAATTTTAACAAATATCAACCATTTTAAAATATGTTTTTATGAACCCTAAAATTATAATAATAATTAATTTTGAAAATTACATTATTATTTAAAAATAAACCAATAAAATATTTATGAAATATATATGTATGCACGAAAAATATTATCAATAATTGTTATAAACGTAAGGCTTTGTATAAATAAAATAATTAAAATAATGAGCTTAAAATTTTTGTACTATAGCTAAAATAATTATTATATATATTATTTTGAAACTATAAAAATAGAAAAAGAAATGTTTTTCTAAAATATGTACGCTCGCACATATTCGCACTCGTCGAGCAATTACGAAAAACAAAATTTCGCGCACGACGTACAATGCAACTACGCGACGTACAATTATAAAAATTTAAATCGGTACTAAATTTAATAATAATAAAAATATTGTAGAAATTTAGGAGTTTTACACCTGAAGAGATCATCAGGTCCTCAGAGGACTAGCAAGATACATAATATACAAGCCTTTATAACAGTTTAACATACATAAAAGAAATCCAGGATATAAGTAGAAAAACTAAACAATCACGGGACGTGAATGTAGGAACAACTACGTATAAATGAACTGATAGAAAACAAATAAACAAGAGAATCAATGTAATACCAACCCTCGCCTTGAATGTGGACTCGCATGTCAGTTTCAAGACAAGTCACCCTCGTCCCGGGTGTTGACTCGCAGGTGTAATGGACAACCCTCGCCCCGTGTGTGGACTCGCAGGTTGTAAACAAACAAAATAAGAAGAAAAAAAAAGCAGTTCAATCTATAACGTGATCGTCCTACGATACAACTCAAACCAGTACAAGTGAAAAGCAAGTCCAATAAAGCTACAAGGCAAACTGTGGACAATGGTAAAGCACATGTCAGCAATCAACTGAATATTGAAAGCAGAGAAGCATGTGGATAAAACTGTAACGAAAGGCAAGGTATACTTGCATGTGGTCCTGAGCTGCTGCACGGGTTACAATCCATATCGATGTCCAAGTAGCTTGTTGTTTATGAATTACAATGTCAATAGAAAAATATAAATCAATACCACTCCTATCTAATTATTTATAAGATTTCTAATATGGTGACCTCTATACTTAGTGCCTCCTTAAGATGGGCTTTTACTAAGTTGTCCCGTAGCACTAATGGTTTGATGCTAAACCTTTTTGTTTTGCACATTCACATCTGCTACTGAACCTACCATTCTACCTTCCTATACAAACTGGTATTGGTCCTCTTAAGAACCCTTCATATAGCTAATTGTTACTAAAGTTTGACACTGCTGTAAATGCATCCAAAGACCACATACCCACCCAATTGTAAATGATACCCACCTTTAGTTGGTATCAATGTTATGGGAATTACAACAGCAACAATAAGGGGAGGTCGTGTCACGACCCGCACCCACTGTGAGGGTACGAGAACGTAACGACGCCCAGCCTACGCCGCAGTGTCGGCGGTAGAACGCTATCCTAGGTCAATCATCTAACAATATAAAGGTACCTGTACAGTATAAACACTCCGAATGGAGGTGACATAACAATATACAGTCTCAATCACATCTAAGGCAGAATGATGAAAATAAAAGATAGATACTGGAATAAAGATCCACAGGATACAATCAGAGAGAAAGAGTCTAAGTGTCTACTGACATAACAAATCAGAACATCCAGCTCAATACAAGACTCTAGTACTGAAAAGAAAGAATATATACAATCTAGATCTCAAATGACAGAAAATAGAAAACCTAGACTAGGGAGCCTCAGTCTCTAAACTAGTGGATCAGGCTGGAGATCTGGGTCACACATGGCATCCACTGCTGCCCCATAGTAGGTATCTATGCAGGCCTCCTCCTCATCCTCTGTAAAATTTTCAACAGGTCCAGTCAGGACGGGAGCGAGCACAAAACATCTCACGCAGTTCATAACGAGTTAGGAAATATAAAGCATGCAATAGAGTAAGGTACATGAAACGCTGAAAGAAGAAGATATATGAAAAACATTAGAGATTTGATAACATGAAATATCTAAATATGATAAGTAAGAACTGTAAGGAACATGTGATTTTAGAGTACAATCTGGTTATGTAAACGGGCTAGGAAAATGCAATGGTAACTCCATTGTACGTGGGTGTACAATAGACATATACAATAGTTATACAATGTTGTACAATAGGATTTGAGTACATAACCAATTCTACTCCCCCTCTCCAATCAATACACAAGGATCTACTCCAGTTACGTTATCTTATACAATAGTGTACAATGTTATACAATGGATGTACAATGTTATACAATAGTGTACAATGGTCTATCCCTGGGCTTATGTGATAATGAGAGTACAATATGCACAATGAGTATACAAGGATATGGGTATTCAATAAATACAATATGGAAGTGAAACGCACGTCACAATATGTATTTAGTGAATACAATGAGATAACATCTCAAAAGGAGATCCATATAGTACCAATCCGTGATAACGGTCGTGTCAGCATCAAGTACAGTAATCTAGAGCAAGAATGTAAATCCATACAAGTATGAAACGGTCAGAGAATGTACTCGCCTGATAGCCTGAGTGTCTGAAGAGAATATACTGTCCGAGGAGTGGTGTCTGTCTCCTATAGAACAGTACAAGTCACAACAAGTCTAAAATGATAAAATAAAGCTCTACTATGCATTCTACATGAGACTAGGTCAATCTAGGCCAAAGTCAACTCTTGGTCAACTCTGGAAGTCAAACTAGGTCAGCTATGGTCAAACTAGGTCCAACAAGTCTAAACTAGGTCAACAAGTCTACACTAGTTATACTAGGCTAAACTAGCTAACACATACCATTACAAGGCTATATTACCATACAATGCTATAGAACCTACCCTATCAATCAAACACAACACTAATGACACACCAAGTATATATACAATATATATACACTCATAGATACAAGGTACATACATATAGTTACATAACACACTACTATATATACCTTATATATATCATATATATAACCATAGGCTAATGTGTAAACCATACAACATCATGCTAATACATATAAATATATACATATGTATAAAGGGGGTTCATGTGTGTGGTGATACTTGGGTGTATGTGAGTGTGTGTACTAGTGAGAGTGATGTGAGGGTGAGTGAAGGGGTAGGCTTGAGGGCTGGTTAGGACAGCTCTCATGGGTAAATGACAGGCTTTTAGGGGGGGTTAACAGTGAATGGGGGGTTAACAAAACAGTGTGTGACTGTGTGTGTGGGACTTGTGTGTGTGTGTGTGTGTCAAATAGTGAGAACACAGTGGCAGTAAAGGCAATTACATGTCTTAGGATATCAAAACAAAAAGAATTCAGACAAGTATAAATCTCAGGTATCATGAAACATAGGTTTTAAGCTTTAAACAGTAGGGAACTCAGGAAAATGGATTTCAGTTATTCAAACACCCAAAAAAAACTTAGTTTTCTTCCAATGTGAATCTCAGGTTTATGTGTAGCCTGGAATTCCACAATTTCAGAAAACAAAACAGTGAAGTGTGTGAGTGTCAATGAGAGAGGCAATATTAGGGTGTTGTGAATACATGAGTGATAATGCAAAATGGGAAGAGCTTTAATTCAGTTCACAGTTCAATAATTAGAAAACTGGAAACAGGGACTGCATATCCCATTCTCAGGTTTACTAAACTGGTAACAGTCAAGGGAAAACCCCAACCCAAAACCAGTTTTCAGTCCCCTACTTCCAATCTCAGATTTGAACCCAATCCATATCAAATCAACCCCAAAATCATCACACCAATAGAACACAAATAGGTGAACCAAAATGGGGTCTTAAATCATGCAATTAACAGTATTAGAATAGGTAAATTGATGTCAAAGTTCATGTTTGAAATCTGGAAAAATCAGGAATCAGGGAATGAAAAAAACTGACATTAAGTTTTCAGAAAAAAATGGAAAAAGAGAATTCAACATCAAAATTGAACTAAAGTGCCACAACACAGGTGGGTAATGTAAATATACATTGTGTACGTGTCATATGATAAGTTTGTGTCCACCCAAGTGGACACAAACGTGTCCAATCCATTAAGAACACAAAACAGGAAACTGGACACAGTGTGGGAAACTAAGCCTCGTGCACGTGTGCACGTGTGTCGTGCACACGACACAGTCCATCCTAGGACTCGTGCACACCACCCTAGGTAGACCACCTATAGGGCTACCCAATAGGCTAGCTAACCCGTGTCCAAGTCGTGTCAGTGTTAGATACAAGTGCCGTATCAGTGAAAAAAATCCCAGTGCACAGTGCCAGTGTAATCCCCGTGCACGTCGAATAACTCCCAAACCCGACCACGAATTGACACGAAATTTGGGGAGAGGGATGACAGAACATGCCCCAACAATGTCCCAAAATTTCGTGTCGATAAGATCCGTGTCGTGTCCAGAAAGAACCCCGAGGTGCAGGGCATCCCTGTAGCAGTGCGCGCGCGTGCGTGTCAGCGTGTGCACGCGTGTCCAAACGACACGAAACATGCACAAATCAATCCCAGTGCACGAGGAATGGATAAACAACACCAAGACACAAATTCCCAATCAAAAATATTGCATGAAACAAATCGAAATGCCCTCAGTGGCATTTCGACAAACACCTATACTACAATCATGATACGTGTCCAAATGGACATGAAACTTAGGATACCCGACACAAAACCTATACTGATGCTTAGGGGACTCCTAGGGCTCCCTAATGATGAAGACAAAACAAAATTTCATGGAGGGATGAGGAATTTACCTATTGTTGAACTTTCCAATAAAAACCCCTATTCAAAGCTCTTCTCCATGATGTCCCAATCCACCAATATCACCACAAACTGAAATAAAACTCCAACAACAGCAAGTATACCAGTGTTAGAACCCATTGCAACTGATTTGGGAATTTTAGGACCTAAAATGAATTTATGGTGAATTAATGAAGACAAGAACTCACCTCCTTCTAAACTTGAGCTTTCCTAAAAGAGGCAACCCTAAACTAAGAGAGTATTTATAGGGTGGTGTTCCCAAGGATGATATGGTGGCTGGCCACTAAGGCTTAGGGTTAGGGTTTTGAAACTTGTCTTGGGCTTTGGGCCTAGTCATTTAACAAATGACTTAAAAGTCACAAGTCATGGCTTGTGGTTAAATCTCTCCATTCAAAACTCAATATTCTCAAATGTTTGCACTAACTAGAGTATGGTTGACCTAACTTAACCTAGGATCTCATATCTAGTTAAGTCCAACCTAACTAGGGTTAGGTCACAAGTCAAAGCTAGTCAAAGTCAACCTAGTCAACCTTCAATCAAACAATTCCAAAATAATTTCTAAAAATTCCTAAAAATTCCAATAAATTCTAAAATGACCAAAATATCCTCTAGGCTAAAATATACTAATCAAATATCCTAATCACAATGACTAGGCTCTAGGTCAACAGTCTAAGGCTACACTAGTCAATGCACCAAAATCACAAGTCATGATTTAAAAGGTTTAAAAAAATGATTAAAAATTACCAAAAATCATATTATTAAATGATATCATAATTAAATAAATTAAAATACAAAATTTCAAAATTACCCTCATTTCAGAAAACTGGGTGTTACAGGTCATGTTTCCAATCTGTATCTGTAATATACTATCATGTGTCAACATTTGCCGTTTTCAAATAGGGACAAACAAATAAGACCACTATCTTCCCAAAGACTATATGAAGCATTGTTTCTAACTTGCTAGCTATAGTACTGATACCAACTCATCCTATGTCCATTTTTACCCTTTCGAAAGGCCCGACCCTTACTGCTCTATTTCTAAATCAATAGTAAATTCATATTTAGACATGTAAGAACCTGTGTGTATGTAGGAGTAAGAGCTTAGGGTCTCGAGTTCTTAATAACCAATCCTCCAGGCTCCAGGAATACAAACCTTTACATCCTGCATATGTAGCAACTCTTGCATCTCTGCTACTGCCATTGCACCTTGTACTTAATGTTTACTTCCCTATCATAGCTTTCAACTTATAGACACACATCACCAGGAGGTACTTGATCCTACAAAATTGCAGGAACTTTACTCACTTACACAAACTTGCCAAGGCAAGTACAGGCCATTACACCCACATGGTTTCACCTTTTAACCTTCATGTACAATCTTGGGTCTCCTAACATCCTACGCATGCATCTCCAGGTACACATTACCCAAAATGCCATGACCTATCACTCTGCCCCTAATCTATTCCTACACATAGGTCTGATACCACTTTATCAAAGGACTGATTCATCCTATCAAAGACTAATACATAAACCTCTCCATACTTCATATGGTTGATACTAATATGACAATTAATAGACTGAACTAAGGTTAGGAGGCTAAACTAAAGTATACATCCAACTTTACAAATCTGAGCCTATCTAATGATCCATAAAACACACATAAATCCATTCCCTCTACTTTAATGATTGACACTCTCCTCTCACATATGGACACATCCACCCCACTCATCTCCTCTCTACTATACTGATACCAAACGTGACTGAAACTAGTATTCCTCATGACTGAACACATATGGACTGAATGCTAAGTAAAGTGTGAACAAAATGTATGGGACTGAACATGAGAGTTCAAAGGGACTGAATGTAGTATGCAGGTATTCCCAGTGTACACATCTATTCTTTTATTCTCAACAATATATCACTGTCCAGGTAAAACCCAACCTTGTACCTTGGTTGCATTTACCATTCAAGGTTCCCCTGCCTACCACTACCTACCTAAGGCTTGGTACTCAACTTTCTGTCGTTTCCCATAGGGTTAGTGTGCTTTCCTCTCTGTACCTGAACCTGGGTACACTACCTATCTGGTATTTTCCTTCCTGGAGATGGGGTTGGCTTACCTGGCTCGTTCACAGGTACCTGAGACCTCATAAACATTGTAAACCTCACTCGAATGAAACTAACCACTAGACCCTCTTTCTTATGGTACATCTCCACTAAATACTCATATGCAACCTGTAGGTGGTTTCCTACTAGGACAACTAACATCTACATCAATCTCACTGGATACTGATATGCTGGTACAGTTTAGTACATTCGGATACAACAACCTCTTGGCCAGTGCCTAGTCCCTATTGGTACTCCTGCACATATTTTATCCACACACAACTCTGTCATGGCTTTCTATACATTGCCCCCCTGGTACTTCATATCTTGTGTTACCTAATGGTTTTCATGATACTCCCTATTGCTGGCAACGCATCATGTGTTACTGACACATGCTAGGGACCCTAACACAACCTTCTATCCCTGTTACCCAAACTTGAACCCACAGAACTGTTACACTACCCTTTGCTATCTATAGCAATGATCACGGGGACTTGCCAACGCAACCCAAATACTGATACTCTCTTTAACTGGTACAACATCACATCCATACACAAGTTTATATGGTAGTCATTGCCATTAAGCAACAACTCCCCATCCCTTTATTGATAACTGTCTGTTATTGCACCTATTACAAATTGATACACTGGCCTACATCCGATTTCCCATGTCTTATTGCAATGTCAAGCAACAGTAAAACTCTGTACTGTGCTATAGGTCCCTCGTGGATACCCTGAACAGAGATTAGTCCTATCAACTGATACCCTTGCATAACACACCAAGGTTTTGCCTACAGACATTACTGACCAAGGCCCTCTTAAACATTAATACAACCACCAATACCATAGTTGACTAGATTTAAGGAAATAATGGGCATGGTAGATGAAGAGAAAAGTTTACCTGCTTTGACAATTCCCCTCCTCTGTTCTGGAGTCCTCCTGACGGCAGGCTTCACGAATTGGGGAGAGCTTAGGGTTTGGGGGTGGCTGCCAACTGCTCATCGATGTATATTTATAGGTCAATTTAGGAGGAAGGTGATAAGAACAAACTGATTGAAATTCAAGTTCGACTTCATCTAGAGATTCCTGAGTCTTTATCGAAAACTTAAGAGTTTCTCTCTAATTCAAATCCTGATATTGGTTTGATCAGGATTGTGAATAGCAGCTGGCCGTTTAAACCCTTTAGAATTCAAATTTGTGGATTTTTTGTAATCCAGCCAGCCCCTGTAGTAGAATGTGTTTGCAGAATTCCTCATTTAATTGCAAAACCTATCCTCTTTTTTTATATTCATCACCAAAAGAAATATTTAGAAAGGAAAAATAATAACAAATAAATAAAAATGTATGAAAAAATTGGGCCAAGGGCTCACACACACATGTTAGCCACATACACACATTTCCCTATTGATTGATTTCTAACCTATATGTATCACACAACTGTTCATTACACCCTCACATATTGACACTTCCCTGTATCATATTCCCTATCTAAAACTAAGCTGTCACATTGACACACACACACATGTTAATTTATACACACACACACATGTCACTCTACCTACCTCCTTATATGTATATATATGTATAAACTATATTCATGTGTAATATACATATTTAAATATGTATGCTACTTATATTAAATTATATATATATATGTGTGTGAAATGTGTTGTGACTCCATTTTAGCCTATGGCACATGGCCTATAGCCTATGGCACATAGCCTATGGGATGTATTCCTATGAGATAGCCTATGTGTATATGGCATGTATATACCAGTGAGTGTATGTTGTTGGCTTGCTAGAATAGGCTGGCTAGGCTTAGTAAGACTTGTTTGGGTTAGGCTTGACCTAGTTGACCTAGTTTGACTAGTGTAGTTGACTAGAGTTGACCAAAGGTTGACTTTAGCCTAGATTGACCCCAAACATCATGTAGATGCATTGTAGCAGTCTATTTTACTATTTTAGACATGTAGTGACTTGTACTGTTCTATAGGAGCCAGACACCACTCTTCAGACAGTATATTCTCTTTAGATATTCAGGATACTAGGCGAGTACATTCTCTGATCATTTTATATCTTGTTTAGGATTATATTTTCTGCTTTAGATTACTTTACTTGATGCTGACACGTTGGTAACACGGATTAGTACTATATGGATTCCTTCATGATATGTTATCCCCTCGGGAGCATCAGATACTCATGTCTCGTGTGTTTCGCTTACATTATGTATCTCATGCTTCTATTATCATGAATCTTCATGTATCAGCTTGTGATTCATGTACTCTCATGAATCACAAAGCCTTTACGAATCTATTCATGAATCACTCTTGAATCACCTTTTATGGGCCAGTAGTATAGTCATGAATCTTAACGTAACTTGACTGGATCCTTGTGTATTGATTGGGGATGGTGGAGTAGAAACTGAGCATGTGAATAATTTCAAAGTAGTATAGTCATGAATTACCTCTTTAGTATAGTCATAAATCACCCTCCAGCTGTTCACATGTTCATTTTGTACTCTGAATCACTAGCACTGATTAGCTCTCTTATATATTGTAGATATTTACTTACAGTCTCTCTTTTATATTATGTTGTTCTTCAGTTTCATGTATCTTAATCTCTAGTATGTTTATATTTCCTAACCTGTTATGATTTGTTGAGATGTATTATGCTCGCTCCTGTCCTGACTGGACCTGTTAAAAATATTACAGAGTACGAGAATGAGGCTCTGGTGTCTACCTATTATGGTGCAGCTATAGACAACACTTGTGACTTAGACCCAGTTGCAGTAGAGGATCTGCCACCAGTGGTTTAGACTGCTAGCTTAGACTCTTTCTTTGTCTTTCTCATTGATACATTATTGTATATATTGGGAGTTTGTTTTATCTGGATATTTGTGGAGATGTTATCATAGACACTTAAACTTCTATCTATTGTATCTCTTGTATGGGTTCGTTTATATCTATCTATCTTATCGTATTCTAGCTTAGATGTGATTCAGACTGTATTCTGCTATGTCACCTCCATTCGGAGTGTATATACTGTACATGTACCTTATATTGTTAGATGATTGACCTAGGAGAGTGTTCTACCGCCGACACTGCGGTATAGGCTGGACGTACCCACTTTTCGTGCCCTTACTTTAGGATGTGGGTCGTGACACATCCCGTATCCAATGATACCGAGTCTCGATGTGTTTGGACCGACTATGAAAGGTCTGATTCTTCACAAGGTGAATCGTACTCTGACTGTCGTAAAGCAAAGTATACTGCTCTTGCTTCAGCCCTATTTCCTGCAGCAGCTTTTTCATCCACAGTAACTCCTTATAATCCTTAGTCGTCGTAATATACTCTGCCTCTGTCGTCGACAAGGCAACATACTTCTGCAACCGCAGCTGCCACGATACCGCTTCTCCAGCAAACATCAACACATATCCCGAAGTCGATCGTGTTGTGTTTATATCTCTAGCCATATCAGCGTCGATATATCCAACCAGCTTTGGCTCGTCACCACCAAAAAAAAGTCTCTAATCGGCAGTGCCCTGAAGATAACGTAGAATCCACTTAACCACACTCCAATGTACCCTTCCAGGATTTGAAAGATACCTGCTAACTGTGCCAACTGTATGAGCGATGTCTGGTCTCGTATACACCATAGCATACATAAGGCTTCCTACAGCTGAGGCATATGGAATCCGCTCCATATCTTCTTTTTCGACCTCGGTAGATGGACACTGCTCCTCAGTGAGCTTAAAGTGGGCCGCAAGGGGACAACTCACTTCTTCGACTCGTCCATCCCGAAACGCTGAAGTATCCGGTGAATGTACTTCTTTTGGGACAAGTGTAGCAGCTTGGACTCTTGTCACTCTACTTTTCAGTATTATTTTTCCCCTAAATTTACCTTCTGTTTAATGATTAATGGTTTAATTGATTTTCAAATAATAAAAATTTATAACGATTTTGGAGGGAATTGAAATAGAGCAGGATTTTAAATTTTAAAAATTTGTTATAACTAACAATTAGTGGTCCCCACTCTTTTCTAACTGATTTTAAGGATTTATGCAATATGTGAAAAGGGCAGGGGTTTATGTGTTAAAAGACCGAGTAGTGGGGGGCTTATTGCTTAAAATTTATTTCTTTTCCTATTTATTTTTCTCTTCAGTGGAGAGAGAGAGAGAGAGTCATTCCACTCTCAGCTAAAATTTCCGAGAGCTGAGCTCTCATTCTTCACCAAATTTTTTTCCCCAAATTTCTTACCTAGCCCTATTTTCCTTGGCGCCGGCTTCCTTCTCCGGCCATGGCGCTGGCGCGACAGCTTCTCAACGACGGTGGATCCTCTTTCAGCGACTAGCTGCTGACCTCCGCTAGCGACGGCTGGGCGAGTGTGTCGATTCAACTGTTCTTCTCGACGACCGCTTCTCCGAGAGTTCGCCGTTGCAGATTCCAGCAGCGACCAATTTCCTCAACGCGGAATTCTCATCCTCAGTGATCTAGGTCAGGGATCGATTTTCTTTGATTTGTTCTTGATTCGTTTTGAGAGGAGTTTTTTTTTTTCTGAATCTGACTTTTCTTTTGATTTCGGGTGGCCATCATAGTGAGATCTGATCCGATTGTGTGGATCATCGGAATTGTTTGGATCGATAAATGCTTGGTTCAAATTCGAACAACTCTTGGTAAGTTCTGGTCCTTAATTTCGAAATCCAGTTAGAAGTTGCTTTGTTTGATGAATCGATTGGTATTTACTTTTGTCTAGATTCTGAGTGATGATGACTATTTTTTATTTCTGGAGTTGCTTAGACGTTGGATTCGATCATTGGTAAGAGATGTTCTCATTGACAATTCTTATTTGAGAATTTGTGAATCGGGAAGAACGTTTTGTGTCCCGATATGGTGCAGATCTGTTCGGTTTACTGTAGAGGATTCGAAGGAGGTTCGTGTCCAGTTTCGTCGTGTCCCTGTCATCGATCGTTTTCCTTAAGTAATTTCTACTCTCTTCTTGGGTTAAGTCATTCTTTTCTGGATCGTAATATTATTGTGGTGTTTTTTGTGTTTCGAGCGTGCGTTCGTGTCTTCTTCTTTTGGTGTCGGGATCGTGTTGGGATCTTGTCGTAACGTATCGAGATTCACCAATCGATGCTTAAGGCAACGCGTAGCAGTGCTTTATGCGTGTAATGTAAGCACCATGATTTCTGTTTTTTTTAATAAATATTTTTCATATTTAAGTTTTGTTATAAGATATTAGTAAACTACATGTGACCATAATTTTGGTATCTATAAATATAGATAGTCGTGTATCATAAATTTATATACCCATTTTATTTATTTAAATATATATACGGTTTTATATTTGTATAAGATTTTATATATACCTTCTGATCCCTTAAAATTCATTATAATCATTTTCCTTCTTTAGTTTCCATTATATTACACCATCATACCAAGTCCAAGTCCAAGTCCAAGAAGTCCAAGTCTAAGCCAGCCCAGACTTCTATTCCAGCCAATCTCGTACTGTTGCTATATAAAAGCAATATAGTTGCAACACAAAACCCTAAAACTATTTTTGACCCTTTAGAGATAACACCGCACCACCATATAGTCACCCACCACTATCCGACCCTCCGCCTTTGTCGTCGACCCCTCGCCCACAACCCTCTATGCTGTTGCATCCTACACCGAAGCGTGGTCGACGCCGCAACCTCCATACCACTGAACCGTTGATGTCTCGCAAGTCAACAACCGACAATAGATGACCCGACACCCGTGCAAACTCACCGACAAGCACTCGGTTTGCATACCCTTCCATCAGCCCGGACTTTTCTTCGGCACTCCCGTGCAGCCATGACTGAGCTCACCCCAGGCTCGTCTCTAGAACTGTGCCAGGACCTTGTGCACGAAATTTTCAACGTGGGAAGTGGGTGCAAAAGGAGTGAAAAATATGCTTCTTTTGAGGAAAGAAGAAGAAGATGTGCATAAGAGCCACTCCGATTCTTTGCTGAAGCATAGGTAATTTCAAATACTCTGCTCTTTATTATTCTTCTAAAAAAAGTGTGTAGGAAAGAGGAAGCATAATCATTATTATTTTTTTCCTAAATAAAAACGGATGGGAGTGACAGATGGAAGAATAGGTAACGTATTCACAAACCACCCCTATATCTTTTAGTTACAAACCATGTCCAATCATATAATTAATAAGAAAGGTGACTTTATACATAACCCCCTTAATGTATACAAATTACATATTATGTTAAACCAATTGTTTTAAACCACAAGATTAAAACCATGCATGAATTATATATATAACCCTACACATATACTTATGTGTATATCCTGTAGACTTAAAATAACTATATGATAAATTAAATATTGTTATTATTAGTTTAGAAATATTAGATTATTCAAACCATAGGAATCTAGTTTCTACAATAGAATTAAAATAGGTAAGTCTTGTACCTAGACCCCAATTACATCGTGCACGTGTGTCACATCGCGATGAAACTTGCATCACTAGACTCGTGTCATTTTTATGGTCATGTGAGTCAAGTTTGGTCCGATTCAGAGAAGGTCGGCCAGCACGATATTTTGGCGAGCCCACGATCCGATCCAACGGACGAATTTGTGCACGGCCCACCGGAATCCAAAAATTAGACATGCCATTGGGTTCGTCTCGTCAAAATAAATATGTAGACATGTAGTTTGATGACTTTCGAGACCATTGACTCTGGCACATTTTTCGGTGAAAAGCGGGTCCAACGACGGACACCGTTTTGACCCAAAATTATCGTTTTGCCCGTGAGTCCAGAATTGAACATAAGGACAGGCAATTCTAGCTAATTTGACTATTCTGAGAATGTTGGCAATGTCTGTTTCAGCTTTCGGAGACAGTTGTGATGACTTGGACTTCATGGCTTGGCAGTTGACTATATTTTGTTGGATCTGCATGCAACCTCCAGACAAGATACTTTGCCTCCTTCTACAGTTTACTTACATGCATATTTCTATTATTATATAGTTTTACTAGTTGATTATTTAAATGAGATTGTATATTGTGCATGCTAGTATAGATATAGTTCTTGTTCATAGATAATTTTGTAGTTCATATTGGATTGGTTTTCTCGTATATCGTGATTGGGTCGTATCGTGTCATCACCTGTACTTGGATTGAGTCCAATCGTGTCATAGGACGAATAAGTCATAACGAAACTGTTGTACCTTAAATTCTTGAAGCTAACCTGCGAGTCCACACTAGGGGCGAGGGTTAGTAGTTATCTGTGTCTTAAGCTAACCTGCGAGTCCACATTAGGGGCAAGGATTAGTAGTATATGGTTCACACCTGCGAGTCCACACTAGGGGCAAGGTGATGCTAGCATGTAAGTCCACACTAGGGACGAGGGTTAGTAGTATATGGTTCATACCTGCGAGTCCATACTAGGGGCGAGGGTGATGCTAGCCTGCAAGTCCACACTAGGGACGAGGGTTAGTAGTATATGGTTCACACATGTGAGTCCACACTAGGGATGAGGGTGATGCTAGCCTGAGAGTCCACACTAGGGACGAGGGTTATTAGTATATGGTTCACACCTGCGAGTCCATACTAGGGGCGAGGGTGATGCTAGCCTGCGAGTCCACACTAGGGACGAGGGTTAGTAGTATATGGTTTACACCTGCTAGTCCATATTAGGGGCGAGGGTGATACTAGCCTGCGAGTCTACACTAGAGACGAGGGTTAGTAGTATATGGTCCACACCTGCGAGTCCACATTAGAGGCGAGGGTGATGCTAGCCTGCGAGTCCACAGTAGGGACGAGGGTTAGTAGTTGTTCAAACCTGCGAGTCCATACTAGGGACGAGGGTTTGAGTATTCGATTGGTTATCCATTGACATCATGATATCGTGTTCTCTTATTCTTCTACAGCAGTTCGTTTATGCGTAGTGGTTCTTCCAGTCGTGTATAGTCGTATTTTTGTGTTGATTGGCCTTTTTCTGTTTATTTACTGTATTTTTTTATTGTATGATAAACTGCTAGATAGGCATGTATATTATGTATCTTGCTATGTCCTCTGAGGACATGATGATCTCTTCAGGTTTAGCGATTGCATGAAGTTAGCTAGTGGTTCTGGATGACAAATGTGATGATTCGTTTGCGGGATTCAGGTATCGTTATTGTATTTATTATCCGCTCGTGCTTTCATACCTTATCATGAGATATCATGTTTCTTGATTCAGTTTTAGACTCTTATTATTTCCTTTAGAGTCTTATCGGACATATATGCTAGTGGGCTGTAGACCACGACCCATAGTGTTCATTCAGGTTTATTATTCTTATTGTGGATTGAGATATAGATTTGTTTACCATGATTTGGCAGATTACCCTAGCCGTGACAGCGTTTACGTTTTTTAGTCGGGCTGGAGTCCGCTTGATACGTAGCTGGCTTGCTCACGAGCTCGCGTCCAAAAAGCGGGTGCGGGTCATGACAAATTTTTTTGGTGGCCCATGCAGGTCAGAGCATATCGTATCGGTTACGTAACCGTACTGATACGAGCCTACGAATTTGACTAAACTCTTAGGAATCTCAATCCACACTGCCTTGGAAATTCTTTTAGAAATTTCTCTACCGTCCTTGAACTTCGTATTTGCTCTCAACTATTCTTCATTTGCTTTCTCGCGGATTGTTTCTCATCCCTTCCTATTTTGGAGTGACTAATTATGGTGCTTTATAGAATTTATCAAAATTTCTAGGCTATAGTATAAATTAGATATTTTTGAATCCTTGTTGCTTTATAGATAAGATGGGATTATGGATGACAGATGCCAACGATATCTAGTGGTAGTAATTTTTGCAACTAGTGTGCAAAGGTTATAAAATTTTAGGACATCATGTGTTTGATGGAGTATTGTGACCAAAGGTGGGTAGACGTCCTCAAGGCACAATATGATTTATATATAGATGGTGAATTAAAGATTGAAATGACTGAAGAATTTTTATGAATTTACAAACTTGCGAGAGAGGAGACTGTAATTAATTTAAACATTGAGGAGGTTTCTATAAGATATAGCCGTGTGTTTATGATTTTATTTTTGAATTAAAATTTTGAAGGCTATGGAATTTTACAAATTAAAATATGAAAGATGATCTATCGAATAATTTTTGAATTCTAATATTTTGAGGAGACTAAGGGAAGAGTGGACTTGTATTTAAATTTTTGAATGTTAAGGAATATATGGATTTACTTTTCGAGAATTAGATGGTTGATATAACGCCCCAGAACCAGAATACTGGAGAGCGGGGGCATACATAGCCAGCTACGTATAATGAAATGGAATCCACCCCACTATACGGTCACGGCTGTCTAGATATATGAGGGTTTAGCTACAATCCATCATCTCCTATGGTCAATAGCAAGCCTAATTGTCTCAATCTCAAGCAAGTAAAGTTACAAGATGTAAGATCACCAAATATACAATAATAAGGCGTCCCAAACATTACATATTCAGCTGATCATAAAGCTAGTCGTTACAAAATGTGAGGACTAGCAAGAGTTTAGTCATAGATGATCAACCCTAGGATCTGTCAATCATGTTACATCCCGTAGGCAGACAATAATAAGGTATGCATGTCACCCTCATTTTTCGTATTTCCCGTATTTCGTATTTATACTCGTACCTGGATTTTGGCATGTATTTTTTTATTTTTCTCAACTTGTAGAATTTCGGTGTTTCTCGTATTTTGGGTTTTTGTCATGGTTCGGTTTTAATTGGTTTGGATTGGGTTGGTTTGATTTGGTTTATTATGCATTGGAACACCTTAGCCTACACTTCACCTTCAACACACCACAACCCACCCTCTTTATATTCTCCACCTACCACTCTCTCTCTTCATTACCACCACCATTTATTTCCTTCTTCTTCTTCTCCTTCCTCTACACAACTCTCCCAACCCTAGGCAAGTACATCTTGCCACTACATGAGAACCCTCTTTTATTTGTCTATTTGCTAGATTAGGACATGGTGATCAACATTAGTTCTTGGCATTTTGTGATTTGGAGTCTCCATTGTTCTAGATCTAAGTCTTCCTATTTTTGGATTTTTGCATATTTTGATCTATTTTAGTTGGTTTTCTATGAGTTTTGATGTTTCCATGTGGAAGAGCATTCAATTCCACCCAAATTGGAACTTTGGAAATCCGGATTTGGAGTTCGGATGGCCAAGTTATGATGCTGTGTAGCCTTGAGTTCAACCATGGTGTTCTTGCTGTTTGGAGAAGACAGTGAGCAGTGTGCAGAGCTGTTTAGCTTACGTACACTGAGCTGCGCGCGCTCTTTAGCGTGCGTATGCAGACTTGGGTACGCTTCCTGTTGGAAGCGTGTCTCCTTCAGCGAGCATGACTTTCACCTACGCTGCTCTCTCAGCATGTGTGACTTTCACCTACGCTGCTCTCTCAACGTGCGTGACTTTTCACCTACGCTGCTCTCTGTAGCGTGCGTGACTTTTCACCTACGCTGCTCTCTCAGCGTGCGTGACTTTTCACCTACGCTGCTCTCTCAGCGTGCGTGACTTTTTACCTACGCTGCTCTCTCAGCGTGCGTGACTTTTTACCTACGCTGCTCTCTCAGCGTGTGTGACTTTTCACCTACGCTGCTCTCTGTAGCATGCGTGATTTTTTACCTACGCTGCTCTCTGTAGCGTGCGTGACTTTTCACCTACGCTGCTCTCTGTGCGTGACTTTTTCGTACGCTGCTCCCCTGACCCCTTGCTTAACCCATTGGCTCTTGGAGTTTTGGTCTTATTTCTTTAAGCTTGGCTCTTCTATAGTCCTGTATATTAATATTTTATTAGATATTTTATGCCCATTTTATATCCTTACGCCTTTTGTCATGAACTTGATTTTACTTAATATGTTTGGAATGACTATTGTACATGGCTTGGTATGACAAGGAACTAGCATAACACGATAGTGACCAGTAGTGGTGCACTCCTGACATGACCAACCTGACATGATAGTGGCCCGTCGTGGCGCACTCCTGACAAGTACCCTGACATGATTTATCTTGATAATTTAACTTGACATGCCTTGACACCGTGGGTGGTTCTTTCCTGCTTGCTTATTAAATTCACTTGTCCTGTCTTGCATCATGTCTAGGATGGGACTCCTGAGTACCACGGTCAGGAGTACCTACTAAAATGGATTAAGGTTAATAACTAGAATAACACAGTAGTCATGAAGAGATGACACAGCTACAGGCAATCCCGTTACCTGGGCGCTCTTGGGATCTGTAGCCTGCCGTCGAGTGAGGCACATTTCCAGCACACCGTCGCGTGTTGCACCCTCTAAGTCACCTAAGGGTACATGCGTCTCCTGGACGATGTACCTACCAGAATTCAACCCCTAACTTTCGACCTGGGTAACCTGGATGGTCTGCAGGGCTTGTGGCTGTGGAACAATCTCACTGCATCTTGTTAGTAATTAGGCCTGTGATAACCCTAGTTGGTTAAAGTAGTAAGCCGTAGGATCTGCTTGGCCGTGATTGATTGAATGAGGTATAACTAGTCTAGCTATGTCTTGATCCCATACAAGATTGTTTCCTGTCTTAATTTTCTTACATTATTATCTTGCCGATAAATGGTGGGAAACCAAGTACTGTTCAGATGAAGGGTTACAACTCCGGTCCTTGTTTGGTTTACGGATTGTAACCTGGCTATCGGAATAGTCCCATGGTTATCTCGTCGTATATCATCCTGACATGTTTTCGTAAATTCTAGTTTAATATTATATTTTCTTGTGCTGATTGCTGGCTTTTGTTCTTATTTCGTGGCCCCCTTGTGGCACTTGCTCTTTCTGGGGTTGACCCAGCTGGTTTTGTGTGGCCAGATTTCGGAGCAGCTCCCGAGGATCTACCAAGCTTCCAGCCCAATGGTGGCGACTAGAAGGAACCCGGGCTACAATAAGTGGGTTTTCTCTTTTGTTTCGCTCACTCTATTGTAAAACTATTCTTTTAAGGTGTTTAGCCGACGAGCACCTGTTAGCTCGATGCACTTTACTTACTGTCTGCCTACTGGCTGTAAACATGATTAACAAATCCTAGGGTTGATCATGTATGACTTAACTCTTGTTAGTCCTAGCATTTTGTACGACTAGCTTCATGATCAGCTGATATGTAATATTTGGGACGCCTTTTATTGTATATTTGGTGGTCAAACATCTTGTAATTATATTATTTGCTTGAGATTGAGACAGTAGGCTTGACCTTAAGAGACTGTTGGCTTGTAGTAAACTCTCATATTTCTAGACAGTCGTGACCGTATATCGAGGTGATTCCCATTTCAATATACGTAGCTGGCTATGTCTGCCCCCGCTCTCCAGTATTCTGGTTCTGGGGCGTGACACGGTTTAAGTGGTGGCCCATGCAGGTCTTGTCAATCAAGAAATGTGAGGGTTTACTGAATAGATGTCTCAATCAGTATTCGCCCTTGATCTCCGCCCGTATTTTCAAATCCCTGAAATTCTTGCCCTGATTACATGCTTGTATCGTTGATCTATCCTGGTCCTTTCTTATTGTTTCCATGTGTCGTCTTCCTCAGCGGCACTGTACCTGACCCTGCTGATCAGCAAGGAAGAGCACCTCCCGTGGGCCAGCAGCAACCTGGAGATCAAGCCCAGCATTCCGGAGTCGCCTCCAGAGTGATACCTACTGGGGGAGAGTCACCAGTTCGGCCCGTCCAGCCTGCAGAACCAGATGATGGTACCTTAGTAGGCCTCATCAGAACCTTGATAGCTTCCCAAGATCGTCGAAGCGACGCCCTGCACCAGACAGTTCAAGATGCTTTGACCCGAGGCGGACATCCAGGGAACCAGGCGGCGAACAGCTTCAAGCGCTTGAACCCTCCTTACTTCGACGGCACCGAGGATGCGATTGCCGCAGATGTATGGCTTCAGGATACCGAGGTGATTCTAGAAGCAGCTAGAACACCCGAGAATGAGAAGGTGGCGGTGGTACGCCTACAGTTGTTGGACTTGGCTCGCAGTTGGTGGACGGCGCAAGCCATGGGATTAGTGGCATCCATTGCTTGGGCAGTGTTTAGATAGAGATTCCAGACGAAGTATTTCGATGCTGTGGCTCGGTACGACCTGCAGACCAGATTTACCAACTTGAAGCAAGGAGGCAGAACAGTCGACAGTTATGCATCGGAGTTTTCTAGGCTCAGTAGGTTTGCCCCCACCTTGGTGGCGACCGAGTTTGATAGGGCCCAGCGATTCCTGCAGGGGCTGCATTTGGAGATCTTGTTGGCAGTTGAGCAGTTCGAGCACCAAACGTTCGATGCAGTCTTGAGAGTAGCTAGAAGGCATGAGTACACCTCCCAGAGGATTGTGGATAGGACCGGAGGTAGGAAGCGGTCCTACAGTCAGATGCACCAATCATCAGCTCCAGCCCCGGCAGCTAGGGGATTGACCATTGGAACTCCGAGGCGGGCGGCCTCAGTAACGTCGGTTCAGCATTCGACCCCGACGTACCCGCAGCAGCAGAAGCAGAAGCAGATTTTCGCGATGGGATGTTCTCATTGCGGGAAGCCAGGGCATGTGGTGGCAGATTGTTGTAGGTCGCAGGGATTGTGTCTGGCTTGTGGAGCAGCAGATCATAGGGTAGGGGCTTGCCCGAATAGGGGTGGTTCATCAGCATCCAACCCTTCTAGCTCTTCGGTGAGAGGACCAGCCCTAGTACCCGTTCAGCAGCAGCAATATCAGTCTTCGAGGCCCTTGCCGCCTCAGTCTCAGGCATTCCAGCAACAGCACCCCCAGTAGTATGCACAAGCCCAAGCTCAGACCCAGAATAGGCAAAGAGGTTTCCAGCAGAGGGGACCAGCAGCCAGAGGACAAGGTCAGGCCATGATGATGGCTATGGAAGAAGAAGTTGCACCAGGTGAGGTTATGGCAGGTACTATTCTCGTCAACTCCTCTCCAGCGTCTGTATTATTTGACTCTGGTGCATCGCATTCATTTATGTCTGCACGATTCGCGACACGGATAGGATTGGAGCCCGAGTCATTATCAGTGAGGCTCAATATACTTACTGGTAATGGCCTTGTGGGAGTAGATCGAGTGTTTTCCCGAATTATTTTTTGAATTTTCTAATGAATTATTTTCAATAATTTATTTCTATATAATTAATTTTGATCTTTAAATGCTCTTTACCATGACTTGGAATTCTAGAGCATCAGGGATGCCAGTCTCTGGAAACTTTCTTCTTGGAGTTTGTAGTAGACGAGATTATCTTCACAGTGATATTTCGTGTCCCACTCGAACTTGTTCCCTTGTACTCTTTTTGCTTCGCGCAAGTTCGGGTCAATTTAGACCATTTAATTAATAATTGATTTCCCACTCTTTTCCTTGATCATCATATGCGCGTTATCATGACTTTTGATTTAGGAGCACCAGACCAGTCGTTTTCTCAGAACCAACTTGTCATGTCTGATCTACTCGAGACGCTCTTCACCCATGACCTTCGTGTCCCACTCAGACACTCCATTTTGTGCTCCATTTTCTTTGCACAACTTTCGGTTCAATTTAGGCCAATTAATTATCTACCGTGAAACCCGATTTATTTTCCAATTTAATTTCGGGACCCGACATCGATCCAACCTGTCAACCCGAAGTATGGACGTGGCCCACTTGAAGCCTACTACCCACATGAAACTTGTGTCCCATTTATTGGAGTCCCCGCATGTTGTTTATTTATCCATGATTATAAATCCCAATTTTAATTCCATTATTGCACCCGGTCCGATTTTGACTCGACCTGGTTCGACCGAACCTGAACCCAAGCTCCCTGTTGTCCTCTCATGACTGCCCAAGTACCCTACATAATTTTCCTATTTTTTTCTATTTTGGAAATATCCACTTTTCTCTCTCCTCTCTCTCTCTAAATATTTCTCTATCTCTCTCTATATATATACCTACATATATATATATATATATTATATATATATAGATAACTCCCTCTCTCTCTCTCTCTCTCTCTCTCTCTCATCCTCACCACACTCTCTCACAACCCCCTCCAGCCGACCTACTTCCCCCCCCTTCTATTCAAATATCTCTCTCACTCACTCATTCTATATATATATTAATATATATACACACACACCCATACATATAAACATCTCTCTCTCTCTCTCAATCTCTCTTTACACCTCACAACACTCAACCCATCCCCTCTCCTTTACAGCACCCCCCCAACGACAGTGGCCGACCTCCCCTCTCTCTTTCAAATATCTACACTCTCTCCCTCTCTCTATTCTCACTCTCTCACTCTTTTTATTATTATACAAATACACACACACATACAATCTCCATCTCTTCCTCCCTCTACAACCCGACCTCCCCCTCACTCCTAGCCGGAGCTCCGCCGGCCTCTGGCCTCCCCCTGGCCATCGATCGTGCCACCCCGGTCATTCTCCTCCTCCTCTTCCTTCCTCCTCCAAAGAGCCACCACCACCATCAACCTCCCATCACCAACTCCATTACCATCACCAACATCACTTCCACCACCACCATCGTCCGCACCGCCGCACGGCCACCGCCGGCGACCATCGCGCGTGCGCCAGGCCAGCGCAGCCCATCCCTGCGAGCGTGAGCAGCAGCGGCAGCGCGCGCAAGCCGCCGTCCACGCGCGCACGCCGCCGACCACGTGCCACCGCGCGGCCACCGACCGCCGGCGACCCTCCCCCCACTCCGGCGCACCCCGGCGACCTCCCCCATGGCCGCCGCTGTCCTCCCCGACGTATTAAATAGTCGATTCGTGCATTTCGCACGAGATCCCGTCGGCGCGCGCGAGTTTGGAACTCAGAATTCGTGCTCCGTCGTAGCAACTTCGTGCACATTTTTCGGAAGATCCGACCGTTGGATCGGCAAACTTCTTGCTCCATCGCAATCTTGGTATATAGCACTTCACTCCTGTCAATTTTCGTCCGTTAATTTCGTCGTTTGATACCTCAAAACTGGCCACCAATTTGACGTTTTAATTTGAACTGTTTTTGCACAGTTTCGTGACGCCAGCTTCGCAGGTTCGTATCTTCGTTGTCGTAGCTCCGTTTTGCGCACTACCAGTTCCAGTGCATAGCTGGTATAACCCTCTTCCTGCCCCCTTTAGATTTCATTTCAGTTTGAGCTTGTTAGGTCGGTCGAATTCGACGCCAAAGTTGGCCGTTCGAATTCTTAGTGTTGCACTTGTAAAATTCCATTTTTGAACCCGGGACTCCGGATTCAATTTCTGACACCACCAGTAGACTCGTGGCGTCGTTCTGGCATGTTTTCATATAAAGTTTGCTTGATTTGGAGAACGTGGGCCCTGGCACGCATTTCAGTGCAAAGCGGGTCCCACTTTCTGAGTCAACGGGTCATTTTGAGTTCGGCTCATCGGAATCAATTCTGGATATACCGTTGAGTTTGTATCGTCATTCTGGACTCGTTGACATAATTTGCTAGATTTTAGTGGACATTGGTTTCGGCACGCATTTCGGTGCAAGTTGGATACCAATATCCGGGTCAACGTGTCATTTTGAGTTCGGCTCATCGGAATCCAATTTCGGATATACCGTTGAGTTCGTATCGTTATTCTGGACTCGTTGACATATAATTTGCTGAGTTTTGAGGATATTAGCTCCGACACGCTTTTTCGTGCAAATTAGAATTTCAATGTCCTGGTCAACGGACCAATTTGAGATCGGGTCAACGGAATTCAATTCTGGATATACCGTTGGGTTCGTATCGTCATTCTGGATTCGTGGACATATAATTTGTTAGATTTTGTACACTTTTATTTTGGCACATTTTTCAGTGTAAAGTGTGTCCAACGGCGGACATCATTTTGGCCCGAAATTACCGTTTTGCCCCTGTGTCCAAATTGGACTTTTGGACAGGCTATCCTAGCTGATTTGACCATTCTGGACACGTTGGTGATATTTATTTTATTATCCGACAACATCTGTAGATTTTTATCCTATTATTATAATCCTTCTCCTTTTGTGGTATTTTGAGTTCCATCGATTCCGGTGATTTCACAATCACTGAAATTGATGGATTGACCTTGTAGATGTTTATAGAGACTAGCCTTGACCCTGTTTGATCATGGTTGACTGCTTTGACTAAACGTCGAAGTAGAGTCAATATTTGACCTAGGTTAGACTAGTTTTGACCTAGAGTTGACCATAGTTGACCAGTTGACCAAAAGTCAACTGTAAGTCAACCATTGACCCAGTTTGACCTAGTTTGACTTGGTTTGACTTATTGTGGCCTAGTTTAACTTAGTGGACTGAGTCTGACCTAGATCGAGTAGCTTATACTATAAAATTAAGCCTAACACTGTTGAACCCTAATTAGTTTATATATATCTTATCTTTAGGTCTGTGGCATCACTCTGAGCATCGACCCCATTTGACAGCTCAGGACCGCAGGCGAGTACATTCACTGATAGTTTTCATTGTCTTGATATCTGCTATATCTGATTCAGTCGTAGTGTCTTACTTGATTCTCAGTCACGATAGTTCACGGACTAGTATATACCGGATTCCTGTCATGAGATGTCATTCTTAGATTTTCTTGGGATACTGGTACTTGCTCGATCTTGTTCTTGTACTTGTATTGACACCGATTCCTGAGAAGGAGTAGCTACCTTCTTAGGGAATCTCGTGCCATGACGTGCTATGTCCGGATCCGTATACTACTCGGGGATGGGGAATATTATAGATAGTGTGATCAATGCCCACCTTGAGTTACTACTTGTATCATAGCTATACCCTCACCCCACGATGGGTATAGCCTGACCTGTGCTACTACTTGCTCCATAGCTTACCATCCCGGTCGGGCTGAGTCCACGTACTTGTAGCCGGTCGACTGGAAGCCTGATCTTGACCCATACCGATCACATTATGCTATAATATTCGAGGCACATTTTATATTTACTTTATCTTATCATATATCCTGTTCTGTTCTACATTCAGTACTTTCTCACCATGCTATGATATTCAGATTACTCACATGTTCTACATGCCATTATATTGTACCTTGATTGGAGACTAAGCTCTGTTCGGGAGAAGAGTTACAACCCCGGTCCTTATTTGGTTTAAGGATTGTAACTCAGCTTCCGAACGGTTCCCAAGTCTTCATATATCTTTGTCTTGTAGTTTATTATACTGTCTCTTATAGAATTTGTCAATTCACATGGAACTGCTGTTAGTGTTTGTACTTGCTCATTTTCCTGACAGGATATCGTTGATAATATTTTAGGAGTAGTTGTGCCATTAGTGGACTTCATAATGTTGCTAGATGGGGTGGATCTCACTATTCTTCTATGTGAGTTGCCTGTTAGTTATCCTTAGTTTGTCTTATTTTCCTTCTTTATTTCCTGTCTTATGATTTCTTCTAGTAGTTTCTAGTTGTTCTTGTGCTTTAGTTATCTTTCTTGTCTTATCATCCCTAGCTGTTGTGATGTGACTAGAGTATATTTATAGTTATAGGCCTTCTAGACGTAGTGTATATTTATTGGGTACTAGACAGCGTTCTACCGCCGATACTGCGGCGTAGGCTGGACGTCGTCTACGTATTCGTACCCGTATATCCGGGTGCGGGTCGTGACACATTTTTAGTGGTGGCCCATGCAGGTCAGTCTTTCCTATTAATGCGAAGTCGTGGTAGTACTTGAGCTTTTCTGTACTACTGCGAGCCTGCCCTAGGATTAAGGTTGAGTCATGGAATATTTTAGGAATTTGGTACTCAGTCACATATTAGGAACTCTTGGTAGATTCCAGGGATGACCCCTGGGAATCTTATTTCGAACTTTTTGAAACTTTCCCATTTGTTCTGTCCGTCCTGATTTCTGAAACATCTGTCTGTTATCAACTTTATTCTTTCTTGGAATGAGTTTGTGGACCCCAGAGGGAAGGTATAAGTTGAACTTATATATCTCCTAGGTCGAGACGAGAATATGATTTACCAATCTCATATCAGGTTGGAATTGTTTTAGATTATATTCCGATGATTTTCTTTTATCTTGACCTAGATAGTACCTTTGGACAACTCCTGAGAATTTTCTTCTAAACTCTACCTCGGGATCTGTTTTCGCTAGTTTCCATCTACTTATCCTTGATCCGTTGTTGAAAATTTTGAATCTTGATGTTTCGTTGTTGACTTCGATTTTGATTTTGTTTGAAGATAAGTTTTTAAGGATTAAGTTAAGATATCCTGATAAACATATTTGATGGAGACGATGGGAACGATAAATGTCTACTTTACTTATGGAGTTGGAATTTATCGCAGTCATATTAGCTATCCTGACAAGGACATGGAGCCTAATTTTGGATATACGATCCTAGTTATGAAAATTTAGATTTTCTTGCAGCCATACCAGTTGGCGTGGTAAGAAATCTAGATGACATGATTATAGGGTGTATATCTTAGTTATGGACTCTATCGTTTATTGCAGCTATGTTTACTGGCGTGACGAAAATTCTGGCAACATGATTTTGGATAGACGTGTATGGTTATCAGGTCGTATCTTAAATTGATTCACTTCTTTTGACCAAATGATGAGGACAATTCATACCCTTATTTCTCGACTTATAATTCATTTCTTTTCTCATCTTGTGATAATTTTCTCATCTTGCCATCATTTTCTTTGACTTGTTTAGCTATGTCTTGATTACACCATTCACCTATCTCATATCTACATCTGTTATCTACACTTGAAAACTCTGAAAATTTTAAAATTTTTATATCTCAATTGTTACTTAAATTTCGATACTGTTAAGATTTTGATTCCCTTCTGTCCATGACCAATCAATTTTTGTCGTCTTGTTTATCGTGCTAAAGAGTCTTGGTTGCTGACTAGACTCTAGATGATTTCAATTCCCTTGTGACTTGGATTTTCATCCTTGGATGCTCGTGCCCAAACTTCGTTGATCTTATTCTCTATCTTGCCCAAATTCTGATTTACTCGAAAGTTGATCAACTTAGATCGTGTTGAGATAAATTTCTTTATCGTGGTTGGATTTCAATGCTATTTACCCTCGTGCATTGCCTTCTGATTTTGATCATGTTGGGATTTTGGACACTCGTGTCTAAACTCTTTCGACCTTGATTTCATTTCCTGATTACATCCAATTTCCTTGTGATTAGTCGTGCCTAGATGATTGGCATGACTAAGACAACGTGGGATTTCCTTGACCGTGATTTTAACGATCATAACTATATATTTTATCTTGCCTCAACTCGTGCTTAAATTTTTGACTTTCAATCACGACTAACTAGTAAGACTACGAAATTATTCGTGTTAGAATTAAACATGTTTGACTTTCTACCGTGTCTAATTGACTTGGGTTCCTTCCTAAATTATGCTCTTAAGACCTTGATTTTGAATTCAAGATTTATCGTCTTTCACAAATGAACTTGGATCTTGATCATGCTTATGTGACCTATAATCAAATTTCATCGAGCTGAAATCCTGTTAATCAATGGTTGACTCGATTGTAACCGGACGAAGCTCAAGTTTTGATTTCGTTGTCATATCTAAATCGTGCCCCAATGACTTGACTTATTTCTGAAATCACGCACATATGATTTTGTTTGTATTTTGATTCTATCGTGCGGAAATTTTTTATCGTACCTGAATAATTGTGAATTGATTATCTTAATCGTACAAACTTGTCATTCTGTGATTGTGCCTAAGTTTTTGCCTAAAACTTTCTATCTTGTTTACCCCTACTACAACCTTAATTTCGAGGACAAAATTTCTATAAGGTGGGTAGGATGTAAGCCCCCTGAATTTCCCGAATTATTTTTCGAATTTTCTAATAAATTATTTTCAATAATTTATTTCTATATAATTAATTTTGATCTTTAAATGCTCTTTACCGTGACTTGGAATTCTAGAGCATCAGGGATGCCAGTCTCTGGAAACTTTCTTCTTGGAGTTTGCAGTAGACGAGATTATCTTCACAGTGATATTTCGTGTCCCACTCGAGCTTGTTCCCTTGTACTCTTTTTGCTTCGCGCAAGTTCGGGTCAATTTAGACCATTTAATTAATAATTGATTTCCCACTCTTTTCCTTGATCATCATATGCGCGTTACCATGACTTTTGATTTAGGAGCACCAGACCAGTCGTTTTCTCAGAACCAACTTGTCATGTCTGATCTACTCGAGACGCTCTTCACCCATGACCTTCGTGTCCCACTCAGACTCTCCATTTTGTGCTCCATTTCCTTCGGACAACTTTCGGTTCAATTTAGGCCAATTAATTATCTACCGTGAAACCCGATTTATTTTCCAATTTAATTTCGGGACCCGACATCGATCCAACCTGTCAACCCGAAGTATGGACGTGGCCCACTTGAAGCCTAATACCCACATGAAACTTGTGTCCCATTTATTGGAGTCCCCGCATGTTGTTTATTTATCCATGATTATAAATCCCAATTTTAATTCCATTATTGCACCCGGTCCGATTTTGACTCGACCCGGTTCGACTGAACCCGAACCCAAGCTCCTTATTGTCCTCTCATGACTGCCCAAGTACCCCACATAATTTTCCTATTTTTTTCCTATTTTTGGAAATATCCACTTTTCTCTCTCCTCTCTCTCTCTAAATATTTCTCTATCTCTCTCTCTCTCTCTCTCTCTCTCTCTCTATATATATATATATATATATATATATATATATATATATATATATATATATATATATATATATATATATATATATGGATAACTCCCTCTCTCTCTCTCTCTCATCCTCACCACACTCTCTTTCACAACCCCCTCCAGCCGACCTACTTCCCCCCCTCTATTCAAATATCTCTCTCACTCACTCATTCTATATATATATTAATATATATATATACACACACACCCATACATATAAACATCTCTCTCTCTCTCTCTCTCAATCTCTCTTTACACCTCACTACACTCAACCCATCCCCTCTCCTTTACAGCACCCCCCCAACGACAGTGGCCGACCTCCCCTCTCTCTTTCAAATATCTACACTCTCTCCCTCTCTCTATTCTCACTCTCTCACTCTTTCTATTATTATACAAATACACACACACATACAATCTCCATCTCTTCCTCCCTCTACAACCCGACCTCCCCCTCACTCCTCGCCGGAGCTCCGCCGGCCTCTGGCCTCCCCCTGGCCGTCGGTCGCGCCACCTCGGCCATTCTCCTCCTCCTCTTCCTTCCTCCTCCAAAGAGCCACCACCACCATCAACCTCCCATCACCAACTCCATTACCATCACCAACATCACTTCCACCACCACCATCGTCCGCGCCGCTGCATGGCCACCGCGCGGCTACCGACCGTCGGCGACCCTCTCCCTACTCCGGCGCACCCCCGGCGACCTCCCCCATGGCCGCCGCTGTCCTCCCCGACGCGTTAAATAGTCGATTCTTGCGTTTCGCACGAGATCCCGTCAGCGCGCGCGAGTTTGGAACTCAGAATTCGCGCTCCGTCGCAGCAACTTTGTGCACATTTTTCGGGAGATCCGACAGTTGGATCGGCGAACTTCTTACTCCGTCGCAATCTCGGTATATAGCACTTCACTTCTGTCAATTTTCGTCCGTTAGTTTCGTCGTTTGATACCTCAAAACTGGCCACCAAGTTGACATTTTAATTTGAACTATTTTTGCACAGTTTCGTGACGCCAACTTCGCAGGTTCGTATCTTCGTCGTCGCAGCTCCATTTTGCGCGCTACCAGTTCCGGTGCACAGCTGGTATAACCCTCTTCCTGCCCCCTTTAGATTTTATTTCAGTTTGAGCTTGTTAGGTCGGTCGAATTCGACGCCAAAGTTGGCCGTTCGAATTCTTAGTATTGCACTTGTAAAATTCCATTTTTGAACCCGGGACTCCGGATTCAATTTCTGACACCACCAGTAGACTCGTGGCGTCGTTCTGGCTTGTTTTCATATAAAGTTTGCTTGATTTGGAGAACGTGGGCCTTGGCACGCATTTCGATGCAAAGCGGGTTCCACTTTCTGAGTCAACGGGTCATTTTGAGTTCGGCTCATCGGAATCCAATTCTGGATATACCGTTGAGTTTGTATCGTCATTCTGGACTCGTTGACATATAATTTGCTAGGTTTTAGTGGACATTGGTTTCGGCACGCATTTCGGTGCAAGTTGGATACCAATATCCGGGTCAATGTGTCATTTTGAGTTCGGCTCATCGGAATCCAATTTCGGATATACCGTTGAGTTCATATCGTCATTCTGGACTCGTTGACATATAATTTGCTGAGTTTTGAGGACATTAGCTCCGACACGCTTTTTCGTGCAAATTGGAATTTCAATGTCCTGGTCAACGGACCAATTTGAGATCGGGTCAACGGAATCCAATTCTGGATATACCGTTGGGTTCGTATCGTCATTCTGGATTCGTGAACATATAATTTGTTAGGTTTTGTGCACTTTTATTTTGGCACATTTTTTGGTGTAAAGTGTGTCCAACGGCGGACATTATTTTGGCCCAAAATTACCGTTTTGCCCCTGTATCCAAATTGGACTTTTGGACAGGCTATCCTAGCTGATTTGACCATTCTGGACACGTTGGTGATATTTATTTTATCATCCGACAACATCTGTAGGTTTTTACCCTATTATTATAATCCTTCTCCTTTTGTGGTATTTTGAGTTCCATCGATTCCGGTGATTTCACAATCACTGAAATTGATGGGTTGACCTTGTAGATGTTTATAGAGACTAGCCTTGACCCTATTTGACCATGGTTGACTGCTTTGACTAAACGTCGAAGTAGAGTCAACATTTGACCTAGGTTAGACTAGTTTTGACCTAGAGTTGACCATAGTTGACCAGTTGACCAAAAGTCAACTGTAAGTCAACTATTGACCCAGTTTGACCTAGTTTGACTTGGTTTGACTTATTGTGGCCTAGTTTGACTTAGTGGACTGAGTCTGACCTAGATCGAGTAGCTTATACTATAAAATCAAGCCTAACACTGTTGAACCCTAATTAGTTTATATATATCTTATCTTTAGGTCTGTGGCATCACTCTGAGCATCGACCCCATTTGACAGCTCAGGACCGCAGGCGAGTACATTCACTGATAGTTTTCATTGTCTTGATATCTGCTATATCTGATTTAGTCGTAGTGTCTTACTTGATTCTCAGTCACGATAGTTCACGGACTAGTATATACCGGATTCCTGTCATGAGATGTCATTCTTGGATTTTATTAGGATACTGGTACTTGCTCGATCTTGTTCTTGTACTTATATTGACACCGATTCCTGAGAAAGAGTAGCTACCTTCTTAGAGAATCTCGTGCCATGACGTGCTATGTCCGGATCCGTATACTACTCGGGGATGAGGAATATTATAGATAGTGTGATCAATGCCCACCTTGAGTTACTACTTGTATCATAGCTATACCCTCACCCCACGATGGGTATAGCCTGACCTGTGCTACTACTTGCTCCATAGCTTACCATCCCGGCCGGGCCGAGTCCACGTACTTGTAGCCGGTCGGCTGGAAGCCTGATCTTGACCCATACCGATCATATTATGCTATAATATTCGAGGCACATTTTATATTTACTTTATCTTATCATATATCCTGTTCTGTTCTACATTAAGTACTTTCTCACCATGCTATGATATTCAGATTACTCACATGTTCTACATGCCATTATATTGTACCTTGATTGGAGACTAAGCTCTGTTCGGGAGAAGAGTTACAACCCTGGTCCTTGTTTGGTTTAAGGTTTGTAACTTAGCTTCCGAACGGTTCCCAAGTCTTCATATATCTTTGTCTTGTAGTTCATTATACTGTCTCTTATAGAATTTGTCAATTCACATGGAACTGTTGTTAGTGTTTGTACTTGCTCATTTTCCTGACAGGATACCGTTGATAATATTTTAGGAGTAGTTGTGCCATTAGTGGACTTCATGATGTTGCTAGCTGGGGTGGATCTCACTATTCTTCTATGTGAGTTGCCTGTTAGTTATCCTTAGTTTGTCTTGTTTTCCTTCTTTATTTCCTGTCTTATGATTCCTTCTAGTATTTTCTAGTTGTTCTTGTGCTTTAGTTATCTTTCTTGTCTTATCATCCCTAGCTGTTGTGAAGTGACTAGAGTATATTTATAGTTATAGGCCTTCTAGACGTAGTATATATTTATTGGGTACTAGACAGCGTTCTACCGCCGATACTGCGGCGTAGGCTGGGCGTCGTCTACGTATTCGTACCCGTATATCCGGGTGCGGGTTGTGACAAGTTCACTATAGACTTGATTCCCGGGACAGCACCAGTATCAGAGCGAGTCTACTGGATGGCGCCTTCAGAGTTGGAAATTTTATACAAGATGATTGAAGAACTGAGGACCAAGGGATTCATCCGTACAAGTGGATCGCCTTGGGGAGCCCCGATGCTTCTTGTGAAAAAGAAGGATGGTACGTCCAGGCTATGTGTTGATTATCGTACCTTGAATTCGGGGACAATCAAGAACAGATACCCTCTTCCGAGGATAGATGACTTGTTTGATCAGCTCAGAGGGACTTCAGTATTTTCGAAGATCGACTTGCGCTCAGGTTACCACCAGATCAGAATCAGAGAGCAGGACATCCCGAAGACGGCATTCAGATCGAGGTATGGACATTGGGACTTCCTTGTTATGCCCTTTGGAGCGACCAATGCGCCGGCCGTATTCATGGACCTCATGAATCGCATTTTTATGCCTTACTTGTATCAATTTGTGATCGTGTTCCTAGATGACATCCTGGTCTACAGCAAGAGTGAAGCAGAGCATGAGCAGCATCTCAGAGTCGTCCTTCAGACGCTTAGGAAGCATCAGTTGTACGCCAAGTTCAGTAAATGCGAGTTCTGGCTCGATCGCATATCATACTTGGGTCACATCATTACCCGAGGAGGAGTGGAAGTGGATCCCCAGAAGATTGTGGCTATCGAGTCATGGCCGGTATCCAGCTCAGTGGCAGAGGTTCGCAGCTTCCTTGGATTGGCCGGCTACTACCGGCGGTTCGTTTCAGATTTCGCAAGGATTTCAGCACCGATGACCCAGTTGACCCGCAAGGATGTGCCGTTTGTTTGGACAGCAGAGTGTCAGGAATCATTTAAGAAGTTGAAGCGAGGTTTGATAACGGCTCCCATTCTCACCCTTCCAGATAGGACCGGAGGATTCACAGTTTATTGCGACGCTTCAGGCAGAGGATTGGGGTGTGTCTTGATGCAGCATGGGAAGGTAATATCTTATGCGCCACGTCAACTACGTGATCATGAGAAGAATTGCCCGACCCACGACTTAGAATTGGCGGCGGTAGTGTTTGCCTTGAAGTTGTGGAGACACTACTTGTACGGAGATAGAGTGGAGATCTTTACTGATCATAAGAGCCTGAAGTATGTTTTCACCCAGAAGGACCTTAATATGCGACAGAGAAGATGGCTCGAGCTACTAGTAGACTATGATATGGATTTGCAGTATCATCCCGGGAAGGCCAATGTTGTAGCAGATGCATTGAGCAGGAGAGCCGGAGTTTATTTCCTGACGGCGCAACCAGAATTATTGGCAGATCTTCAGAAGATGGAAATTGAAGTGGTTCTTCCAACCAGCGTGGCATTGATGGCCAGCCTACAGGTTCAGTCCAGCATAGTTGAGAGAATCCGGGTGGCGCAGTCAACAGATTCCAAGATCCAGCGACTCAGAGCAGAGTGTGAAGCAGAAAGAAGGCCAGAGTTATGTATCCATGCAGACGGTATGCTTCGGCACGACACTCGTCTTTGTGTACCCAGTGGAGATATCAGACAGGAAGTCATGGCAGAAGCCCACAGTTCACAATATTTTATTCATCCGGGTGGTACGAAGATGTACCGTGATATTCGTCAGCACTTCTGGTAGAATGGCATGAAGAGGGAGATAGCCCGGTTTGTCTCTCGGTGTTTGGTTTGCCAACAGGTTAAAGCTGAACATCAGAGGCCCGCTGGACTTCTTCAACCCTTACCAATCCCAGAATGGAAATGGAAACATATAACCATGGATTTCGTGACCGGATTGCCCAGATCTCCGGCCGGCAGAGATGCTATTTGGGTAATTATGGACAGGCTTACCAAGGTGGCACACTTTCTCCCATTCAGAGTCGGGCAGTCGACGGTGCAGTTAGCAGAAATGTATCTCAGGCAGATCGTCAGGCTTCACGGTGTGCCAGTCAGCATCACCTCGGACAGGGATTCAAGATTCACATCACACTTTTGGCGCAGCTTACAGAAGAGTTTGGGGACTCGCCTTCAATTCAGCTCAGCTTATCATCCGCAGACGGATGGACAATCAGAGCGCACAATCCAGACTCTTGAAGATATGTTGAGATCCTGTACCCTTGACTTTGGTGGTTCATGGGAGAATCATCTGCACCTGGTAGAATTCTCGTACAACAACAGTTATCAGGCCAGTATCCAGATAGCACCCTTCGAGGCTCTTTATGGCAGGAAGTGCAGATCCCCGCTAGTATGGGACGATGTCGGGGAGAGGCAGATGCTCGGACCCGAATTGATTTCCCAGACGGTTGAAGTGGTCAGGAAGGTCAGAGATCACCTCCGAGTTGCCCAGGACCGCCAACGCCATTGGGCCGATGCTCATCGGCGTCCCTTAGAATTTGTTGTCGGCGACCATGTATTCCTTAGGATCTCGCCTAACCACGGCGTCATTCGCTTTGGCGTGCGGGGAAAGCTTAGTCCTAGGTATATAGGGCCGTTCGATATTCTAGAGCGAGTAGGAGATGCATCCTATCGTCTCACTCTTCCGCCGTCGCTAAGTGAGGTGCATGATGTATTCCATGTGTCCCAATTACGACGGTATATTTCGGACCCGAGCCACATCCTAGACCATTCGGAATTGGTTGTTGGTACCAACCTTTCGTATGAGGAGAGGCCCGTGTCTATATTGGACCGGAGGGAGAAGACACTCAAGAACAAGACTATTAAATTAGTCCGTGTTGCTTGGGGTCATCACTCTCTAGGTGTGTCAACGTGGGAGCGTGAGGACGACATCCGATCGCGATATCCCTACCTGTTTGACTCGTGAGGTATAATGTCTTTCTTTTGCCTTACGTTTTCCCTTCCTTGCTTGCATTGTATGATTGCATGATTGAACTGCTTAGTGTAACTTGCCTGTGCTTAGTGTAGCTCGTTGTGACAATCTCTAGCTCCTTAATTAAATTCCGAGGACGGAATTCTTTTAAGGTGGGTAGAGTTGTCACCCTCATTTCCCGTATTTCCCGTATTTCGTATTTATACTCGTACCTGGATTTTGGCATGTATTTTTTTTATTTTTCTCAACTTGTGGAATTTTGGTATTTCTCGTATTTTGGGTTTTTGTCATGGTTCGGTTTTAATTGGTTTGGATTGGGTTGGTTTGATTTGGTTTATTATGCATTGGAACACCTTAGCCTACACTCCACCTTCAACACACCACAACCCACCCTCTTTATATTCCCCACCTACCACTCTCTCTCTTCATTACCACCACCATTTATTTTCTTCTTCTTCTTCTCCTTCCTCTACACAACTCTCCCAACCCTAGGCAAGTGCATCTTGCCACTACATGAGAATCCTCTTTTATTTGTCCATTTGCTAGATTAGGACATGGTGATCAACATTAGTTCTTGGCATTTTGTGATTTGGAGTCTCCATTGTTCTAGATCTAAGTCTTCCTATTTTCGAATTTTTGCATGTTTTGATCTATTTTAGTTGGTTTTCTATGACTTTTGATGTTTCTATATGGAAGAGCATTCAATTCCACCCAAATTGGAACTTTGGAAATCCGGATTTGGAGCTCGGATGGCCGTTATGATGCTGTGTAGCCTTGAGTTCAACCATGGTGTTCTTGCTGTTTGGAGAAGACAGTGAACAGTGTGCAGAGCTGTTTAGCTTACACAGACTGAGCTGCGTGCGCTCTTTAGCGTGCGTACGCAGACTTGGGTACGCTTTCTGTTGGAAGCGTGTCTCCTTCAGCGTGCGTGACTTTTACCTACGCTGCTCTCTCAGCATGCGTGACTTTCACCTACGCTGCTCTCTCAGCGTGCGTGACTTTTCACCTACGCTGCTCTCTGTAGCGTACGTGACTTTTCACCTACGCTGCTCTCTCAGCGTGCATGACTTTTCACCTATGCTGCTCTCTGTAGCGTGCGTGACTTTTCACCTACGCTGCTCTCTCAGCGTGCGTGACTTTTCACCTACGCTGCTCTCTGTAGCATGCGTGATTTTTCACCTACGCTGCTCTCTGTAGCGTGCGTGACTTTTCACCTACGCTGCTCTCTGTGCGTGACTTTTTCGTACGC
Source organism: Iris pallida (assembly GCA_029216955.1). NCBI lineage: Eukaryota > Viridiplantae > Streptophyta > Magnoliopsida > Asparagales > Iridaceae > Iris > Iris pallida. The sequence goes on along the minus strand of JANAVB010024597.1, from coordinate 8,403,708 downwards.
TGCTCCCCTGACCCCTTGCTTAACCCATTGGCTCTTGGAGTTTTGGTCTTATTTCTTTAAGCTTGGCTCTTCTATAGTCCTGTATATTGATATTCTATTAGATATTTTACGCCTATTTTATATCCTTACGCCTTTTGTCATGAACTTGATTTTACTTAATATGTTTGGAATGACTATTGTACATGGCTTGGTATGACAAGGAACTAGCATAACACGACAGTGACCAGTAGTGGTGCACTCCTGACATGACCAACCTGACATGATAGTGGCCCATCGTGGCGCACTCCTGACAAGTACCCTGACATGATTTATCTTGATAATTTAACTTGACCTGCCTTGACACCGTGGGTGGTTCTTTCCTGCTTGCTTGTTAAATCCACTTGTCCTGTCTTGCATCATGTCTAGGATGGGACTCCTGAGTACCACGGTCAGGAGTACCTACTAAAATGGATTAAGGTTAATAACTAGAATAACACAGTAGTCATGAAGAGATGACACAGCTACAGGCAATCCCGTTACCTGGGCGCTCTTGGGATCTGTAGCCTGCCGTCGCGTGTTGCACCCTCTAAGTCACCTAAGGGTACATGCGTCTCCTGGATGATGTACCTACCAGAATTCAACCCCTAACTTTCGACCTGGGTAACCTGGATGGTCTGCAGGGCTTGTGGCTGTGGAACAATCTCACTGCATCTTGTTAGTAATTAGGCCTGTGATAACCCTAGTTAGTTAAAGTAGTAAGCCGTAGGATCTGCTTGGCCGTATTTGATTGAATGAGGTATAACTAGTCTAGCTATGTCTTGATCCCGTACAAGATTGTTTCCTGTCTTGATTTTCTTACATTATTATCTTGCCGATAAATGGTGGAAAACCAAGTACTGTTCAGATGAAGGGTTACAACCCCGGTCCTTGTTTGGTTTACGGGTTGTAACCTGGCTATCGGAATAGTCCCATGGTTATCTCGTCGTATATCATCCTGACATGTTTTCGTAAATTCTAGTTTAATATTATATTTTCTTGTGCTGATTGCTGGCTTTTGTTCTTATTTCGTGGCCCCCTTGTGGCACTTGCTCTTTCTGGGGTTGACCCAGCTGGTTTTGTGTGGCCAGATTTCGGAGCAGCTCTCGAGGATCTACCAAGCTTCCAGCCCAATGGTGGCGACTAGAAAGAACCCGGGCTACGAGTGGGTTTTCTCTTTTGTTTTGCTCACTCTATTGTAAAACTATTCTTTTGAGGCGTTTAGCCGACGAGCACCTGTTAGCTCGATGCACTTTACTTACTGTCTGCCTACGGACTGTAAACATGATTAACAAATCCTAGGGTTGATCATGTATGACTTAACTCTTGTTAGTCCTAGCATTTTGTACGACTAGCTTCATGATCAGCTGATATGTAATATTTGGGACGCCTTTTATTGTATATTTGGTGGTCAAACATCTTGTAATTATATTATTTGCTTGAGATTGAGACAGTAGGCTTGACCTTAAGAGACTGTTGGCTTGTAGTAAACCCTCATATTTTTAGACAGCCGTGACCGTATATCGAGGTGATTCCCATTTCAATATACGTAGCTGGCTATGTCTGCCCCTGCTCTCCAGTATTTTGGTTCTGGGGCGTGATAATGCAATACGAGATAACAGGTGCTCGCCGGCTAAACGCCTCAAAATAAAATTTTAACAATAGAGTGGGAGAGCAAAAATAAATCCACTCGTTGTCCTGGTCACGCCTGATGGTCACCATCGGGCTGGAAAGTCGGTGGATCCTCTGAAGCTGCTCCGAAATCTGGCCACACAAAACCAGCTGGGTCCGATCCCAGAAAGAGCAAGTGCCACAAAGGAGGCTTCACTTAAGAACTAAAACCAGCATATCAGAAAATATATTAAAGTAGTTAAAAGGACTTGACGTAAAAGAATAACAACAATCATAATGGAGTACGAGGGAACCATTCAAGTAGCCAGGTCACAACCCTTAAACCAAACAAGGACCGGGGTTGTAACCCTTCACCTGAATAGAACTCCGTCTCCAATCTTATTGGTAAGGTAAAACATTACAAGCATGACGTGGGGTACAATAAGACAATAAATGAAGAGAGGACTTAGAACTGCTCCGGAAGCCAGGTTACAACCCTTAAACCAAACAAGGACCGGGGTTGTAACCCTTCACCTGTACAGAACTGAGCCTCTGATCTTTATTGTTAAAAGTGACAATCATGCGGTCAAGCCTGCAATAATCGAGCACTGAAAACCATACCATACAATCGTTCTCGGCCAATCAGTGACTACGGATTCTATATTAGCTAACTAGGATTTTTCACATTCATGCAGTAAGTTGTTCCTCCAGCCACAAGCCCTGCAGTTAATCCAGGTTATCCAGGCGACTTGGGTTCATTAAGCAGTGCATCGTTCTTTCCGTATATCAGTGAATTTAGACTTGTGCCCTACGCGTCGGCAGGCTGCAAGTCCCACAATGGTGGCCGAGATAACGGGATCGCCTGTAACTGGGAAAATTTCTCATGACTACTGAATTAGTCTAGTTATTAGCCATAGCCATTTACAGTAGGTACCCCTGACCGTGGTACTCAGGGATCGCTGTCCTAGACATGATGCAAATATTACCGGTTTAATTGTACAAACACAATCATCCACGGTGTCCAGGCCATCCAATCTTGTCATGTCATGTTTACTGTCCGGAGTGTGCCGTGTCGGGCCACTATCATGTCATGTCATTTGCCAAAAGTGCACCCCGACGGATCACCATCATGTCAGAAAACATACATAAATTTAATATGGCACCCGCATACATTTAGGAATTTAATATTAATTGCGTACGACTATAATTATTGCTAAGGTCATGCGGTCACAATTAATTAGTGGCCAATGGCCATGCGGCCAGCTTTGTAAATGGCCATATGCGGCTCACAAGTGCTAAGGCCAGCAAAGCTATTGGCCTATGCGGTTCACAAATATTTCATGCGGCCAAACATGCTAATGTCATGCATGCAAGTAAATAATGCAAATAAATAATACATTAAATGCTAATGCATGGATAAACATGCATTAAGGTATGCATTAAAATCAAGCTTGCTAATGCATGGCTGAACATGCATAAAGTATGCATTTCGTATGCATTAATCCAATGCATGGCTAAACATGCATAAAGTAAATGCATTATTCTAATGTATTAATGCTAAATGCATTATTCTAATGCATTGCTAACATGCATAACGTATGCATTAATGCTAAATGCATTATTCTAAGGCATGCTGCTAATATGCTGGCTAGTGCATGCGGCTGAGCATGCTTGCCAATGCATGCGGCTGAACACGCATAAAGTATGCATGCGGCTGAACATGCTTCCAATTCATGCGGCTGACTTAAGTTTCAAAAGCCAAAGCTAAAGGCATGCATTACTATGCCATTATTGAAAGCAAGCCATATGCGGCTCAATTGAATAAGCTGCATGCTTGCTTTGCTAATGCATACAAAAGTACACCCATGCAATTAATGCTTGCACGTTTAGGCTTCGCTTAATGCATGCAAAAGTAAATACATACAATTCATGCTAAAAGGCTAATGCACTAATGCATAAATTTTAACATGTGTCTGAAGCTAAATATGTTAGCATGCATGCATTAATATAATGCCTTAACTATAGGCATGCGGCTGAGGCTAAGGCCATATGCGGCTAAATACTATTTAATGGACATGCTAATAGCAAATACCATGCGGCCAAGCAATTAAATGGCCATGCGGCTCAGCAAAAATTTTATAGGTCAATTTGGACCAAACGAAATTCTCTGCAACATGGGATCATCAACTTAGCAAAATATGCAAGTTTGATAGATCAAAACTCCGAAAAACCGAAAATACCACAAAGCTAGATTCACAAGAATTTAACCATGGAAATAAAAAATGCTAAGTACTAAAGTGGGTTAGAAACACATGAGGAAGAAAATGGAACAATAAAAATGGACTTCCTCCATGAAGCAAGGTGCACTTGCCTAAGCTCTCCCTCTCTCAGGTTGGTGGAGAAGTAATGGTGGGGAAGAAGAAGAGATAATGAGGAGAGAGAAATGTGTGGTGGGATATTTAATGGGAATGGTGGTAGGTGGGATATTTAATGAAGGTGGTAGGTGGGAGTGGTTTGGTTCACATTAAAATCAAGCAAAACCGAACCATGCAAAACCAAGCTGAACCAAGTCAAGTTGGGCCGAACCAAACAAGGAAGTATGCAATATGGGTCTAAATACGTACACGTATACCAAAATACGTAATACGAACAATGGTCATTACAGTTGAAGATTATTATTACTATTTTTTTTGATTTAAGGCTTGAATAAAAATATAGGACGAAACCTTTAAGGAAATTAGTCAGTAGATTCAAATGTTAAAGTAAATCGAGGATAAAATGATTAAGGGACTAGTAATTAAGTTCTTGGCTAGAAGGTCAAGGAGGACAAGCCTTCAACATGATCATTGCAAGATCGACATCACCAAGACTAACGACTTAAGATAACCATTTATAGTTTTATGATAGGAACGTTGCATAGAAAAATTGTTTAAGATTGATCGTTACTTGCTTGATTTGGAGAGATGTATTGACATAGTGTACCCCTTTGAACTATTCCTAGTTACGTTAATGAGCTTTATTTTAATTTCGAGGACGGAATTCTTTTAAGGTGGGTAGATTGTAAGCACCATGATTTCTGATTTTTTTAATAAATATTTTTCATATTTAAGTTTTGTTATAAGATATTAGTAAACTACATGTGACCATAATTTTCGTATCTATAAATATAGATAGTCGTGTATCATAAATTTATATATCCATTTTATTTATTTAAATATATATATGGTTTTATATGTGTATAAGATTTTATATATACCTTCTGATCCCTTAAAATTCATTATAATCATTTTCCTTCTTTAGTTTCCATTATATTACACCATCGTACCAAGTCCAAGTCCAAGAAGTCCAAGTCTAAGCCAGCCCAGACTTCTATCCCAGCCCATCTCGTACTGTTGCTATATAAAAGCAATATAGTTGCAACACAAAACCCTAAAACTATTTTTGACCATTTAGGGATAACACCGCACCACCATATAGTCACCCACCACTAACCGACCCTCCGCCTTTGTCGTCGACCCCTCGCCCATAACCCCCTATGTTGTTGCATCCTACACCGGAGCGTGGTCGACGCCGCAACCTCCATACCACTGAACCATTGACGTCTCGCAAGACAACAATCGGCAATAGATGACCCGAAACCCGTGCAAAATCACCGATAAGCACTCGGTTTGCATACCCTTCCATCAGCCCGGACTTCTCTTCGGCACTCCCGTGCAGCCATGACTGAGCTCACCCCAGGCTCGTCTCTAGAACCGTGCCAGGACCTTGTGCACGAAATTTTCAACGTGGGAAGTGGGTGCAAAAGGAGTGAAAAATCTGCTTCTTTTGAGGAAAGAAGAAGAAGATGTGCATAAAAGCCACTCCGATTCTGTGCTGAAGCATAGGTAATTTCAAATACTCTGCTCTTTATTATTCTTCTAAAAAAAGTGTGTAGGAAAGAGGAAGCATAATCATTATTATTTTTTTCCTAAACAAAAAACGGATGGGTGTGACAGATGGAAGAATAGGTAACATATTCACAAACCACCCCTATATCTTTTAGTTACAAACCATGTCCAATCATATAATTAATAAGAAAGGTGACTTTATACATAACCCCTTTAATGTATACAAATTACATATTATGTTAAACCAATTGTTTTAAACCACAAGATTAAAACCATGCATGAATTATATATATAACCCTACACATATACTTATGTGTATATCCTGTAGACTTAAAATAACTATATGATAAATTAAATATTGTTATTATTAGTTTAGAAATATTAGATTATTCAAACCATAGGAATCTAGTTTCTACAATAGAATTAAAATAGGTAAGTCTTGTACCTAGACCCCAATTACATCGTGCACGGGCGTCACATCGCGACGAAACTTGCGTCAGTGGGCTCGTGTCATTTTTATGGTCATGTGAGTCAAGTTTGGTCTGATTCAGAGAAGGTCGGCCGGAACGCTATTTTGGCGAGCTCACGATCTGATCCGACGAGCGAATTTGTGCACGGCCCACCGGAATCCAAAAATTGGACATATCATTGGGTTCGTCTTGTCAAAATGAATCTGTAGACATGTAGTTTGACGACTTTCGAGACCATTGACTCTGGCACATTTTTCGATGAAAAGCGAGTCCAACGGCGGACACCATTTTGACTCAAAATTACCGTTTTGCCCCTGTGTCCAGAATTGGACTTAAGGACATGCAATTTTAGCTAATTTGACTATTCTGAGAATGTTGCCAATGTCTGTTTCAGCTTTCAGATACAGTTGTGATGACTTGGACTTCATGGCTTGGCAGTTGACTATATTTTGTTGGATCTGCGTATAACCTCCAGGCAAGATACCTTGTCTCCCTCTACAGTTTACTTACATGCATATTTCTATTGTTATATAGTTTTACTAGTTGATTATTTATATGAGATTGTATATTGTGCATGCTAGTATAGATATAGTTCTTGTTCATAGATAATTTTGTAGTTCATATTGGATCGATTTTCTCGTGTATCGTGATTGGGTCGTGTTGTGTCATCACATGTACTTGGATTGAGTCGCATTGTGTCATAGGACAAATAAGTCATAACAAAATTGTTGTACATTGAATTCTTGAAGCTAACCTGCGAGTCCACACTAGGGGCGAGGGTTAGTAGTTATTTGTGTCTTAAGCTAACCTGCGAGTCCACATTAGGGGCGAGGGTTAGTAGTATATGGTTCACACTTGTGAGTCCACACTAGGGGCGAGGGTGATGCTAGCCTACGAGTCCACACTAAGGACGAGGGTTAGTAGTATATGGTTCACACCTGCGAGTCCACACTAGGGATGAGGGTGATGCTAGCCTGCGAGTCCACACTAGGGACGAGGATTAGTAGTATATGGTTCACACCTGCGAGTCCACACTAGGGGCGAGGGTGATACTAGCCTGCAAGTCCACACTAGGGACGAGGGTTAGTAGTATATGGTTCACACCTGCGAGTCCATATTAGGGACGAGGGTGATGCTAGCCTGCGAGTCTACAGTAGGGACGAGGGTTAGTAGTATATGGTCCACACCTGCGAGTCCATATTAGGGGCGAGGGTGATGCTAGCATGCGAGTCCACAGTAGGGACGAGGGTTAGTAGTTGTTCAAACCTGCGAGTCCACACTAGGGACGAGGGTTTGAGTATTCAATTGGTTATCCATTAACATCTTAATATCGTGTTCTCTTGTTCTTCTCCAGCAATTCGTTTATGCGTAGTGGTTCTTCCAGTCGTGTATAGTCGTATTTTCGTGTTGATTGGCCTTTTCTCGTTTATTTTCTGTATTTTCTTTATTGCATGATAAACTGCTAGATAGGCATGTATATTATGTATCTTGCTATGTCCTCTGAGGACCTGATGATCTCTTCAGGTTTAGCGATTGTATGGAGTTAGCTAGTGGTTCTGGATGACAGATGTAATGATACGCTTGTGGGATTCAGGTATCGTTATTGTGTTTATTATCCGCTCGTGCTTTCATACCTTATCATGAGATATCATGTTTCTTGATTCAGTTTTAAACTCTTGTTATTTCCTTTAGAATCTTATCGGACATATATGCTAGTGGGCTGCAGACCACGACCTATAGTGTTCATTCAGGTTTATTATTCTTTTTGTGGATTGAGATATAGATTTGTTTGCCATGATTTGGCAGCTTACCCTAGTCGTGACAGCGTTTACGTTTTTGAGTCGGGCTGGAGTCCGCTTGATACGTAGCTGGCTTGCTCACGATCTTGTGTCCGAAAAGCGGGTGCGGGTCGTGACATGTGAGTAGATGTTGGGATGCTGTGTTGTGTTTATAGCAGTAGATCAGGGAGACCAGACCAGTAGTCAGCAAGTGTCGGGAGGTTGATTTCGATTCAGGGAATAACACTATGTTTGAAATATTTTTGTATAAGTATTTCTGTAGAAATCTTCTATTTGATTCTGAGTTCATTCTGTATGATATTCATTTTTCTTTTGAATTCAATTCTTGTGTTGATGGCCTCTTTTGAGTATTGAACTGAGATTTGAGTATATTCTTCCTATTTTGAATCTGCATGAGTGAGTTCTGTTCTCTTTTATGTTGAGTTGGTGCAGTGTGAATTCTTCTTTCTTTTTTAATCGATTGGGTGGTATATGTAGATATTATATGGGTTTTGTTCGAATAGAATTGGTGTAGCCATTGGTTTAAATTAGGCTTGGCTTGCTGGGTATATATGAGTAATTATTGAAGCAGGTTTAAGTTTGGCTGGTGTATAATTTAGTAATGAAATTTCATGGGTTTGATTGAGCTTTGAATGTTGCATGGGTTGCTTCTTACATTTTTGGGTCAATATGTATATGCTGCCAATTGCACATACATTTGTGGATGCTTGATGTTAGGAAAAACCATATGTAAATACCCTAATCTCGTAACAAAATCTGGACCGTAGGATACGATCCAACGGTGATTAAATCACCCAAAAATTTGCCTGGGCTCGTCGACACAGAGTTCGGCCATAACTCTGTGTTTTGGTTCCATAACAGTTCTGGAACCAAGGGGCAGAGTTCGGCTAGAACTCTGCCTCCTCTGTTCCAGAAACTACTCTGGTAGCTCCCGAGCTTCTTCTTCGTCTCCGAATGGCCTCGTCACCTCCCCGAGCTTCTCTGACACACAGACGACGCTCGTCACACTCCGGAGTCTTTTCCACATAGGTTGGGAACCCCACCCACTCCAACATCATCTTCTCCTGTCCAAAAAAGAGCTTCTACATTTAATAACATCCTTTCAAAGAGTCACTCAAAACTCCTTGGTTGGAAAGGACGGTGCCTTTAACATGCTGGCAGAACCACCCTCATCAAATCCACTCTTTCAACTCTACCTATATACCATTTATCATCATATAATCTTCCTAAAAAAGTGTTAAAGAAATTAACCCAGCAACAGTGTGATTTCTGGTGGGGAGGAGCAGACCAACAGAGGAAAATTCATTTCACTGCTTGGTCCTTATTCACTAGACCAAAATTCTATGGAGGACTGGAAATTCGAGATCCTTGTATCAGCAATTTAGCCATGACAACAAAATTGGCGTGGAGGTTTCTTAAAAATGAATATTCTCTTTGGGTGAGATTGCTTAAAAATAAATACCTGTCTAATGATGGCTTCTGTCAGTGAACCTATCTCAATCCTCTTCTACTATATGGCACGGTATCCTTTTGAGCGTTGATGTTCTCAACAACAATGTACTTTGGCTAGTTGGTAATGGCTCTGCTATTAATATTTGGGAAGATCCTTGGGTTCCTGCATTACCTCAATTCAGAGTTACAGGATACCATAATACCCACCATACTGTTATGAAGGTCAGTGATCTCATAGACCAAGGTACTTATAAATGGAAGCTAAATCTGATTTACATCCTCTTTCCACCACATGAAGCCAATGCAATTGCTCTAATTCCTTTATCTGCTACATCACCAATGTATTCTTTGATTTGGATTCATACTCTTAACGGGGATCCTGAATACTAAATCGGTGTATCGACTCATCCATGAAAGAGCTACCAGTTCTTATAATGTCAGTAATCAAACTGACTTTAATGATTGGAAGAAACTATGGAAGCTTAGCAACATTTGTCCTCGTGTGCTCATGTTTGCCTGAAGATCCCTTCATAATTCTCTTCCAATTGGAGCTAATCTTCATAGGAGGCTTCAAACAATAAACCCCACATGCACAGTATGCCAGGTGCAAACTGAAACCCTTGATCACCTATTATTTCATTGTTCTATTTCAGGACCAGCTTGGAAAGGTATTCGGGACATAAAGAATCATCTGCATCAACATACAACTATTGCTTCCTTCATGAGGAGTATTCTTTCAAGTGGCGATAACACCATAATCCTTCCTTTCCTATATTTGATGTGGATGATTTGGAAAGCTCGCAATGATGCAATTTTTAAGAGGAGAACAATCTGCACAAGGAAGATTCTTGCTGACGCACGTCATCTCTAGGACAAATATGAAGCTGCAAACTTGCTTGGTGCCCAACTCAACACTCTTCCATCCCATACTTAAGTGAACTATCGATAGATTCCTCCTATGATACAGCAATGGAAAATCAACTTTGATGGGGGTTATCAAGAAGGCAAAATGGGATGTGCAGCTATTCTACTGGACAGTGCCGACAACTTCAAATGCGCGATAACTCAATATCAGGAAGGAGGCACTCCACTGGAAGCAGAAGCTCTGGGAATGAAGCTGGCCATGCTGATCATTAGCAACAAAAACATATCCAATGTAATTATTGAAGGAGACTGCTTCCATGTATATCCTGTAGTTGGACAGGAATAATAGTTTTATAATTTACCTGGACTTGTCGTCCTATAAAGTCGTTTAACTGACATGGCCTTTCGACCTTTATTCGTAAGTGCTCAGGTATAAATATTTCTTGTAATACACTAGCCTCCGCCCCTGTATCCAGGAGTGCGTGGATAGTTAATTCTTTATACCCTGGTATATGTAAAGTCAGGGGTATATAAATATGATATTGTGGAGCTGTCTTTAGATCATAAGTTGTCCTGATCATTACTTGGAGATTTGAGTAACTCTTCCAATTCAGGAATACTATCTAAAGGTATTTTAAGCCAATCAATATCATCATTGATTCGCTCAAAATCCAAGCTCATAGTATCTAGAGATGTACTGGCCCTAAATAAATTATTAGAATACGTAGTGGCAGATTTTACGGGAGAAGATCCCAGTGCTACAAAAGATTATGATAAAATATTGCATAAAATTATCTTATGTGATATTTGTATGTTGGAAGAATTTTTAACCAAATATATTGGTCTCATCTTCCACTTAAGTAGTAAAGAGCATAAAGAATTTTGGATTAAGGGATTTTTTGTTAAAATACCATATCCCTGGAATAATATAATTAAAGAAATGTATGATAAGATTAGAGGTGGAGTGCATTCCACTGGAATGCTAAAACGTGCCTGTATGAGTGCCATGGAAGAAACCTGTGAGCAGGCCAAAGCACACACTCAAATAGAGAAATATATAAAGAATTCTGTACTTGGATACCGATGTTGTTCTAAGTATGACGAAGATATTAATTACCAGTTCAGCTGTCCACCCGAATATAGAGGGTCAAAAAAGAGATGGCTTAGAAATAAAAGGGGTAAGACCTTTAGAAAGAAAAAATATATAATCACTCAGAAAAAATGGAAACCGAATTTCAAAAGGAAATTCAAATCCGAGAAGAAATTTAAAAAAAAAGTTTATTAAAAAGAAAAAAATTCGAAAAGGATGTAAATATTTTAAATATAATAAAGGAGGTCATTTCGCTAATGAATGTCCAGAAACCATTAGCAGCATTATTATCAATGACCTTGAAGAATATGGAATACATACTGGTACTATAGACGAAATGAGCAGTGATACTTCTGCTTCGTCATTATATGAGATAGAATCTATGAGCATATCCTCAAAAGAAGCAGGAGATTCGGATGATGATCTCTGTAACTCTATTGAGCATCTTAAAATAAACATACAATCAGGTAAGGATTACCCTCCTTAGTGATAAAGGGATCCTCCCCATAAAAGAGGGAATCTCAGCTGGATATACCTTATATGCCAGTAAGGCTGTTACTATAAATAGGTATCAAAGCGCAGAAATAAGCCTCGATTTAAGAATATTTATACCTCTAGGATATTATGGGATAATCCATAGTATACCTCTACATGCTAATAAAGGTATAATCCTTACACAGGGCTTTATTGAGCCCGTTTCTAGACATAATATGACTATAACAGTTAAAAATACGACTTGGGAAGGGGATTATGACATTGATAGGGGAGATCCAATTGGGTTACTGGTAATCCACAAATACGAGGATCTACCTATTGTTGTTGATCTACCCCTTAGAAAACCCATTAATGAACCTCCACCTGAATCTAGTAGTTCAGGTAGAGACTATCATGAACAATACTGTGAATTTAGAATATATATGAATACTATAACTTCAGAGGAAACTTCAAATACTAGCCTCTCTCGCAGTGAAGGAGAGCAATTTGAAATTACCGATGAAGATTTGGAAAAGCTAAAAGAAGCTATACCTCATTCTGATAAAAAGGAGGTATATAAACCAATTTTCTTTCAGTCTAGATTTTTAAATAAACATACATATGTATTCGAAAGAATGCAAGGAAATATTGAGTTACGCGGAGGAGAAGATTTCTCTTCTATTTGTCTCCTTGATAAAAGGAAGATAGAAAAACTGAAAAAGAAATACCCAAAAATGAGATATCTACATATTGGGTTAATACAAGTAAAAATAACAGGTATATTCCGAACCGGAATAGATACACCCATATTAGTTATTTGCATGGATGAACGTATATAATCCTCTAAATAGTATTATTGGAGGAGCTAAATCCAATTTAGCAAATAGATTATTTGGAATGAATATTCATCCCGATTTTTCTATAAGTCTTGAGGATGAGAATATACAAAAAACCTGTACTTTATCTATAAACCTACAAGGCATAGAACACTTGCCTGGCTCCAAGGTTTTGGGAATACAATGGGAACATTGTATGGCCTTGAATGATACTCCTACATTCAAGTCCATTACTCCCAAACATTTAATAAAACTATTTGAGGTTGGAGTAGGTAAAACCATTCAACCAAGATTAGTTAAATTAGAACATTTGAGATTTGACAACGAGATGCAGTTGTTTGTAAAATCTCTTAAACCAAAAACCGAAGTACCTACCGAGTACTTCATTGCATCAGGAAATACAATATCTACGGTTGTAAATAACCGACGACCTATTCAGGATGAAGAATCCTCGTCTTCTAATACAGCGAGAATATCACGATCTAACTCCATGAGTCATCTTGGTACGCATCAATTACCAATTGATGAATTCTCTCATAGAGCTAGTATCAGTGATTGTCCTGTAGAAGGGAGGACTAAATTATTATTAGATCAAACAAAACAACAAAGAGAAAGTTTAGCGGTACATACACCTTTATCCCGAATAAGGGAACAAAACTCAGATCTTGCTTAATGAGTACAAAGAAAGTAAGGCATACTGAGTTTAATGCTAGCCAAATAAAAGAGGCTTATAAAATGTTTGTTATTACAAGTAAATATAAAGAAATTATAAAATATGATTATCCTATAAAATCTATCTATAGGACTATTGTTATGCGACAACTTGACAATACTTTGCGTTGTCTTAGAGAACATATTCGTATGTATCATAAAATGAACCAAGCCGTCAGGGAAAGGGCTACCCTCCGTGGGATAAAAGCCTCGAACTGTCGACAAAAAAATAAAGAGATCGAAACTACTACTATTGAATTACAGCCTGAGGATCATATAGATCTCACTCTAGATGACGAACTGGATCTAGAGCTTGCCAGTACATCTCTAGATACTATGAGCTTGGATTTTAAGCAAATCAATGATGATATTGATTGGCTTAAAATACCTTTAGATAGTATTCCTGAATTAGAAGAGTTACTCAAATCTCCAAGTAATGATCAGGACAACTTATGATCTAAAGACAGCTCCACAATATCATATTTATATACCCCTGACTTTACATATACCAGGGTATAAAGAATTAACTATCCACGCACTCCTGGACACAGGGGCGGAGGCTAGTGTATTACAAGAAATATTTATACCTGAGCACTTACGAATAAAGGTCGAAAGGCCATGTCAGTTAAACGACTTTATAGGACGACAAGTCCAGGTAAATTATAAAACTATTATTCCTGTCCAACTACAGGATATACATGGAAACTCCAAGACATATGAATTTACTTTTTCTCTATTACCTAAAGAGTTTAACTGTGATTGTCTGCTTGGTATGGACAATCTCCGCAATTATCCTCCATTTAATAAACATTATATAGATATTGATGGCATGTCTATACCCCGTATTCCCTTCATTGTACATATGGCTGATATCTATAAGCCACACGCAGCACAGCGTGGTGATATTAATACCGACGAAAAAGAAAAAGAAAAAATTTGTACATATACACTTCTGTAGAAAATAATTTCCAAAAAGTTATCCATGGAATGTTAGAACCCTTATATTTTGACAATCCCTTAAAATGGTTCGATAGAGCTCCTCGCTTTTGCAAAATAGAGCTCTTAGACATACATAAAGACTCCAAGGTATGAGTCAATAGCATTATGGTTTCTCCTACAGATAAGGAGGAATTTGCTAAGCAGATAGACGAATTACTTCGTCTAAACTAATACAAAAAAGTTCTAGTACTCATTCCTCTCCGGCCTTCCTAGTTAGGAATCATGCTGAGATTAAAAGAGGAAAAGCTAGAATGGTTATTAATTATATAAAGCTAAATAGCTACACTAAATTTGATGGGTATTTTATTCCTACAGCAGAAAACCTAATAAAACAAATACAAGGAGCTAAGTTTTATAGTAAGTTTGATGCTAAATCCGATTTTTGGCAAATAAAACTTGCTGATAAAGCTTCCATTGAGTTAACAGCATTCAGTTGTCCCCAGGGACATTTTGAATGGCTTGTTATGCCCTTTGGGCTAAAAAATGCTCCGCAAGTATTCCAAAAATGGATGAATTCTATATTCGGACATTTGGATTATGTTGTAGTATATATTGATGATATTCTTGTGTTTTCCAAGACCGCTGAAGAACACAAGGAGCATCTACTATCAGTAGTAAAACTACTACTAGATAACGGTATTATTTTGAGTCCAAAGAAAATCGAACTGTTCAAAACAGAGATCGATTTCTTAGGAAAGATAATTAAAAATGGTCAAATAGAACTACAGCAACATATATACACTAAAATAAAAGATTTTTCTGAGGACTTTAAAACCTTAAAGGAACTTCAGAGTTTCTTGGGATTACTCAACTATGGTAGAAAATTTATTCCTTATCTTTCTGCTAGAGTTGAAAAATTACAAGATAAGCTTGCTGCTGAACAAGCAAAGTATAAACGAGATACGGGAGAACAGCCCCGTAAGTGGGATACTAGTAGAATTCCTATTTCCCTTTCACCAGATGAAAAGGATGAAATAGCAAAAATAAAGGAGCTAGTTAAGGATCAGAGAATCCTTTATTTCCCACTTGATAATGAAAAACTTATTTTGCAGACCGATGCTTCTGATCTTTTTTGGGCAGGAGTACTCATTGCAAAACAAAAAGAAATAGTAGCTTATACGTCGGAGAAATTTACAAAAACCAAAATTAAATAGGCTACCTATGATAAAGAGCTATTGGCGGTTAAATTAGCCATTAAAAGCCTAAGGATATATCTTATATATAGAAATTTCATTATTGAAACTGACAATAAATCTGTGGCTCGGTTTCTAAAGAAAAAAACTATTAATAATCCTGAGAAAAATCTCAGGAGAATTAGAATAGCAATGTATTTAGAAATATTCAATTATGATGTGGTTTATATTCCTGGCTATACTAATTTTCTTGCTGATACATTGACCAGGATATGAAATATGGACGAAGACGACTTCCTTGAGATGCGCCGGGTGTTCGAACAAATGAGCACCGAGGACGCCTTTACCAAGGTTGCTGGCAAAAAAGCCAGAGCGGAGACTTCCATGGCGGGAGCCTCTTCTTCGGGAGCGCAAAAGGCGAAGTGCCCAGCTCCAGGGACTGCCACCGGTCCACAGGCGAATAGCCAGAGGGTGAACAACCAACAGGTCCCACAGGTCCCGGCGAACAGCCAGACAAATCAAGACGCTGCTACACAGGCATAGCAGGCAAAAGGCAAGACCTGGGAGGGTCCAAGGAAGCCTCTTCAGAAAACTTTTGCCACTGTAATATTAAAAAACTGGTATAATCAAGATCTCGAGAGAGTCGACAAGGGCTCATGGGATCTATTCAATGGCTGCTACAGAGCCATTCAGGCTAACGACACAGAGGGAGCTTGTTTCTGGCTCTTTCAACTCGAGAAGCAGTACATAATCTCGAGAAACAGCGCAATACAGCTAAACACCAAGTTGACTGATGTCCAGAAAAGGGCCACTCAGTTAATTTCATATAGCTCTACATCAAAATCTCCCGCACTTATATCTAGGGAGAAAGATCTCTTTCAGGGCAATTGCGCTGAACATAGAGAACTAAAAGAAATATTAAAGCAAATAAATAGTCATGATTTGGTGAATCTCAGAATGTCTGATGTTCTGACCTTTTTCACCACGTTGGATCTAAAGGATGAAAAACTCATGAATATTGAGTCTGAGGTCATGGTTCAGAAAATGATTACCATGTACCAACAGGGACTTATTGAAGAATCTCGCCTCTTGGCATATTTTAAGCGCTTAGATGATTCAAGCGTTGCTAAATATTTTGAAGGCGAAGAAATTATATGTAGTAAATATGGAAACTTACACTTAGTCGTATGTTTCCAAGAAATAGTAAAATTTGAATCCCAGATTAAAAAAGGGCTTGTTCATGAAGTTTTTGTCAGCACTTCGGATGCAGAGCTCTACGAGAAGTCCATCCCGAAGATCTGTTGGGAGGCGGCCCTCTCACACACCAGCCGTTTCCAGAAGCAGTTCAGATTCACCATCTGGAGCATCTGGGAAGAAAGGAGGTACATTAAATGCTTTCCCTCCTATCAGATTTGGGAGCTCTGAAGACACGAGGGAGACCCAGGGTTGAAGTTCTCTCAGTTCAAGAAAGAGAATTTCAATGAAGAAAAAGAGCGACACGGCGCTGCCTGCGAGTTTTTCAGAGAATTTGCTAAGCTTCCTGAAGAGCTCGCCCTACTCTCCATAGCAGATAATATCATCTTGGCGGACTACCTCAGCATTCCGATTCAGGATGATCTCAAGCATATGCTGATCCAGGAGTTCGTCGGTTGTATGAGCCTTGGACCCATTGGGCAGCAGGCTCGGGATAAGGTCTTTTCTCAAGAAAAAGAGATGGACTGAAGCATGAAGCATGGTGGACCAATGCTGAAAAAGATTACATACAAAGAGGTCCTTAAGCGCTACCAGAAGAGGGTTGGGTGGCGTTTACAAAAACAAAAAAAGAAGAAGCCTAAGGCACCCGTGCAACAGGAATCACCAGTGGTGGAATCACCATGGGTTTTCCAAGAGGAGGAGGTACCGGATACACCTATGGAGGTACCAGAGACATCAGAATCGGACACACCGTCCGAAGCAGGTTCGAGTTCAGATTCGTTCGAGGCAGGTTCGGATTCGGACTCGCCGTCAGAAACTGAGGGGTCTAACACTAATGCGACCCAAGAGGAGCCAGAAGAAGACGAGGCCGACAAGCAAATTAGGCAGTGGGATCCAGATAATCACAGCTCTCCACCCACAGAATTCGACAGCTGGGAAGATTGGTGGGAAATCATCTACCGGCAGATCCCACCATAATGCTAAAGCAGATGCCTTCTTATCCACAATGGCGACGTGTTAGGCCAATGATGTGACATAAAGTTGTTTATTCTCATCTTAATTAATGAGCTGTGTAAAAAAAGATTCCGGTAGACTATAACCGGTTCTATCGGTAATTTAGTTTCGACCCTATAAATAAGGGTGTGTGATGTTGTGAGGGGCAACGAAAACTGGAGAGTTCTCTTGTATTGGGAGTTTTCTTGTGTTCTTCTTGTGTTCTGTTCTTTGTGTTCTTGTACTTGTGTCTTGTGTGGTGTGTCTTTCATCTGCTATCTGCTATCTTTCATCTGGTATCAGAGCCATTGTTAATAAATTCCTGCTGGTCTTGTAAGTTTACTTCCTTCTTTCATTTCTTGTTTTTTAAAATTTTAATGATAGCTTAAACATTTGTTCTTGAGTATGATGTTATAGGTACTTTCTAGATTATTTCAACAAGAAAATCTAAGATCTAGGTAGATGCTCTTACGCATGGTGTAGGAAACGAACCAATGCTGTGCTCTAGTCCGGTGAAGCGATAGCTTAGGCTTGTGGTCATTGGTCGCGGCCAAACCCTGCCGGAAAACCACGGTAGTCCTCGGATAAAGTTCTGAGAACGTAGGGGAGCTATGTCTAGCCGCAGGACTAAGGGTCAAAACGAGCAAAACTTAGATCTAGGAATATTTTTGTTGAAAATTATCTAGGCCACCTATAGCCCCCATAATCAAGAACAACCCCCTGAGATGGGAGAAAACATTCCGGCTAAGGCCGAGAATATTATTCATTCGGCAGGACATCATTGTCCGTTTGAATTAACGGGCTATGAACATATTGTTCATCTACCTTCTCACAAGAACCCAGAAAATGGGATCTATAATTACCTTGCAGACATTTTAATGTCTATAAACAACGATATGCATAATATCGTAAGAGAGGTTAATGATATTGGGATGGAAATATCTCATATCAAGAATGAGCTTAAAAGCTTGGAAAAGACTCCCATAGAAGCCGAAAGCTCAACCAGTAAACCAACTCTGGTCCGTCTGACGAAACATGTGGTTCAGACAACCAAATGGCGTTGGTCAAACAGCATTAATATGCTACGACTGTCATGCGAAGGAAAAAATACAATTCCTCTGGATGAGATAAGTGAAGAATATTACGAAACCTTCCTTAGACTCCAACAAAAGGAGTTATCGGGAGAAATCGAAAGCCAGGATGTTTATGCTTACTATGATAAACATTCTAGAGCTATTGATTTCTTTAGATGGAAATATGCGGATAATTCAGACTCAGGATCATCAGATGGTGAAGCTGAGACTCTGAACATCAGAGTTATTGAAGAAGGTCAGGGTAGCAACGACTCAATTATCATACGTGCTGAACCCACGACCCATCCGGGATCAATAAATCCACCCACGGAAGTACCCATACGAGATGCCAATGCATCTTTAGATGAACCTTCCCCATTTACTCGAATGTTCAATGAAGAAAAAAGAAAGGATTGGGTAAGTTAAATGCTACTACTAAGAAAACCTATCAAGAAAGACCATCTATACAAGATGGGTTGACATTCAATATCGATAATATTCCTCATAAACGTATGGGCGAATATATATTGAATTGGTGTCAAAAATGGGTGGAATGGCATATTTTTTTGCCTCTGGTTACGACTACTGGAGGATTTATTCACTATGCTACAAGCCATTGGCAGGGAGATAGTTTTGCCTGGCTACGAAATTTTGAAACTCTTAACCCTGAAGCATCCGCTAATGTGCTGGGTATGAAAAATAAATTTGACGCCCTAAATAAATTATTATAATACGTAGTGGCAGATTTTACGGGAGAAGATCCCAGTGCTACAAAAGATTATGATAAAATATTGCATAAAATGATCTTATGCGATATTTGTATGTTGGAAGAATTTGTAACCAAATATATTGGTCTCATCTTCCACTTAAGTAGTAAAGAGCATAAAGAATTTTGGATTAAATGTTCTAATTTAACTAATCTTGGTTGAATGGTTTTACCTTCTCCAACCTCAAATAGTTTTACTAAATGTTTGGGAGTAATGGACTTGAATGTAGGAGTATCATTCAAGGCCATACAATGTTCCCATTGTATTCCCAAAACCTTGGAGCCAGGCAAGAGTTCTATGCCTTGTAGGTTTATAGATAAAGTACAGGTTTTTTGTATATTCTCATCCTCAAGACTTATAGAAAAATCGGGATGAATATTCATTCCAAATAATCTATTTGCTAAATTGGATTTAGCTCCTCCAATAATACTATTTAGAGGATTATTAATTATACGTTCATCCATGCAAACAACTAATATGGGTGTATCTATTTCGGTTCGGAATAGACCTGTTATTTTTACTTGTATTAACCCAATATGTAGATATC
The DNA here is from genome assembly GCA_029216955.1 of Iris pallida. Classification (NCBI taxonomy): domain Eukaryota; kingdom Viridiplantae; phylum Streptophyta; class Magnoliopsida; order Asparagales; family Iridaceae; genus Iris; species Iris pallida. Next base: position 8,383,793 of record JANAVB010024597.1, on the reverse strand, counting down.
TCATTTTTGGGTATTTCTTTTTCAGTTTTTCTATCTTCCTTTTATCAAGGAGACAAATAGAAGAGAAATCTTCTTCTCCGCATAACTCAATATTTCCTTGCATTCTTTCGAATACATATGTATGTTTATTTAAAAATCTAGACTGAAAAAAAAATTGGTTTATATACCTCCTTTTTATCAGAATGAGGACAACTAATATGGGTGTATCTATTCCTATAAAACTTAGCTCCTTGTATTTGTTTTATTAGGTTTTCTGCTGTAGGGATAAAATACCCATCAAATTTAGTGTAGCTATTTAGCTTTCTATAATTAATAACCGTTCTAGCTTTTCCTCTTTTAATCTCAGCATGATTCCTAACTAGAAAGGCCGGAGAGGAATGAGTACTAGAACTTTTTTGTATTAGTTTTAGACGAAGTAATTCGTCTATCTGCTTAGCAAATTCCTCCTTATCTGTAGGAGAAACCATAATGCTATTGACTCGTACCTTGGAGTCTTTATGTATGTCTAAGAGCTCTATTTTGCAAAAGCGAGGAGCTCTATCGAACCATTTTAAGGGATTGTCAGAATATAAGGGTTCTAACATTCCATGGATAACTTTTTGGAAATTATTTTCTACAGGAAGTGTATATGTACAAATTTTTTCTTTTTCTTTTTCGTCGGTATTAATATCACCACGCTGTGCTACGTGTGACTTATAGATATCAGCCATATGTACATTGAAGGGAATACGGGGTATAGACATGCCATCAATATCTATACAATGTTTATTAAATGGAGGATAATGGCGGAGATTGTCCATACCAAGCAGACAATCACAGTTAAACTCTTTAGGTAATAGAGTAACCTTATCCCGAGCCTGCTGCCCAATGGGTCCAAGGCTCATACAACCGACGAACTCCTGGATCCGCATATGCTTGAGCTCATCCTGAATCGGAATACTGAGGTAGTCCGCCAAGATGATATTATCTGCTATGTAGAGTAGGGCGAGCTCTTCAGGAAGCTTAGCAAATTCTCTGAAAAACTCGCAGGCTGCGTCGTGTCGCTCTTTTTCTTCATTGAAATTCTCTTTCTTGAACTGAGAGAACTTCAACCCTGGGTCTCCCTCGTGTCTTCGGAGCTTCCAAATCTAATAGGAGGGAAAGCATTTAATGTACCTCCTTTCTTCCCAGATGCTCCAGATGGTGAATCTGAACTGCTTCTGGAAACGGCTGGTGTGTGAGAGGGCCGCCTCCCAACAGATCTTCGGGATGGACTTCTCGTAGAGCTCTGCATCCGAAGTACTGACAAAAACTTCATGAACAAGCCCTTTTTTAATCTGGGATTCAAATTTTACTATTTCTTGGAAACATACGACTAAGTGTAAGTTTCCATATTTACTACATATAATTTCTTCGCCTTCAAAACATTTAGCAACGCTTGAATCATCTAAGCGCTTAAAATATGCCAAGAGGCGAGATTCTTCAATAAGTCCCTGTTGGTACATGGTAATCTTTTTCTGAAACATGACCTCATTTGTTCGAACACCCGGCGCATCTCAAGGAAGTCGTCTTCGTCCATATTTCATATCCTGGTCAATGTATCAGCAAGAAAATTAGTATAGCCATGAATATAAACCACATCATAATTGAATATTTCTAAATACATTGTTATTCTAATTCTCCTAAAATTTTCCTCAGGATTATTAATAGTTTTTTTTCTTTAGAAACTGAGCCACCGATTTATTGTCAGTTTCAATAATAAAATTTCTATATAGAAGATATATCCTTAGGCTTTTAATGGCTAATTTAACCGCCAATAGCTCTTTATCATAGGTAGCATATTTAATTTGGGTTTTTGTAAATTTCTCCGACGTATAAGCTACTATTTCTTTTTGTTTTGCAATGAGTACTCCTGCCCAAAAAAGATCAGAAGCAGGCTTCACGGTGTGCCCGTCAGTATCACCTCGGACAGGGATTCAAGATTCACATCACACTTTTGGCGTAGCCTGCAAGAGAGTTTGGGAACTCACCTTCAGTTTAGCTCAGCTTATCACCCGCAGACAGATGACCAGTCGGAACGCACAATCCAGACTCTTGAAGATATGTTGAGATCTTGTACCCTTGACTTTGGTGGTTCATGGGAGGATCACTTGCACCTGGTAGAATTCTCCTACAATAATAGTTACTAGGCCAGTATCCAGATGACACCTTTCGAGGCCTTATATGGCAGGAAGTGCAGATCCCCGTTAGCATGGGACGATATCGGAGAGAGGCAGATGCTTGGTCCAGAAATGATTGCCCAGACAGTTGAGGTGATCAGAAGAATAAGAGATCGTCTTCGAGCGGCCCAAGATCGCCAGCGCCATTGGGCCGATGCTCATCGGCGTCCCTTATAGTTTGCTATCGGCGACCATGTATTCCTTAGGATCTCGCCTAACCGCGGCATCATTCGCTTTGGCGTACGGGAAAAGCTTAGTCCTAGGTATATAGGGCCATTCGATATCCTGGAGCGAGTTGGATATGTATCCTATCGTCTCGCTCTTCCGCTGTCGCTAAGTGAGGTGCATAATGTATTCCATGTGTCCCAATTACGACGGTACATTCCGGACCCGAGCCATATCCTGGACCATTCAGAATTGGTTGTTGTACCAACCTTTCGTATGAGGAAAGGCCCGTGTCTATATTGGACCAGAGAGAAAAGATACTCAAGAACAAGACTATTAGCTTAGTCCGTGTTGCTTGGGGTCATCACTCTCTAGGTGAGTCAACGTGGGAGCGTGAGGACGACATCCGTGTAGGAACCCTAAGGGGGGTGAATAGGGTCAAGCTAACTAATCAAGCACTTAGCACAAGCTAATTGGCAATTTAAAAATATAAGTGCAAGAGAAGAAGCAATCACAATACCGACACCCGATGTATCCTGGTATCCTCCCTAGAGGCAATCCAGTCCCGGAACTCTCTCCGGATTTAATCCACTATTTGAGCAAATAGTTACACACGAGTTTGAATCCGAAGAACTCGCCAACTTCTTACACGAGAGCTTTAATCCGAAGGCCTCTCCGACTTCAACCGAGAGTTTGGATACGAAGACTCTCCAACTTCAACCGAGAGTTTAGATATGAAGACTCTCCAACTTCAACCGAGAGTTTGGATACGAAGACTCTCCAACTTTAACCTTTCACAATAGGTTTTGATCTTCTTATACAATAAGATGAAGATCTTACTTTTCAACTCAATAACTCTAACACAATTTGTAGATGGCAAATGAAAACTTTGTAGAGTTGTTTGTGGATAGGCTTTGGTGGTTTAGAAATTTTTAGGCTCAAAGCATCAACCTTGAATGAAGGGGTTCAAGGCTATTTATAACCAAAGCATTGAAAAGAGCTCAAAGGCAACTTTTCAGATAGCGACCAGTATACCACGGTATGGACCGGTATACCGTCGGTATGCCGGTCTGGAATTACAACGGCTAGAAATATAGCCGTTGGGATCATTAAATGCTCGAAATCCGACCGTTGGAATTTCAACGTTACTGAACCGGTATACCGTCGGTATGAACATGTATACCGTCGGTATGTCGATTTTGTAGACAAAAACTTTCTGTGAACAAAATTGGTATACCGTCGGTATGCCGGTTATCATCCGAAAATGATCCTGGGCTAATTTCTACCCTAGCTTTCGATTTTGCCATCCATTTCTTGTGCTTACAATAATTCGTAAGACTCATTACAGACTACATAAATACTGTAGCAGGAGCAGGCTTCTTCAGAGTCTTGAAATGGTGATGGCATGGCTTGGCTTCTTCCTTTGATAGGTGCTAGATTTTTTTTCTTGGCGGCAGCTGTCCAAAGATATCCAGTTTGCGAAAACTGAATACCTAGTGCCTGGCTCCGGAGATGTCGTCGGGTGGTTCAGAGAAATCTTGTGGGATCCAACGTCTTTGGCCCACCATGATTTCTTTATTGCATATGTCCACATTGATCTTGCTTATTGCTTTTCTGCATATACATGTTAGACGAACAAAGCAATATTCATAGTAGCAAGTATGATAAGTTTAATGCACATTAGGACAATGCTGAGTTTAAGTATAATTCCTAAGGTGATAGCATAAATGTTAGTGATATTATAATGATTAAACTTAATTGAATGACCACAATCAAAAATGGTTTTGATTTTGGCAACCCGATTAAATTTAAGATAGATAAGCTCATATCACTAATATGTAAACCAATAGGCATATATTACCAAAGGTATAAGTATAAGTAGAAATGCTATAGCGATAGTATGAAGATTAGTGATAATGAAATGCTAGACTTAACATATTAACCATATTCAAAAACATAATACAATCATTGGGCCAACAATCCGATCGCGATATCCCGACTTGTTTGACTCGTAAGGTATAATGTCTTTCTTATGCCTTAGTTTTTCCATCCCTTGCTTGCATGTATGATTGTTTGATTGTTTGCTTAGTGTAGCTTAATTATGGATAGCATAGCTGGCTCTTACATCTCTAAGCATCTTGATTTAAATTTCGAGGACGGAATTCTTTTAAGGTAGGTAGAGTTGTAATGCCCGTATTTCGGAATACGTATTTTAATGAGGCTTATATGTATTTCGGACCTGTATTTTATTTTCTCAGATTCTGGCCTGTAATTGTATTTTAGCTCGACTTGCGGACTTTGGTTTTCTCGTAAATTAATCTTTGTGGAGAAGGAATTGGTTTGGTTTAGTTTGGTTTGCATTGGACCACTTAGCTAACCTCCACCCTCAACACAACACACCCTCCCTCATTAAAACCCTACCTAACTTTCTCTCTCCTCATAACTTCCATTAAATTTCTTCATCTTCTTCTTCCTTCCTCCACCAACACCATAGGCAAGTGCACCTTGCCACCAAATAAGTACCCCATTTTATTTATCCATTAGCTAGATTAGGCCATGGTGAACAACATTAGAACTTAGAATTTTGTGATTTGGAGCTTCCATTTTTCGATTCATGAGGTCCATGAATACGGCTGGCGCATTGGTTGCTCTGAATGGCATAACAAGAAACTCCCAATGCCCATATCTGGATCGAAAAGCTGTCTTCGGGATGTCCTGCTCTCTGACTCTGATCTGGTGGTATCCTGACCGCAAGTCTATCTTCGAGAACACTGAAGCCCCTTTGAGTTGATCAAACAAGTCATCTATCCTCGGGAGAGGGTATCTGTTCTAGATTGTCACTGAGTTCAAGGTACGATAATCTACACATAACCTGGACGTACCATCCTTCTTTTTCACAAGAAGCATCGGGGCTCCCCACGGCGATCCACTTGCACGAATGAATCCCTTGGTCCTGAGTTCTTCAATCATCTTGTACAAAATCTCCAACTCTGAAGGCGCCATCCTGTAGACTCGCTCTAATACTGGTGTTGTCCCGGGGATCAAGTCTATAGTGAACTCGATCTCCCTCTCTGAAGGCATTCATGGAAGTTCCTCTGGGAAGACATCTGGAAACTCTTCAACTATCCGGGGTAACTGTACCGCTGCTACTGCCATTCACAATACTGGGGAAGATGGCTCCACTGCGCCTCTGGAAAATAAAAACTCTGGCTCGCCTGGGATACTAAAGACAACCCTGCCAACATGGCAGTCTATCCTAGCATACTGGTTCCTCAACCAATCCATGCCTAAGACTACATCATAGTCTGCCATAGGGAATTCTATAAATCTAGCGGGAAACTCTCTACCGCTAACTACGATCCGACACGAGAAAAACACTCGATCTACTCCCACAAGACCATTACCAGTAAGTATATTGAGCCTCACTGATAATGACTCGGGCTCCAATCCTATCCGTGTCGCGAATCGTGCAGACATGAATGAATGCGATGCACCAGAATCAAATACCGATGCTGGAGAGGAGTTGACGAGAATAGTACCTGCCACTACCTCACCTGGTGCAACCTCTTCTTCCATAGTCATCATCATTGCCTGATCTTGTCCTCTAGCTGCAGGTCCCCTCTGCTGGAAACATCTCTGCCTGCTCTACACTTGAGCTTGGGTATACTGTTGCTGGTTCTGCTGCTGAAATGCCTAGGCCTGAGGCAACAATGGCCTCGGTACTGCTGTTGCTGCATAGGTGCTGGTCCCCTAACCGATGGACTGGTTATGTTGGAAGAGGACGAACTACCCGTATTCGGGCAGGCTCCTATCTTGTGATCTGCCGCTCCACAAGCCAGGCACAATCCCTGCGCCTTGCGACAATCTGCCACCACGTGCCCTGGCTTCCCGCAATGAGAACATCCCATCGCGGAAGTCTGCTTCTGCTTCTGCTGCTGCGGGTACGTCGGGGTTGAATGTTGAACCGACGTTACTGAGGTCGCCCGCCTCGGAGTTCCAATGGTCAAACCCCTTGCTGCCGGGGCTGGAGCTGATGATTGGTGCATCTGATTGTGGGACCGCTTCCTACCTCCAGTCCTATCCACGATCCTCTGGGAGGTGTACTCATGCCTCCTAGCTGCCCTCAATACTGTATCGAATGTCTGGTGCTCGAACTGTTCAACTGCCAACAAGATCTCCAAATGCAGCCCTTGCTGAAACCACTGGGCCCTATCAAACTCGGTTGCCACCAAGGTGGGGGCAAAGCCTCACTGATAATGACTCGGGCTCCAATCCTATCCGTGTTGCGAATCGTGCAGACATGAATGAATGCGATGCACCATAATCAAATAATACCGATACTGGAGAGGAGTTGACGAGAATAGTACCTGCCACTACCTCACCTGGTGCAACCTCTTCTTCCATAGTCATCATCATTGCCTGACCTTATCCTCTAGCTGCGGGTCCCCTCTGCTGGAAACCTCTATGCCTGCTCTGCACTTGAGCTTGGGTATACTGCTGCTGGTTCTGCTGCTGAAATGCCTGGGCCTGAGGCAACAATGGCCTCGGGTACTGCTGTTGCTGCATAGGTGCTGGTCCCCTAACCGATGGACTGGTTATATTGGAAGAGGACGAACTATCCCTATTCGGGCAGGCTCCTATCTTGTGATCTACCGCTCCACAAGCCAGGCACAATCCCTGCGCCCTGCGACAATCTGCCACCACGTGCCCTGGCTTCCCGCAATGAGAACATCCCATCGCGGAAGTCTGCTTCTGCTTCTGCTGTTGCGGGTACGTCGGGGTTGAATGTTGAACCGACGTTACTGAGGTCGCCCGCCTCGGAGTTCCAATGGTCAAACCCCTTGCTGCCGGGGCTGGAGCTGATGATTGGTGCATCTGATTGTGGGACCGCTTCCTACCTCCGATCCTATCTACGATCCTTTGGGAGGTGTACTCGTGCCTCCTAGCTGCCCTCAATACTGCATCGAACGTCTGGTGCTCAAACTGTTCAACTGCCAACAAGATCTCCAAATGCAGCCCTTGCTGAAACCGCTGGGCCCTATCAAACTCGGTTGCCACCAAGGTGGGGGCAAAGCCTCACTGATAATGACTCAGGCTCCAATCCTATCCGTGTCGCGAATCGTGCAGACATGAATGAATGCGATGCACCATAATCAAATAATACCGATGCTGGAGAGGAGTTGAAGAGAATAGTACCTGCCACTACCTCACCTGGTGCAACCTCTTCTTCCATAGTCATCATCATTGCCTGACCTTGTCCTCTAGCTGTGGGTCCCCTCTGCTGGAAACCTCTCTGCCTGCTCTGCACTTGAGCTTGGGTATACTGCTGCTGGTTCTGCTGCTGAAACGCCTGGGCCTGAGGCAACAATGGCCTCGGGTACTGCTGTTGCTGTATAGGTGCTGGTCCCCTAACCGATGGACTGGTTATGTTGGAAGAGGACGAACTACCCCTATTCGGGCAGGCTCCTATCTTGTGATTTGCCGCTCCACAAGCCAGGCACAATCCCTGTGCCCTGCGACAATCTGCTACCACGTGCCCTGGCATCCCGCAATGAGAACATCCCATCGCGGAAGTCTGCTTCTGCTTCTGCTGCTGCGGGTACGTCGGGGTTGAATGTTGAACCGACGTTACTGAGGTCGCCCGCCACGGAGTTCCAATGGTCAAACCCCTTGCTGCCGGGGCTGGAGCTGATGATTGGTACATCTGATTGTGGAACCGCTTCCTACCTCCGGTCCTATCCACGATCCTCTGGGAGGTGTACTCGTGCCTCCTAGCTGCCCTCAATACTGTATCGAACGTCTGGTGCTCAAACTTTTCAACTGCCAACAAGATCTCCAAATGCAACCCTTGCTGAAACCGCTGGGCCCTATCAAACTCGGTTGCCACCAAGGTGGGGGCAAACCTACTGAGTCTAAAAAACTCAGATGCATAACCGTTGACCGTCCTGCCTCCTTGCTTCAAGTTGGTAAACCTCGTCTGCAGGTCGTACCGAGCTACAACATCGAAATACTTCGTCTGGAATCTTTCTCTAAACACCGCCCAAGCAACTGGCGCCACTAATCCCACGGCCTGCGCCGTCCACCAACTGCAAGCTAAGTCCAGCAACTATAGGCGTACCACCGCTACCTTCTCATTCTCAGGTGTCCTAGCTGCTTCCAGAACCACCTCGGTATCCTGAAGCCAAGCGTCCGCGGCAATCGCACCTTCGCTGCCGTCGAAGAATGGAGGATTCTGGCGCTTAAAGCTGTTGGCCGCGCTGTTCCCTGGATGACCGTCTCTGTTCAAAGCATCTGCTACTGCCTGGTGCAGGGCGTCGCCCCGACGATCCTGGGAAGCTATCAAGGTCCTAATGAGACCTACCAAGGTGCCATTGTCAGGCTCTGCAGGCTGGACGGGCCGAATTGGTGGTTCTCCTCCGGTAGGCATGACTCTAGAGGCCACTCCGGAATGTTGGGCTTGATCTCCCGGTTGCGGCTGGTCCACGGGAGTTGCTCCGTCTTGCTGATCGGCAGGTCCAGGAACAATGCCGCTGAAGAAGACGACATAGGAAACAATAAGGAAGGACCATGACAGATCAACGATACAAGCATGTGATCAGGTCAAGATTCTCAGGGATTTGAAGATACGAGCAGAGATCAAGGACGAATACTGATTGAGACATCTATTAGGTAAAACCTCACATTCTTGAATGCCAAGGACCTGCATGGGCCACCACTTAAACCATGTAACGCTCCAGAACCAGAATACTGGAGAGCGGGGGCGTACATAGCCAGCTACATATTTTGAAATGGAATCCACCTCGCTATACGGTCACGGCTATCTAGATATGAGGGTTTACTACAAGCCAACGGTCTCTTAAGGTCAAGCCTATTGTCTCAATCTCAAGCAAGTAATATAGTTACAAGATATAGACCACCAAATATACAATAAAAGGCATCCCAAATATTATATATTCAGCTGATCATGAAGCTAGTCGTACAAAATGTCAAGACTAGCAAGAGTTCGGTCATACATGATCAACCCTAGGATTTGCCAATCATGTTACAGCCCGTAGGCAGATAGTAAGTAAATATGCATCGAGCTAACAGGTGCTCGTCGGCTAAACGCCTCAAAAGAATAATTTTACAATATAGTGAGTGAAACAAAATGGAAAACCCACTCGTAGCCCGGTTTCCTTCTAGTCGCCACCATTGGGCTGGAAGTTCGGTAGATCCTCGGGTGCTGCTCCGAAATCTGGCCACACAAAACCAGCTGGGTCAAACCCCAGAAAGAGCAAGTGCCACAAGGAGGCCACGAAATAAGAACAAAAGCCAGCATATCAGAACATAAGAAAATGAAAGAAAAGTACAAGTAATAAAGAGTACACAGGACAATAAATATTTTATAAGCCTCTTTTATTTGGCTAGCATTAAACTCAGTATGCCTTACTTTCTTTGTACCATAATACCCACCATACTGTTATGAAGGTCAGTGATCTCATAGACCAAGGTACTTATAAATGTAAGCTAAATCTGATTTACATCCTCTTCCCACCACATGAAGCCAATGCAATTGCTCTAATTCCTTTATCTGCTACAGCACCAATGTATTTTTTGATTTGGATTCATACTCTTAATGGAGATCCTGAATACTAAATCGGTGTATCGACTCATCCATGAAAGAGCTACCAGTTCTTATAATGTCAGTAATCAAACTAACTTTAATGATTGGAAGAAACTATGGAAGCTTAGCAACATTTGTCCTTGTGTGCTCATGTTTGCCTGAAGATCCCTTCATAATTCTCTCCCAATTGGAGCTAATCTTCATAGGAGGCTTCAAACAATAAACCCCACATGCACACTATGCCAGGTGCAAACTGAAACCCTTGATCACCTATTATTTCATTGTTCTATTTCAGGACCAGCTTGGAAAGGTATTCGGGACATAAAGAATCATCTGCATCAACATACAACTATTGCTTCCTTCATGAGGAGTATTCTTTCAAGTGGCGATAACACCATAATCCTTCCTTCCCTATATTTGATGTGGATGATTTGGAAAGCTCGCAATGATGCAATTTTTAAGAGGAGAACAATCTGTACAAGGAAGATTCTTGCTGACGCACGTCATCTCTAGGACAAATATGAAGCTGCAAACTTGCTTGGTGCCCAACTCAACACTCTTCCATCCCATACTTAAGTGAACTATCGATAGACTCCTCCTATGATGCAGCAATGGAAAATCAACTTTGATGGGGGTTATCAAGAAGGCAAAATGGGATGTGCAGCTATTCTACTGGATAGTGCCGGCAACTTCAAATGCGCGATAACTCAATATCAGGAAGGAGGCACTCCACTGGAAGCAGAAGCTCTGGGAATGAAGCTGGCCATGCTGATCATTAGCAACAAAAACATATCCAATGTAATTATTGAAGGAGACTGCAAGGTTCTTATAGACTCCATTATTCATCCAGAAATGACTTCTCTATGGAGAGCCAGACACATCATTGATCAAGGGAGATCCTTGCTTCTATCTGACTCAAACATCTCCTTCAACTTTGTTCCAAGACAAGCAAACTCAACAGCTCATGCATTAGCTGCTCATACTCTCTTCTCTAATCCTGCATCAACAGTCAATTTGTTTGATGAAACTCCATCTTGTATTATTGAACATATCAGACACGATATGTCACATTGTACTACGATGTTGAATTAATGAAGTGATTTTCTCAAAAAGAAAAAGAAATAAACATGTGATTGTCATGTGCCTTATTTCATATTTATTTTGTCATATTTTATTTTTCGATTAAGAATATTGGTGTTCGAAAAAATTCTATATAAACAGATAATTTAATTGTCGAGTACAAAATAACGACTCTACAATCAATTACAGCCGATGTATTTTGGTCATGACAAAAATAACCTTAACGATAAGGCATGTGACCATCATATGTTCATTTTAAACAATTTTTATCCAAAATATCAACGAAATTTAGTTCATGCACTCTTTAAACTAAAATGTAAAGCTTAGGTTTCGATCACCAAAATGGCGATCATGACATACCTCTGACACCATTTGAACAATTAACTCATTTAAATTTGATAAAGTTAGTAAAAAATTGTAACAATAATTTAAATAAAATATAAAAAATGCTAAAAAATAAAATATCTACAATAATAAGTTTGAAAAAATAAATTGAAAGATAAAAGATGGTAACAACTTGAAATTGTACCAGAGCTAAATTTAGGTTGGATGGGCATAATTTTCAAAGATAAGAAACTAAATATGAAAAAAAAAGATTTGAGAAGATAAAGTTAATAACCTTTAAAAATATATCAACAATAATAAAATAAAAAAATAAACTATTTTTTCCAACTGAGTTGGTCTCATCTTCTATCTAATTCTTACAAACTTTTCCCTTTTTTGAAATTATTTTAACAGAAAAAATTGTTGTAGCAAAATTATCTTCCAATAATTTAGCCAAAACAAAATAAGTATCTAAAATTTACGTAGAAGAAAATGTTCCGCCAACTGAGTGATGAAAAAAATACATATCAAATATAAAATGTCCGGGTCAGATTTCTGCCAATTGGGTTGGCAGAAAAAATGGGGTATGATAGATTTCACATAATTTTGGGTACTTGTTTCGTTTTGGCTAAATTATTGAAGATAATTTTGTTACAGTAAATGTTATGTTATTTTAAACTTTATTCCTCTCTAATAATTTATGTAAAAATCAGAACTATGTGTCGATTGTCAAACCGCAACTAAAAACATGTGTATAATAATTGCAGTTGCACTTGTAAAAATCTTGGCCAATGCTAAAGACCCTAATAAAACTTGTTAAGGGACATTTCAATTATTGCAATCTAGACTATCAAAATTTTTTAAAGTCCTGTGTGAGGACTATAAAATTTTGAGCAGTACTGCGATGTCCGTGGATTTGGACCGCGGGCCACGTGTTGCCCCTCCATTGGAGGAAGGCGCGGAATTCGCGAACACGGATCTGATGGGGGTGCAGAGGGCCAATTGGGGGGGGGGGGGGGGGGGAGGGGGGTGACACGTCAGCATGGGATCACGTGCAGTCATCCCTTGCTGGCAAAATAGGATTTTCATAAAAGTTTTGATAGTACTGTCGACTGTCTACAATTTTGTTTCCAGACCTACATAAATTTTGATATTGCTAAACACAATAACGACTATCAAAATTTCTGTTTGTGAATATACATATGATTGTAAAGATTATCTTGCTTAATGAATTTTGTTGTTGTGCCTTTAGCATGTGTCAAATCTAGGCTTCAATTTTGTTTTTCCTTCCTTAGTACATCCACTATGATTACAAAGAACATCCAATTTTTCTTGTGTAAGAATTGGAACATCCGCTCTTTCTGACTCTCTGCTTTTATATAAATTTTTTTATAAGGGCACATCAACAGTTGATCATGGCTGTCCAATTTTTAACTATTCATTTATTTACAAGTTTGCCACTGAAAAATTTATTCAGGACTATCCAATTTCTAGGTATAAAAGACAATTTTTTTTTTTTTTGCTTTCTTCTTCTTCCCAAGAACAAGAAGAACAAGAAGAAAGAAGAAAGAAGAATGAGAAGAACAAGAACAAGAAGAAAGAAAACAAGAAAAATATCTCTTTCTCCAAACCCTAGTTTTTTTTTTTTTTTTTTTGCACTCTTATAATTTCTCATATTTTTTTTTCTAAACCCTAGTTTATGTATGAAACCCTAGTTGTAGAAAAAATTGGGTTATCAAATCTATTAATCTATTATTCAATTTTTCTTCATTAATACAAGAAATTATGGATGAACCCTAATTCTAGAAGAAATCGATTTGTTGAGAAAGTAAATATTAGGACTGCCACAATTTTTGATAGTCCTAGAAGTATTGAGGACTGCCACGAATTGTGGCAGTACTGAAAGGGACTTGATGTACAACATGTGCAGTCCTGAAACGCCTTATACAACAGTATTGCAACAATTTCTGGCAGTCCTAGAAGTATTGAGGACTGTCAGAAATTGTGACAGTCCTAAAAGGGACTTGTTGTACAGCAAGTACATTTTATGACTGCCACAATTCCTGACAGTCCTAAAATCGAAATGGGCAAATGAAAAATATATGTTATGATTTATTTCCATCTTGATAATATAGTGAAATATACATTTTAGGGTTTATTTTCATACATTTTTTTGAGAAAGAATGAAATAAACATGTTAGGGCTTATTTTCATGCATTATTTGTGAGGAATCAAAATGATGAGAATGAAAATTGTAAGAGAAAAACTAGGATTTTGATGGAAATAATGGAGAAGAAAACTAGGATTTATAGTGAAAAAATGGTGGAGAAGAAGATGAAGAGGAAGAAGATGTATAGTTTAGGGAGTGGAAAATGGTGGAGAAGAAGAAGAAGAAGAATAAGAAGAGGAGGAAGAAGAAAAGGGTTTTTGGAAGAGAGAGAGAGAGAGTGAAATTTGGGGTGGGGGGGAGGGTTGGGACAGCCCCATGAGTAGAAAAATTGGATAGCGCTAGCAATATCTCCTCAAACATGGAATAGTCCTGATCAACTTTTGATGTGCCCTTATAAAAAAAGGGTATTTCTATGGGCACTACCAAAATTGCTAGGGGGCATCAATTGCTAGGGGGCAGCCCATCAATGTGGAGAAATTGCTAGGGGGCACCCAAAAATTGCTAGGGGCAGCCCAACCCCCCCAAACCCAAAAATTTCATTTCATTTTCATTATTCCCTCTCTCTCCTCAAGAAGAAAACAAAGAAAGCTCTCTCCCTCTCCCTCTCCATCTCCTAAACCCTAATTTCTTCTTCTCCATCACTCCATTCTCAAATCCTCCACGAAGATTCTCGAAGAGATGACACGCAAGTCAAAGCAACCCGAATCCAGGTACGTTCTTCCCTAATTTTTTTGAAATTTCTTTAAATTATATTCGAAACCCTAGAATTGGTTTAATTCTTGATTTTTTTTTGTAAAATAGGTTTATAATCTCTTGCACGTTCTCTTCTCTTATTTTCGAACACATGAAACCCGAAATTTATGTTGAAACCCTAACCCTAGAACACGACAAAATAGGATTTTGTTAGTGGACTTCGGCTTGCTCGACAGTAGGACTGCCAGGAATGGGACAGTCCTAATAAAAATTAGGACTGCCACAGTCCTGGCAGTCCTATTCTGAAAGAGGACTGCCAGAACTGTGGCAGTCCTAATTTTTATTAGGACTGCCCCATTCCTGGCAGTCCTACTTGTTTTGAGAATAAAATGGCCCACTTAATGTTATTCCAGTTGATTTGTTGGGCATCTATACATTTTCTTGGATGTAGCATATGCAATATATACAAACTCATGGTTTCTGAGGTCAATGTTATCATGATCGTAGCAGGGCTTGGATTCTCTTGCAAATTGTCTTCAAGTATTGAGGAGTTTGAAGTTATCGTGTGATTGTTATCATGATTTTAGCATGAGTTGAATATTGTCCAACATAATCTGCTGCTGCATATTGATATTGATACAGTTGATTTCCTTTACTCATATCTTTGATATCATCAAAACTTTGCGGAAGTCAAATATATAGGATAGATTCCATGTTTGATGTACTTTTAGAACTCGAGTAGTTTGATGACAAAAGTTGTTTCTATTACTTACAAGTGTATGTTGTCATGCAGTCCACCGAACAAAAGAATACGGCCCACCGCGTCAAAGCGGAAGGAACGTGCGGAGCGTCCTCGCGAGCGTCCGATAACAATTACCGAACCAGCGCCCGAAGCTCGGTCTCGGACATCGCCACCGACACGTCAAGCTCGGTCGAAGCAACGAGCTCCTACTCCTACGCCTCCTTCCGACGACGACGACGACCTGCCAATTGTCCAACTTCTATCACGTCAAGAGGGTTCTGCGCCATTTGAGGAGGTCGGTCCTTCTGAGGAGGCTGGTCCTTCTGACGAGGCCGGTCCTTCTGAGCCGCCTGTCCGTCCGCCTGGTTGCTCGATGTTGGTTTCTTTTGAGAACCACATTGCGTACGAAATATGGAAGAACCCGGTATGTACATGACGTTTGTA
This sequence comes from Iris pallida, assembly GCA_029216955.1. Lineage (NCBI taxonomy): Eukaryota > Viridiplantae > Streptophyta > Magnoliopsida > Asparagales > Iridaceae > Iris > Iris pallida. The sequence continues at coordinate 8,368,374 of JANAVB010024597.1, read as the reverse complement.
AACGGTAGTATACTTTTCAAATATGTATTTCATAATTGATGTGTGTTTTGTTGTATACAGAGGACATATCGTATCCTTAGGGCTGTGAGTCACGGCAAGAAAATCGTGTCGTGGCAGTTTACAAGCTTATCCGAGGCCGTCCGGAGCAAAATCATACCGAGCGGCTTGCACAATTTGGCGCAAAACGCCTACCGAACAATGGATAGTGCCATAATATCCGCCTTCGTGGAGAGATGGCACCCGGAGACGAACACATTTCATCTCCCCTGCGGGGAGATGACCATTACACTCGACGACGTGTACCATATATTGGAGCTGCCAGTGACCGGGCGTGTAATGACCAAAGAACATTACACGAATGAGAAATCCGTGAAATGGTACGAGAAGATCGTCAAGTTCGTCTCGGATCACCTTGGAGTTACGGCTACGAGTTTTACAACTCTACCAGGCTTCAAGAAGTCGTACGGAATTCCTCTATCATTTCTGGTGGACCAGTTCATGGATATGGAGGTTGACGACGATGACGATGAGACGGTCGATGCGGTGGCTCGTGCGTATATGTTGTTCGTCCTGGGAACGGTCGGCATTCTGGACAAGTCCGGTACGTCGATACATGCTCGGTACATGCTAAACTTATCTGAAGTGGATGACTTCATCGACATATCCTGGGGAAGCGGTATCCTGGCCAACCTTTACCGCGAGCTCGGCATAGCATCCCGTGTCGGGACTAAGACTATGGCCGGCTGTCAGACTCTGCTACATGTAAGAAAATTTCTAACAATTTAATCTTGTATACTTACATTTGTTGCTTTAATTTTTACTATTTGTTGTTTGAATAGGCATGGATATACGAGCACTTTCCAATGCTTAGACGGGCTGACGAAAACCCAGCGTATCGTGAACACCTTCCCCGAGTGTGTCGATGGAGGCCATCCCAGCTGGAAACAAAAAGTTGGCAAACACTGGCTTCCATTCGTAAAATATTAGACAGTTTGGTGCCAGAAGAGGTACTATTATTTGACTAACTTTTTCATGTTAATTTTGTATTGTTGTTAACTTCATTCCTACAGATTTTTTGGAATCCATACCGGGATCTACGTGAGTTGAATCGTGAGATCCAACCGGTTTCTTTATTTCATGGCATGATCACATGCTATGAAATCACGGAGCCGTACATGCCCGACAGAGTCCTTCGTCAGTTCGGCTTCGTGCAAACTGTGCCGAAGCGCACATTACGGCTGTTGGAGCCTCCGCACGGAACCCAACCTTTAAGTTACAAACCGGCGGAATTCGACTGGGTGACCGACTGTTACTTGGAGTGGCAACGACATGTACTTCGGGAATCTGATAGACGACCGGTCACCGAGATGGCCGACTGCAGCGAGGACTACATGCAGTACTTCCTGGGGGTCGGACATCCTAAGTTGTCGAACCCTACCAACCCAGGTCCCGTGGCCGTCGGAGCAGTTGGAGCTCTTCCTTCTAAGAATGTCTTGTATGCTGGGTTGGTGAGAATGGTGAGTTCCGTATTTGTAATAAGACTGAGATTTTTATGTTTGTAGACTTAATTCATTTATACTTTCATTTTCAGTCTCAAAGGGTGAAGGAGTTGGCGCAGACACTCCGGAGAGGTTGTCAAAGTGATGACTGTGTCGCCGTCGCCAACGAGCTTCAGCGCATCGACGACGTGGTCGACTTCCCCTTCATGAACAATAGGGAGTCTCGTTCCAAGGCCCAGCATGATATGTAGATGGATTTTGATTTTTTCATGTTTCAAACTTTAGTTGGTTGTGGATTAGTAACGTACACTTGATGAATTATTGTGGATATTTGAACTATGTGGCAATTTCAACTCTGTTGCAATTTGAACTCTGTGGCAATTTGAACTTTGTGGCAATCTTAAACTCTGTGGCAATTTGAACTCTGTGGCAATTTCAACTTTTGTCATGAATTTGAACTCTGTTGCAATTTGAACTCTGTGGCAATTTGAACTTTGTGGCAATCTTAAACTCTGTGGCAATTTGAACTCTGTGGCAATCTTAAACTTTGTGGCAATTTGTGATGAATCTTTGAGTCTCTGTGTGTTGAGTCCCACAAAGAAATCATCACACAGAGTATCAGTATCAGGACTGCCCAAGCCATGGCAGTCCTACACTGAAGTAAGACTGCCAGGACCCTGGCAGTCCTATCCTAAACTTGCTGTAACAGCAAGTTTTAGATAGGACTGCCAGCTTCCTGGCAGTCCTACTTCAGTGTAGGACTGCCATGGTTGTGGCAGTCCTAACTTTGAGCCTCTGTGTGAATTTTATTCACACAGAAATTCATCACAGAGGCTCAAAGTTAGGACTGCCCAAGCCATGGCAGTCCTACACTGAAGTAGGACTGCCAGGACCCTGGCAGTCCTATCCTAAACTTGCTGTTACAGCAAGTTTTAGACAGGACTGCCAGCTTCCTGGCAGTCCTACTTCAGTGTAGGACTGCCATGGCTTGGGCAGTCCTAACTTTGAGCCTCTGTGTGAATTTTATTCACACAGAATATCATCACAGAGGCTCAAAGTTAGGACTGCCCAAGACATGGCGATCCTACACTGAAGTAGGACTGCCAGGACCCTGGCAGTCCTATCTTAAACTTGCTGTAACAGCACAGAAATTCATCACAGAGACTCAAAGTTGGCAGTCCTGATACTGATCCTCTGTAACAGTTTCTCAAACTGAAACGATGTGACAGTGGACACTCACATAACACAGATAAGACACAAGTAGGTACATATAACACAAGTAGACACAGGTAAACACATATAACACAGGCAGACACATATAGTACACAGGTAGGCACGTATAACACAGGTACGCAAAATCAAACACATATAACTCAAATTTTCTATATATATATATTACTGGACTTCATTTTTCACTGTATACAAAAGTGGTCCTCCATATACAAAATGTTAGACTGTAAATATATCTATACTTAGTCGATTTCGACGTCGTAGTGGTCAGCAGGTAAGTCTCTTGGCTCCTCAATCTTCAACAACCTCTTACAATGGTTGATCTGCTCAACGAAAGGTGTGGTCCAAGCGATGGCTTCGACCGGTGCTCTTTTGTACCAAACTGTTGAAGGTGGAGGAATCGGAGAATGAGCGATCATCTTTAGTACAACGAAGTGATCCCCGATCAGACCTATATTACATAGGTTAGACACTCCGTGGTCCGTCGGAGGAGCGCACATCGGAAAGAATGTATTGTTAATATCCGGTGAGATAATTACAACAGGTATCATGTACCTATTAGCAAATAGATAGCCGGCAGACGGGACTGACATGTAGTGGTCTGTCCCGGTAACACTGTCGGTGCAAGGGATACTTAACAACAAACTTGCAACCGTGTTTCTTCGCTTAGGATGCGGGAGTAGAATGGAAGACGAGTCTCTAACTCCTCGTACATCTCCTGCCTCACCCGTCTCCATCCGTCTTTGTCATCATAACCAAGATGCATTGCAAGGGCATGAAATCCGCAATGGCCATCACCGGGGACATCGACAATAGACCAAATGTAACTTCGAAGCGCAGGTTGAAATTTGTCAATATACAAACTCGTTGTTTGGCTTGCAACTGTATCCATTTTCTCCATTTTCCGGCGAACGACAAGCTTGCCCTTCCGTGCAGGCGAAAGTTGCTGTAAGCTTCGTTCAACATGCTCAAAGTGCGATGGATCTCTCCTAGTTGACTCCAGCCTTCTCTTCTGTGAACTAGTCAATCTTGTGTGAGGCCTGCCTTTAGGATTGGAAACAACGGTCGGCTCATGCATTATAGTAGTGACCGGACATGCAAATTCTAAAGTAAATAGGTTTCATAGATTAGGCCCATGCATAAGATTGGTGTCCACAAATAGCAAATTGTGTTAATAGCAAGACCGTCTTCTGTGAAGGACTGCAATAGAACTCTAGAATAGGACTGCCAGAGTGGAGGCAGTCCTTCACAAAAGAAGGACTGCCAGGACCCTGACAGTCCTACCTATTTGTAGGACTGCCAGGGTCCTGGCAGTCCTTCTTTTGTGAAGGACTGCCTCCACTCTGGCAGTCCTATTCTATGATCGGGACTGCCTGAGTGTTGGCAGTCCTCTGTGTCACAGCACAAGTTTAGGTCCGAGCTCAAGTTCAAATGTAGTTACCAAGAGAGCTTCCGATGCATCAAAGTTGTCTTCGGACGTGGCGGGAACGTGTTCTTCGGACGTGGCGGGAACGTTTGATGGTCCCGGTTGATCCATGTTCAATATTTTTCTATATTTAACACATAATTCAACTTTAATATGTGAAATTCTTCTTTAAAACATGAAACATAGTATAGTTCGATGACTTACCAAAAATTTGGAGAAGTCAATGACCTAGAGTTGAGGGAGAGAACAATTTGCCAACAATGTAGGGAGAAAAGAAAAAATTTAGGGTTTTAATTCTATGACCTAAGAGAAGAGAAGGAGGGAAGAAAATAGTTGAGGGAGAAAAGAAAAGAGAAGAAGGAGAGAGAAAATGAAAATTGGTATTTATAGTTGTGCTTGGGCTAGCCCCTAGCAAAAAATTTGGATGGCAAACTTGTAATAAACTTGAAAAAATTTGGGCTAGCCCCTAGCAATTTTGGTAGTGCCCATAGAAAAACCCTAAAAAAATCTTTATATATACCACCCAAATAAAAATGTTACGTCGGTCTCCCAAAAAATAGAAATAGGAATAAGAATAGGAATGGCGTTCCTTCTTCCGAAAAAATATCCACCAGCCCTCCACCCCGTTTCCCTGGCACCCGCCGACCTTCCCAGAATGCCCCTCCCCGGTCCCACCAGCAGAACCACCACCACCACCACCGGCAGAAGCTCCTCCTCCTCACCAAGCTCGACGTCCCCCCTCTCCGGGAGGCGGCGCAGGAAAAGGCGGCGCTGGCGGCTCAGGATAGGCAGGAGAGGGAGAGGAAGGAGAGGAGGGACGATTTCTACTTGAACGTCGGCATGGCCGTCCGGACCCTCCGCGAGGACATCCCTTCCATATTCTCCAAGGACCTCAACTACAATATTTACAGGTTCGCCACTTGGAAAATCAAAAACCTGAATTTTCTAATTCTAGGTCATGCTTTACTTTGATTTCTGGTCGAAGGTGTCAACTTTACCCTGAAGAAACCCTAATTTGTAGGAGGATTTTTTTAAGGGGAGGAGATATAACTTGGAAACACTAATTTTCTAATGCTAGGGTGTTCGGTTTATTTATTCGGTTTCAACCAAACCGAAATAGTCTGAAACCGAATTAACCAAAATTCTAAAACTCCAAAACCGAACCGAAATTAGCCATAACCGAAATCGAAACGAACCGAATAATCTATACGGTTTATTCGGTTTGTTCGGTCGGACTATTTCTATTGTTTAATGGGTCAGGCCAAAGTTGAAATCATGGTTAAATTATATTATAAATTGTAATTTTTATACCCACAGTTCTTGTATTTCTAAGTTGGACTAGTTGTTAAATTACCAAATTTAGGCTTCAAAACACATACATAGAATTGCTCCTTCCAAGATATACACAAGTATATATACATTTTTAATCATAAAATATGCATAGAATTGAAGATATTTACATAATTGCATAAGTCTTATTCGGTTTTAGGTTTTGGACTGAAACCCAAAATCGAAATCAAAACCGAATAAGGAATTTTAGTATTTTCAAAACAAAATTGGAACCGAATTTTTTTCCAAACCGAATTGAATCTCTTATTTTGTTCGGTTTGATTTCGGTCCAAAACCGAATAATGCTCACCCCTACTCGGGTGCGCTGTCACGACCGGCATCCGGATGATCGGACACGAGTACGTGGGTACGTCCAGTCTATGCCGCAGTGTCGGTGGTAGAACGCTGTCTAAAATCTCACAATAAGGACAATGAATAAATGAAACAATTTATAGTACTCAAACTCGATTATAAGGAAGATATCACGAGAAGAAACAGTTTATAGACAAAATGCTTTATATATCAAATCCAAAGTTTAGGTAAGATAACTCAAAAGAGTCTAGATCCAAAAGTAAAATATAAAGACTGTAGAGTACCGGAGACAAATCCAGACAAAAGATATAGTCTAAGCTATACTAAAACTAAGTAGTCGCAGACGGGATCTCTGCTGCGAGGGCCTTCTGAATCTTTGGTAGGGCAGGATCAAGCTCCGCTAAAAGGTCATCATGCAGGCCATAATAGGTGGAACACTGGTCTCAATATCATCTCCTATTTATATCAACATCCAGTCAGGATTGGAGCGAAGTACAATACAATGAAAACAATTACAAATACATGGTAGAGACTATAAGACAGTAGTAGACATGTAATACATGAAAGACGGTAAATCAGAATCATGGCACAACGAACATGTGATAAAACAAGTAGTCATGAAAAATCTATGAACATGATAGCAAAATATCGCATGGCAAAAGGAAAGACTGTAAAACAATCTAGGTGAATTTAAAATACTACTTTCAACATGTGATTATGGTAATACGACACATCATATCAATGGCTATCAAACGAGATATGGTATGGTATGGCATAATCATACGTGAAATATATGACTAGCTATCGTTCATGATAATCAATATGAAACATTGGGTTTCATCACATATCTACTTAGTATTTTTTTTTCTTTCCTGACTAATACTCCTGGATTTACGGCGTGATACTCAGATTCTAGAAACATGAAATCAGACGTGGTTATGAACAACAACATAACCAACCTAAACCACGTGACCAACTTGAAACATGACTAATATCAGAATCACAATGCAAGCTGAGAATCCATACCATACCAATCCGTGAATAATCGTGACGATAATAAAATAAAACGTATCTAGCATGAAGTATAGAATCTACCAAGTACTGAAAATAATCAGAGAATGTACTCGCCTGTCGTCCTGAATAGGTAATACGGGTCAGAGTTCGTACCGAAATCCAAGTAACATATATATATATATATATATATATATATATATATATAAATTTATCATGTCAATAGGTGAATTACAATAAACAACAAACCTATTGACTAAGTAATTAGGTTTCTAGGTTCATAACCAACTACGTACCTAACTAATATCAATTGGTTTATTGACCTATCCTATTAACCATATTTATATTCATATCTTATTCATAAATATAACACAAATATATATCAACTTGAATAGGAAAATGCCTAAAGGATTTACCCCCCGATATTAGGTACAAACTCTGCTACAAATCGCCCTTGCTTGCAAGGGCTACCCCTTCGTTTTGTACACAATTACGTTGCCTATAGCTGCTGTCCACGTCGCGTTTGGGGGTATTTTTTGGCCTTGTTAGAGTGTTCGTTGGTGGTAGGGAAGATGGAGATTGAAAGGGGATTGAATGGTGGAGGTTTAATACATCAAAACCATGGAATGGTTGGTAAAGGGCTGTCGAATTTGAGGTTATATAGCTGCTGTTTTCAGCAGGTAGTTGAGTGTTTTAGAGGGTCTAGGTGATGGTGGTGGTGGCCTAGGTGATGAGGGTGGTGGTGAAGTTATTGATGAAGAAATGGTGAAAGGGGCTGCTGAATTTGTGGGGATAGCAAGGGGCTGTTTTGTTGCTGTTTTTAGGAAGGGTGGAGGTTGAAGTGGTGGCTGTGAAGGTGTTTGAGTGGTGGTGTAGGTTTGGGAGCTAAAGAACTAAGGAAATAAACTATGGAGAGAAACTTTGGATGATGAGTGAATGAATGAAGAGAGAAAAGGGGGGGGGGGGGGGGGGGGGGCTGGCTACATGTGTAGGAGGAGGGGTGTTTGATTGTGTGGTTGGATGGAATGAAGGGTTGGATGGCTATCCATGTAATGGTTAGATATTTAATCAAGATATTTGTTATTCCTAAGATATTTATCTAACTTTCAAGATATTTATCCAATGGAGATATTTATCCTTCCATGAAGATATTTTATGCTAGGTATTATCCATTAACCCAAGTTTGACTAAGTGATTAGTCACTAATCAGAATTAGCGAACCTTTGATCAAAACTAATCGGGATTAAGGCTAATGATACGATTAATGATTTATGACCAAAACTAATCATAAAAAAAAATAATACTAAATATTGATAAATACTACCATAATCTAGATATGAGATTTTGGAGGTGACAAATCTATACTCCTTAGAAAATTTCGTCCTTGAAATTTAAAATTGAAATAGGCACGAAAGTAAAGAAAGAATACCTCACGGCTCGAAAAGATAAGGATATTGCTCCCGCATCTCGTCTGCTCTCTTCTAAGTAGATACAATCTATTTCTCCTATTCCTTAGAATCCTGTCTTCTCATTATACAATCCTGAAACCACTAGTATATCTATTACACAATCCTTGATATACTAGTCTCTATCATATCTATCTAATCTCTCTCCCTTAACATTTATAATCATGAAACTCCTTGAGGGTTCACCCTCCTTTATCCATCAATATTTGTCTCTATATCGTTTCTATTTAATCTTATAGCCTTCTATCATCAATTACAAACTCTCGTAAGGTATTTATACTCTTTTTTTTTCAACTATGCCTATTGAGGAGTCCATCTCCTCAAATTTAACTCATTCAAGTTCTTATATCCATCATATCTATTTTTTTAAAAGTTTTCTTTCCATCTAATATGCATCCCCAGTTCAAATTTATGTCTCATATCTCGTATCACATATACCTTGTCACTAATCATCTATTCTATGATCGTTTCAATTCAAACTAGTTTACTACCAATCATCCTCTTCTTGTAGTTTAACCTTTATGGATACAATGTATAATCTAGTTATACCTCAAATATGTATCTTTTAAACCATGTATTCTCACTCCGTAATTCTTACAACTCAGGGTTTAATTCATTATGTTGAATGTTCAAAATCTCATATCAATTTTTTGGTCAAAATTGCATTTCCTCCATCAGTATTGAATATTTTCATCTTTCAAGTTCATAAAATTTTCTCTTTTAATTTAAACTCAAAATCTTGCTATATCCAGGCCTATCCTCAAGATTTTTAAGTATAGAATTTCATCATCGATTTCATAACTTTCTACTCATCTTGCTACTTATTTATATTATGTTCTTAAAATTCGAACTCAAATACAAGCATTCACCAGAAAGTTCTTGTTCATCCTTTGACCTCATTACCTCAATGCAATTCCTTTCCAATCAAATCCTCGATATTTAGGTTTCTTAATATCTATTCTATCTGCCTAATTCAGGTAATACTGATGTGGGCCCACCCATCATCACATACGCCCGTCGTCGGAGACGTGGAGTTTAGGCCCAGGCCCACTGTTTAGGCCTTTTTCTGTATTTAATCATAAAGGGGCCTTTTCTGTTATTTAGTTATAAAGGGTATTGTGGTCTTTCACCACAATAATCCCTTTAGGGTTTTGTTTCCCTTTTCTATTTATAGCTAGGGCTAGCCGTCTTTAGTTTTTATGCTTGTATTGAGAAAACTCTCGCAAGTGTCAATGAAGAAGGATTTATTACTTTGATCCGTTCATCAAAGTTGGGAGTTTTGTTCTTTTTCTATATAAAAGATCATTCTATTTCTATTCCTCTTGGTTATTTGTTGGGTTTGGTGAACCGATTAAGTCGATTCACATCATTTGGTATCAGAGCTTTCTACGAGCCATGGCCGATGGAACAAGAAACACGATCGATGAGAAGATCCGAGGTCTTCGGGAGGACTTCACCGCCGAGATCGAGGGTTTGAAGAAATCGATGGAGGTCGCCGCGAAGGATCAAGCGTCCACGAATCTAGAGATCCGCACGGAGATGCGGGATATGCGGAAGGAGTCGACGACAATCATGATGCTTTTACAAGATATTTCAAAAAAGATCAATGGCGGCGAAGCGGAGGCGGCGCCGACCCAAACCCTAGGCGACCAACTAGGGTTTGTGCAAACGGAGGGGGAGACGACCGAGGATCGCCGCGGGCCGGCCGACGGGCGGTGGCCCGCACCCGCCGCCACCACAGCGCCGCCGGACGGGGCGCGGGCGGCCGAGGAGCAGCGCCGGCCGGCGGCAGACGGGCGCGGGAGTCACGCCGCCGACCGCACCAGCCCGGGCGGGGCCGCGGGCGTGGGAGGCGGGCGCTGGCCGGCCGCCGACCGCCACCCCTGGCCGGTCGGGGCCGCGGGAGCCCCCGGCGAGCGACCGTGGCCGGGCGCCGGCGACCCGTACGGTCCCGGCGGATCGGCTCCGCGCGCGGGAGAAACCCTAGGGTTTGGGGCCCCCTTCGGGGGTCGGACGATGATGACGATCCACGGAGATAGGTTCGCGGGCCCGGGGAGGGGCTTGGCGGGAGTCCCGGCGTGGACGGGAGGAGCGGAGCCCCCAGGAGGAGCGAGGTACGCCGGAGGCAGCAATTTTTTTGGGGGAATGGCGGATTCCGCCAACTTCCAGAGAGGGGACTTTCCCCCACGACGACCACCACGGGCGAGGGCAGTCGGTGACTACAGGGGCCCGGTGGAGGAGTGGGGTGAGCAGATCTGGGCTGACGAGCGGTATGAGGAGGGTGACAGGGGCCCATACGAGACCCAGCGGAGAGATACACATCGCTGGGAAGGAGGACGAGGCCGAGAGGATATGCAGCACGGTGACCTTGGCGCGGATCGCCGGCTGAAGAAACTGAAGCTGCCCACGTTCGAGGGCGAGAACCCGGACGAGTGGATCTTTCGAGCGGAGCGCTATTTCGAGATCATGGAGCTGACCGAAGCAGAGGTCCTCAGGTGCATTGGGATTTATTTTGAGGGCCAGGCCCTGGCATGGTATCGGTGGAGAATGGCGAGGACCCCGTTCACCAGCTGGGCGGAGCTGACGGGCTACATTTTAGACCGCTTCCAGGAGACAGCTTCGGGTGATTTCTACGAGCAGTGGTCATCGCTACGCCAGGAGGGGACAGTTCGAGACTTCGTCGCGAAGTTCGAGCTATTATCTGGACGCGTTAGGGGGGTGTCGGACGAGTTGCAGATCGGGATGTTTATGAAGGGTTTGAAACCCTCCATACGAGCGGAGCTCAGGCTGCAGAGTCCGCGATGCTTGGAAGATCTCCTCCGCCTAGCCCACAAGGCCGAGGAGAAGTTGGCAGAGGAGAAGCGCCTCAAGGGCGCTTGGGGGACGACGGGGCAGCGCAGCCAGGCAGGGACAGTTCTTCCTCGACCAGCGGCGGGGGCACCAGCACCAGCCCCGCCACCGGTACCGCCTAGACCCACGGGCGGAACAGGAGGAGCCGCAGTACCAGGGAGACGCCTCTCCGAGGCCGACATGAGGGCGAGAAGGGCGGCTGGCCTATGTTTCCGATGCGACGAGAGATTCACCCCCGGTCATCGATGTGCGAGCAAGTTGCTGCAAATCGTGATTCTACCGGACGAGGAGGAGGATGCCGAGGAGGTAGCGGCCGCTGTCGCGCCAGAGGCGGGAGAGGAGCAGGAGCATGTGCATATGGATGTGGCTGAGGTGACCCTCAACTCCGTGGTAGGGTTTACTCCGAACCATACCATGAAGTTAGCAGGGAAGTTGGGAGAGCAGACGGTGACAGTGCTGATCGACAGTGGGGCCACCCACAACTTCATCTCGCGACGACTGGTCGATCGGCTCGGTTTAGAGTTGAGTACGGTGGAGAAGTTCACGGTGTTGCTGGGCACCGGGAAGGTGGAGGAGAGCAAGGGCCTCTGCAAGGGGGTGTCGCTCTCACTGCAGGGCTTTCAGCTGACGGAGGACTTCCTACCATTGGAGTTGGGCAATGTAGACATCATATTGGGAGTCCAGTGGCTGAAGACCCTCGGGGAGATGAAGGTGGACTGGAAGCGTCTGCGAATGGAGTTTCGGGAGGGCGACGCAGCGGTGGTGCTGAACGGGGATCCGACCCTCTGTTTTTCTATGGTGGCTTTCAGCGCCATTACTCGGGCGTTGCGGACAGGAGGAGAGGGGTACTTGGTCGAGCTCCAGGGGTTCTCGGGCGAGGAGGCGACTCACGGGGAGACACCAAGGGAGGTAGAAGCGGTGCTGGAGCAGTACCCCGAGGTCTTCCAGAGCCCGCAAGGGCTACCTCCGATCAGAGGACACGAGCACTCGATCGTACTCCGAGGGGAGGGGGCACCGGTGAGCGTGCGTCCCTACAGGTATCCGCATCTGCAGAAGGACGAGATAGAGCGGATGGTTCGGGAGATGCTGCAGGCGGGGGTGATCCAGCCTAGTGTGAGTCCTTTTTCATCACCAGTACTGTTGGTGAAGAAGAAGGACGGGAGCTGGAGATTTTGCGTCGACTACCGGGCGTTGAACAAGGAGACAGTCGCGGACAAGTTCCCTATCCCGGTGATCGACGAGCTGCTAGACGAACTGCATGGGGCAGTTGTCTTTTCGAAGATCGACCTTCGTGCAGGGTACCACCAGATCCGGATGCGCCCGGAAGATGTGTCGAAGACGGCGTTCCGGACTCACGAGGGACATTATGAGTTTCTGGTTATGCCTTTTGGACTGACCAACGCTCCTTCGACCTTCCAGGCATTGATGAATAAGGTATTCCAACCCTATCTTCGCAGGTTCATCTTAGTATTCTTCGACGACATCCTCATCTACAGCCGAAGCATGGGGGAGCACACTGACCACTTGGGGATAGTGTTCCGGGAGTTGCTTACGCATCAGCTATACGCCAACCGAAAGAAGTGCAGCTTCGGTTTGGCGCAGGTGGAGTATCTGGGGCACGTGGTGTCGGCGGAGGGGGGTAGCAGCGGACAGGACGAAGATTGCGGCCATGTTAGATTGGCCCGTGCCCACTACACTACGGGCCTTACGCGGCTTCCTGGGGTTGACGGGCTACTACAGGAAGTTCGTAAAAGGGTACGGCACTATCGCTCGGGCCCTTACGGAGCAGCTGAAGAAGGAGGGCTTCCAGTGGGGAGAAGAGGCCACTAAGGCCTTTGAGGCGTTGAAGGTCGCCATGACGACAGCACCCGTGCTAGCATTACCCGACTTCAGCAGAGCGTTTGTGGTGGAGACGGACGCCTCGGGATATGGCCTCGGGGCGGTACTCATGCAGGAGGGGAGACCCATAGCCTATTTTAGTCAGGTCCTATCTGCTAGAGCCCGACTGAAATCGGTCTATGAGAGGGAGCTGATGGCGATCGTTTTGGCGGTGCTGAAGTGGAGGCCTTACCTGTTGGGACGGGAGTTTGTGATACGGACCGATCAGAGGAGCCTCAAGTACCTCCTCGAGCAGCGGCTGGTGACTGAGGAGCATCAGCATTGGTTGTCCAAGCTGGTCGGGTATCGATTCACGATCGAGTACCGTCCAGGGCTGGAGAACAAGGCGGCGGATGCTCTATCTCGACGGGAGGAGGTGATCGACCTGGGCGCCCTATCACGTCCTATATGGCGAGATTGGGAGCCGATGTTGCAGGAGGCAGAGCAGGACAGAGAGCTGCAGCAGATACGGCAGCAGATAGAGGGCGGCGATGGCGCTCCAGCAGGCTACACGTTAGCGGGTCGTCATTTGCTCTACCAGGGGAGGATGGTGCTGCCGAAGACTTCGGCCTTTATTCCCGTTTTATTCCAGGAGTTCCATAGTTCTGCGACAGGAGGCCATTCGGGGGTTCAGCAGACTTATCAGCGGATGGCCAGAGAGGTGTTTTGGCCCGGGATGCGACGGGCCGTCGCACGATTGGTAGCCGCTTGTGACGTCTGCCAACGTCACAAGTATATGGCTATGGCCCCAGCAGGATTATTGCAGCCACTGGCCTTGCCGGAGCGGGTTTGGGAGGATGTTACCATGGACTTCATCGACGGGCTACCACGTTCCGAGGGGTACACGGTGATCATGGTGGTGGTGGACAGGCTGAGTAAGTATGCTCACTTCATTCCCCTGAAGCATCCTTACACGGCCGTTACTGTAGCGACGGCGTTTCTTCGAGAGGTGATCAGGCTCCATGGGGTACCCGCATCCATTATCTCGGACCGGGACAAGGTATTCATGAGTATTTTCTGGCGGGAGTTATTTCGGGTTCACGGTACGGTCCTGAAGAGGAGTACCGCATATCATCCCCAGACTGACGGCCAGACGGAGGTCGTTAACCGCAGCGTCGAGACCTACTTGCGGTGCTTCGCCTCTGATTCTCCCCGACAGTGGCACAGTTGGCTGGCTTGGGCGGAATACTGGTATAATACTTCGTACCACTCACGGGCGGGGACGACGCCGTTCCGGGTGTTGTATGGTCGCGACCCGCCCCCCTTGGTACGATTCGGAGACGCCCAGACACCAGTAGGGCAGGTGGAGGAGTATATGTTGACCCGGGACGGGGTATTGGAGGAGCTGCGGAAGCATCTGTTGCGGGCACAGCAGGTGATGCGGGCACAGGCAGACAGGCATCGGCGGGACGTCAGCTTTCAGGTAGGGGACATGGTTTATCTCAAACTACGTCCCTATCGACAGCGCTCGATGGCGAGGAGGCCGAATGAGAAGTTGGCGGCTCGATACTTTGGTCCTTATCCAGTGGTGGCTCGGGTGGGGCAGGTGGCTTATCGTTTGGGGCTACCAGACACATCATCGATTCATCCTGTCTTCCACGTATCTCAGTTGAGGAAGGCGATTGGGGATCAGGCAGCATCCCCCACCCTTCCTCCGACGCTCACGGAGGACATGGAGGTACAATTAGAGCCCTTGGCAGTACGAGCTATCCGACGAGGACCCGGCCAGACGAAGGAGGTCCTGATTCATTGGGTCGGCCTGCCAGACTGTGACGCGACCTGGGAGGACTCTGCGAGCTTCCAGACGCAGTTTCCAGATTTCCACCTTGAGGACAAGGTGGCTCTGTTAGGGGGGGGTATTGATGTGGGCCCACCCATCATCACATACGCCCGTCGTCGGAGACGTGGAGTTTAGGCCCAGGCCCACTGTTTAGGCCTTTTTCTGTATTTAATCATAAAGGGGCCTTTTCTGTTATTTAGTTATAAAGGGTATTGTGGTCTTTCACCACAATAATCCCTTTAGGGTTTTGTTTCCCTTTTCTATTTATAGCTAGGGCTAGCCGTCTTTAGTTTTTATGCTTGTATTGAGAAAACTCTCGCAAGTGTCAATGAAGAAGGATTTATTACTTTGATCCGTTCATCAAAGTTGGGAGTTTTGTTCTTTTTCTATATAAAAGATCATTCTATTTCTATTCCTCTTGGTTATTTGTTGGGTTTGGTGAACCGATTAAGTCGATTCACATCAAATACCTAAGAGTCAAAACATATCTGTATTATAAGCTAATCAACTTACTCAATCTCTAATGCTAGGTGGATACCATAACTACCAAAAATTCAAACTTATCTTTCAAATTTTACTCTATTGCCTCAATTTGAGTATATACTCTCAATCAAAATTTTGTCACACATCTTCATTCATATTTTTCACATTGGTCGATCTTTACCATAATCATTTCATTAGTTTTCCCTCAACCACAAAACCACATGAACTCAAGATTCATTGTGATCTTAGCACCATCAAAATTATAATTCCCAAAATATATCCATTCAGCTATTAATTAAAATTTACCAACAAGAAATTTTACTTATAAACTCCTTAATACTCATGGACATTCAACGAATTGTCCTAAAAATTTAAAGAATAACACGACTAGGATAGACAGAGAGAAGAGTTTAACTGAAGTACATATTGCAAATGATTCAACATGAATCAATACAAGAATGAAGTTAACAGGAAAATAGAAATAGCTGGTTGAAATGATTGTTCTAGAATATCTACTCAATCTGCCTCAAAATTAACTAACCTTAAAAGGTATATTCATATAATCTCGTGATCCATTATCAAACTCTGAATTCTATAAAAAAAATTCTCTAACTTTTGACTTCAATTAGATCTATAATCTTCAAGTCAGAATTTATGTCCACAGTTCAATTTCAGCCTAATCATCTTAACCTCAAATTATTCTTTGTATTTCTCTATTCCACCTAAAATTTCAATGTCATTGTTTCGATCATATTCTTATCTTCTCCATCAATAATAAATGTTGCTAAATTAAGACTTTAACCTCGAAATATTTATAATCCATCAATCTTCATTCACCAATTTCTACCTTATAAAGTTTTTGAAAACTCCTCCATTCATAATCTTGTTTTAGATTATTGTTCCTAATTTAAATTTTTGTACCTCAAGAGGCAAAGTTATCTCGAAGTATTTATAATCCATCAATCTTCATTCACCAATTTCTACCTTATAAAGTTTTGGAAAACTCCCCCATTCATAATCTTGTTTTAGATTATTGTTCCCAATTTAAATTTTTGTACCTCAAGAGGCAAAGATTTCATGTTTCTCTTTCATCAATTACCTCAACGTCTAAGGTATTTCTTACCAGACTAAAAAATATATATATCAGTACCACATGATAACCAACTCCTCTATTCTAGAGCTAAATGACTAGGACACTTCCATCGGCCATCCCGAAAGTAAGGAGGATAATAATATTCAAAAAGGAAAAATAAGATCTTAGTCATTAGCTATGCTATAGTAACATATTCCTCGATATAAGCCAAATTGATGGATGTAAGTAGAACAGAGGTATCAAGAAAATAATTTATATGAATCTTACTCTTGCTCACCCAATTATAATGAAGTTGTTGTTCTATCAATTTCTTGCATATGTCAATAATCAACAAATCCTTCAATTTCATCCTCTGAGATATCCACCTTGTTTTGATATCCAATTCTCTTCACATTTATCGATTATCAACTACCAAGATTTGATGATTTAGACTTCGTCCTTCAAAATATCGTTATCAATTGGTATTTCCATCCACAATACCATCATTTACCAATCCATATAAACTCTACTATATTTATATTTTTAAACATACTAATGACTCAATCCAATAAATTAGTTAAGGTCTTCCAGTATCAAAATTTTCCATCTCCCTTTAATTATATTATCCTCAAAATCAAGAATAAATCATAAGGCCATCAATTCAAAAATCATCCTTTGCTTTGTTTTAGCAACCTTCAATTTCGTTCATAAATATTTAAAACAACTTTGTTAGTAATCATCTGGAAATCATAAATCCATATTTCACAACCGTCATTAAAATCTCATGTGTCAGTAATTGATCCAAGTCTTGTATGCTTCTATCAGTTTTGCCAAATCCTCTAGATAAGTTGTAACCTCGAAGTATTCATAATTCAAAACTTAGTCATAAATCCTACCAATTTATTCCTCTGTTCCTCTATCCTAATATCTTTTGTCTTCATTATTCTTATCCTTATAATTTCAAAGTTTACCGCATTTAATAATGAACCATTAACTTAGCTACTTAAGCAGGATAAGACAAATTAACATCCTCATCAATGATTTTTACCATCTTAAAATTGTATAAAATTATATCCTTAATTTTTTTTCCACTAGTCCACAATACCGTCCTCTCAATCTTTATAAATTATAATCATTATTTACGAATCATTCTCAGCCTGATTTTTGCAATCCTTGTTTTGTTTCTTCGAATTCATATGTTATTCTTCCATTTATTATTCAAACCTCTTTCATTAAATCCTCTAAATCCCGATGTAATATCTTGATCCATATTCTGGTTTTCTTGGTTGAAATATAACCTTGAAATACTTACTATCATAAGTTTTTGACTAACCATTCTTCTATTCTCAATCTGAAATGGTTATGAGTTTAACACCTATTCCATTGTTCTTTCTATTCTCCATAAGTCTCATTTGATGCAAGAATTAGGTTCTACAACATGTATTCAAGTGAAGGTGAACAAAAGCAAGTGAAAATAGATTTAAGTAAGGTTCAAGGTAAGATTCTCAAGGGTCATCCCAGAAATCTATAAAAAAAATCCTAATATGTGATCGAGTACTCTGCTTTCCAGACTCTCCTATAATCCATTAATCATATTCTATTGCATGCTCGCAGCAGTACGACTAAACCGAATTACTACCACGACATCGCACTAATTGCAAAGCCTGACCTGCATGGGCCACCATAAAAACGTGTCACGATCCGCACTCGGATGATCGAACACGAGTACGTAGGTACGTCTAGCCTATGCCACAGTGTCGGCAGTAGAATGCTGTCTAAAATCTCACAATAAGGACAATGAATAAATGAAACAGTTTATAGTACTCAAACTCGATTATAAGGAAGATATCACGAGAAGAAACAGTTTATAGACAAAATGTTTTATATATCAAATCCAAGGTTTAGGTAAGATAACTCAAAAGAGTCTAGATCCAAAAGTAAAACATAAAGAGTCTAGATCCAAAAGTAAAACATAAAGACTGTAGACTACCGGAGACAAATCCAGGCAAAATATATAGTCTAAGTTATACTAAAACTAAGTAGTCGCAGACGGGATCTTTGCTGCGAGGACCTCCTGAATCTTTGGTAGGGCAGGATCAAGCTCCGCTAAAAGGTCATCATGCGGGCCATAATAGGTGGAACACTGGCCTCAATATCATCTCCTATTTATATCAACATCCAGTCAAGATTGGAGCGAAATACAATACAATAAAAGCAGTTACAAGTACATGGTAGAGACTATAAGACAGTAGTAGGCATGTAATACATGAAAGACGGTAAATCAGAATCATGGCACGACAAACATGTGATAAAACAAGTAATCATGAAAAATCTATGAACATGATAGCAAAATATCACATGGCAAAAGAAAAGACTGTGAAACACTCTAGGTGAATTTAAAATACTACTTTCAACATGTGATCGGCTACGGTAATACGACACATCATATCAATGGCTATCAAACGAGATATGGTATGGCATAATAAATGTATGACTAGCTATCGTTCATGATAATCAATATGAAATATGGGATTTGATCACATATCTACTTAGTATTTTTTCCTTCTCCGACTAATACTCATGGATTTACGGCGTGATACTCTGATTCAAGAAACATGAAATCACTATGCAAGATAGACATGAGAGACATGGTCATGATCTGTATATGACCAACCTGAACCACATGACCAACTTGAAACATGACTAACATGAGAATCACAATGCAAGCTGAGAATCCATACCATACCAATCCTTGAATAATCGTGACGATAATAAAGCAAAACGTATCTTGTACATGAAGTATGGAATCTATCAAGTACTGAAAACAATCAGAGAATGTACTCGCATATCGTCCTGAGTGGGTGATACGGGTTAGAGTCCGTGCCGAAATCCAAATAACATATATATATAAATTTATCATGTCAATAGGTGAATTACAATAAACAACAAACCTATTTACTAAATAATTATGTTTCTAGGTTCATAACCAACTGCGTATCTAACTAATATCAATTGGTTTATTAACCTATCCTATTAACCTTATTCATATCTTATTCATAAATATAACACAAATATATATTAACTTGAATAGGAAAATGCCTAAAGGATTTACCCCCCGATATTCGGTACAAACTCTGCTACAAATTGCCCTTGCTTGCAAGGGCTACCCCTTCGTTTTGTACATAATTATATTGCCTATAGCTACTGTCCACGTCGCATATGGGGTTTTTTTTGGCCGCGTTAGGGTGTTCGTTGGTGGTAGGGAAGATGAGATTGAAAGGGGATTGAATGGTGGAGGTTTAATACATTAAAACCATGGAATGGTTGGTAAAGGGTTGTCGAATTTGAGGTTATATAGTTGCTGTTTTCAGCAGGTATTTAAGTGTTTTAGAGGCTCTAGGTGATGGTGGTGGTGGTGGCCTAGGTGATGGGTGTGGTGGTGGTTGAAATGGTGAAGTTATTGGTGAAGAAATGGTGAAGCGGGCTGCTGAATTTGTGGGGATAGCAAGGGGCTGTTTTGTTGCTGTTTTTAGGAAGGGGGAGGAGGTGTTGTGGAGGTTGAAGTGGTGGTTGTGAAGGTGTTTGAGTGGTGGTGTAGGTTTGGGAGCTAAAGAACTAAGGAAATAAACTATGGAGAGAAACTTTGGATGATGAGTGAATGAATGAAGAGAGAAAAGGGGGGGCTGGCCACATGTGTAGGAGGATGGGTGTTTGATTGTGTGGTTGGATGGAATAGAGGGTGGGATGTCTATCCATGTAATGGTTAGATATTTATTCAAGATATTTGTTATTCCTAAGATATTTATCTAACTTCTAAGATATTTATCCAATGGAGATATTTATCCTTCTATGAAGATATTTTATACTAGGTGTTATCCATTAACCCAAGTTTGACTAAGTGATTAGTCGCTAATCATAATTAGCGAACATTTGATCAAAACTAATCGCGATTATGGCTAATGATATAATTAATGATTTATGACCAAAACTAATCATAAATAAGTAAATAAATAATACTAAATATTGATAAATACTACCCTAATCTAGATATGGGATTTTGGAAGTGACATGCGCTCACTTAACGATCTTACTTTTTTTTTGCGATGACCGGCGTAACGCACGGGACTTTGTGCACGCTGGTTGCATGTCTTTTGGGCCCGTTGGCCCCCATTTTCACACACACACCATAACGATCTTACTTTTTTTTTTTTGCGATGACCGGCGTAACGCACGGGACTTTGTGCACGCTGGTTGCATGTCTTTTGGGCCCGTTGGCCCCCATTTTCACACACACCCACACCTCTCCTGCGGTTCAATTCTGGGACGTCCGCCTAGCCAGGGAGGTTATACCTCTCATCTCTGACCACAAGAGCCAGCTGAGTTCAGTCTCATTTTTAACTTGTAGTTGGAATTTGAGAAAAAAAGTGTCAACTTTGCACTGGTTTTTTCAAAGAAACCTTAAGTTTCAATTGGACGAGGAAACTGCTAGCTAGTGATGGCTCCCCTAGTCCCCTTCCCACCAGGCTCGGCATAGGTGGTGATCCATTGGGATTAGCCATGTAATTGTACTAAATTGCAAGTAAATTGAACAGGAAAACACAAAATTGGGGAAGAATCTATGTTTTTATTTGAATTGTAAAAGTAGAAGGAAAGGAAAAGATTACAATAACTCTAATAACAGAAAAAGTAAACTTGGATTACAATGCTCGAGTCCTCCCTCTCCCCTCACTCCTCTATTTATAAGAATGCAGTATCAGTCACTCTGATACTAACTGGTATCACACCCTAGCAATTTGCTGACATGGCACTCAAGCTCCAGGTTGGCTTCTCTTGCTGACTGGATTTAGTAGCATTTACTGAATTGGATTCGAGCTAGAACTGGACACTGAACCTGAAAGGAGCTGGACTTTTCCTTGAAGTTCAGTGAGGCTTCATTTTACTGAGGCCCCCTCTCCACCTCAAGAGTGGCAGCCTGAGCTCAAAGTCTGGTATCTGGATGGTGTAGGAGGAAGGGTGCATCAATGCCGCCTCCTCCATTTTGACCTTGTCTCAAGGTCAAAGTGAGGGTAGTCTTTTGTGAAGTTTTCATAGGAAACCCACTGTGCATCCTCAACAGTACCATCTTTTCATTGAACAAGCAAGTCCACTGCTCTCCTATTCCTTCTATGCACTAGCCTTCTCTCCAAGACCCAGTCTGGCTCTAACACTAGTTCTTCTCTTTGAGTAGGGGGTCCAGGCTGAATGTCTATGTTATTGCCCACCTTCTTTTTGAGCTGACACACATGAAGTACTGGAAGTATTTGGGATTCTTCAGGGAGTGACAACTTATAAGCTACTGCTCCCGCTCTGGGTATAACTTGGTATGGGCCAAAGTACTTAGGAGATAACTTCTGAGGTCTCCTATGACCTACTGAGATGTGCCTATAGGGTTGTAATCTCAAGTATACTCGATCACCTATTTCGAACTCCATGTCTGTCCTGTGAGAATCTGCCAGTTTCTTCATTCTGTTCTGGGCTAATAGAAGATTGTCCTTGAGTAATTGCACATCAATGTCCCTTGATGCTATGGTTTCTGCAACTATCGTGTCCTGCATTGGTCTGGTACATAGGCGAGGAGGTGTGGAGGAGCCCTCCCATAAACTGCCACAAAGGGAGTAGTTTTAGTAGATGAATGACAGTTGCTATCAAACCAGTATTCTGCCGTGACAGTTACTTGCTCCATTCCTTAGGTTTGTGGCCACAAAAACACCTCAAGTAGCCTTTCCCATACCTATTAGTTACCTCTATCTGACCATCTGTTTGGGGATGGAGTTTAAAGAACTCCTTCCAGAATAGGCTTGTAAAGACTGGATCCCTGTCTGATACAATGGATTTGAGCATCCCATGAAAGACATCATTCAGGAATATTTGAGCTACCATTGCAGCTATATAGGGATGACCCAAGAAAACAAATGGATATATTTAGTCAATCTATCAACCACTACTAAGATGATGGTCTTGTGATAGCTGCTTGGCAAACCCTCTATAAAATTCATTGAAATGACCTCCGAAACTTTGTCAGGCAATGAAATAGGCAAAAGTAACCCAGCTGGTGATACATTTTCACTCTTGTTTCTCTGGCGGACATCACAAGCTCTAACATAATTTTGGACAGATTTCTTGATACATTTTCAGTAACTCACCTTCAACCTGTGCAGGGTCTTTGAAGTACCTGAGTGGCCTGCTTGCAACATATCATGATGCTCTTTTAACATAACAACAACAAAGTCTGATTTAGGGTGTCTATTTTTATAGTATTACAGTCCATTCTTCATGGAATACTTGGCATACCATGTTCCCATCTGTCTTTCTGCCTTGTGTAGTAATCAGAATTTTCCATCTGTTCTTTAAATTGATGTAATCAGTCTGCATTGACTATAGAAATAGCTGACTAGGTTGCACACCCTCTCCTGTAAAGGTTATCAACAACCTTGTTCTCCTTACCCTTCTTATATTCCACTCTAGTTATATCCATGCAATTTTAAGACCCATTTATACTGAGTTCGTTATATATCTTCTGTTCTAACAAGTATTTCAGAGACTTATGGTCTGTTCTTACAAGGAAACATTTTTCCCACAAATACTGATTCCACTTTTTCACTGCCAAGAGGATTGCTAGCATTTCTTTTTCATAGGTAGAGAGAACCTTAGCCCTTCCCTTTAGATGCTGACTTAAGTAAGCTATAGGCTTCCATTCTGCATCAATACTGCACTTATTCCCTCACCAGAAGCATCACATTCCAGCACAAATTTCTGTGTAAAATCAGGCATACTTAAGATTGGGTGATTGGTCAGTGCCGCCTTCAATCCTTCAAAGGATTTTTGAGATTTTTTTTCCTCCATTGAAAAGCATTTTTCTTGAGTATGTAGTTAATGGTCCATCTATTGCACAATAGTCCTTGATGAATCTCCTGTAGTAGCCTGTAAGCCCTTGGAATCCTCTTAATTCCTCGAGTGTTCTAGGAGTAGGCCATTGAGTCACTGGTTTTATTTTTTCTGTGTCCACCTGCACCCATTCCCCTGAGATAACATGTTCCAAATATCCCACTTGTTGTTGAGCAAAGTAACACGCTCTTTTTAACTTTCAACTGGTGATCTTCTAATTTTTTGAAAAAAAAAAAAAATCCTAGTGATTCAGTTTTGTATAGACCAAAATGTTATCAAAAAAATACCAATACAAACCTTCTCAAGTATTCTTTCAATACTACATTCATCATGGCCTCCAAGGTTGAGGGGGCATGGGTAAGGCCAAAGGGCATAACAAGGAACTCATAATAACCTTCATGGATTCTGAAGGCAGTTTTATGCACAACTTCCTCAGCCATTCTAACTTGGTGATACCCATATCTCAGGTATAGCTTAGAAAAATATCTGACACCATGTAGCTCATCAAATAGCTCATCTATAAAAGGAATGGAGAATTTATCCTTGACAGTACTTCGGTTTAGGGTCCTGTAGTCAATGCACATTCTTCATGTGCCATCTGATTTTTTAATCAATATAACTGGTGAGGAGTATGAACTATTACTAGGTCTAATAACCCCATTGTCCAGCATTTCTCTCACATGCTTCTCAATTTCATTTTTATGCGCATAGGGATGCCTGTAGGGTCTACTGTAAACTGGTAAAGACCCTGGAATTAAGGGAATTATGTGGTCATAGCTCCCCTTTGGTAATCCTGTTGGTTCTCCAAACAAGTGCTCAAACCTTTGTAGTAACCTGATCAATTCGGTATTATCTTCTGCAATTTGATGGACTAGTTCAGTAGAGCATAACTGGTTGATGAAAAACTGAGGTTTCTGTCCCATTTCCTTGCTAGCAGGTTCGAGTAGGGGTGTACTAACTGTCCTGACACCTCTGAAACATTGCGTTACTCCTTGTTCATCATACTTCATAGTAACTTCTTGTATCCCCAGGGTACGTAGCCAATTGGCCCCCAGTACAATATGACACCCTGTTATAGGAAGTTGTAACGTTTTAGCTATGATTTTTATCCCTTGGCAATCTATCAGTATCACCACCCCTTGTGTTTGTGAACTCTGGGATAGCCATTTTGTCATACTAGGTTTATGCATACCCTCCACAAACACATGCAATATCCTAATATTTTTTAATTTTATTTAAGAGTAGTTTTCTTTTTGGTGAGCTGAAATGCTTCCTTTTTGTAGCTTGTACATGAAAAATCTTAACACTAAAATTTAGTTAATAGTTTGGGCTCCCTTACATTTTGCTTTTCTTTCTTTTTCCTCTCCCCTTTTCATTTTTTTTATTGTAAGATTTTCTCTCTTTCCCCCCTTTTCTATATTGTAACATTCTCTCTCCTCGCACTCTTGAAAGTAACTTTCTAAAATTCTAGTTACAGATGTTGCCTTAGTTGTTGTGGTAGTTTTTCCTGAGCCAGTCTTTTTTTCCTCTCCAGAGAAGATATCACCTTTATAGACCCTCTCAACACTTTCCAAGGTATTGACAACTACTGTCTAATATTTTGGGCCCTCCGATTCCATGGCCGGATCTTATTTAAAGAGATTTGTATTGAGGTTTTTAGAGTTTGGCAGCCATCAGAGAACTCAATCCTGATTCGGTGGGAGCTTCAGGGTGTCCCACGAGTGCCTTGGGAGGCTCGGGGCCGATTTCAGGGGACATCGTGGTACAAGGTGGATCGGAATGGAAAGATTTATGAGCACAAAGTGGATAATCTAGCATTCAACTTTCCTCGAACTATGATGAGGCCGGCAACTATGTTGGATTTAGTTGGTGTTGGTCGCCCGACGACTCCCAATTTGACGTTTCGCTGGGACTTGCTGGAGGATTCTTTTTCCTGCCCATGGATTGAACTCTACCGTGCAGTTAGGGGGACTTTGGAGCAAGAGGGACATATTCCAATGGGTGTTGGTCTGGAGGGCTTGGTTACTTGTTCATGATATATTTCTTGAAGGAAATCATGGGTTGTATATAGAAAGGATGGGCAATGTTCTGGTGAGTAACATAGGAGTTCAATTCTGTATTATATTCGATGTTTTGCAACTTTGTGATATTAGATCTTTAAATTCCTGTACTCAACTCTTTTAAGTCAATAGCATTATAGTGCAATCTTATATATCTTATATGAGAACAAAGTGCCTGTTATACCTTTCAACATTCTTTTATGTAGGAATGAAAGAGAGACTATTTTGATAGGACATACATTTAAATCACGACAATGTTGTATTGGCTTGTTAGAAAAAGTTTGTCGTAGTTTTAAGAGATTGTGCTCTGATCTTTTCAGTACCTAAGGATAAGTTTATGTTTGGAAGATGTTACATTTTACTAACACTCGAGTGCTTTTGGTCCAATAGAAATGATGGGAATAAACGTTAATAAGGAAGAGAAAGTAAAAGAAATATTGTGCTATGTTATTTCCTTTTTAATATATACTCGAGGATAAAATTTGTGTTTGGAAGAGAAATTTTTTTTAACCTGAAAGGATTCCTCTATCATTTTCATTTCCTGATCAAATAAGCTGAAAAAGTATCCTTACTCTTCCTTTGCTTTCTTTGGAACTAAACTAATTTACTGCATGAAATAAAAGGTATGCATGTTTTTAATGAGTGGTTATATTTTAAATTCATAAGCCGATTATGTTTTCCTGTTCTGTGCTTGTGTGATAGCTAAAGTTTTGTTTTTTTTTTCATTGGAGGTTCTGGTATATTAAAAACTTGAAACAAATAGTTGTTGTTCTAATTCTAAAACACAGTTTGTGGATGAATTAAGCAGGGTTCAGACCAAATGGACTTCATTTTGGTTCAAAATGACGAAAATTGAGATAGGATACAAAGCCTTGGTTGTTACTCGGAAGATAAAAGGGGGATGGCTTTTCTTAAACTTGGACAATTTATTTCGGAATGAATCTATGGGTTTTAGAGTTGGAGAAATGCATACCTAGTAGGATCTTACCTATGAACTTTACCAATCTTCTATACGTTCATCCTCCATTTTCATTTTGGATTCACTACCTACATAGGTAGTGCTGACAAGCCGAATTTCTTGATTTCTTTTTTCCTTTTTACTGACATGAAGTATATAGAGAGGAAATGACCTTCAAGATCTGAATGTAAGAGGGATTCATATAACCAAGGCCAACTCCAAACATTTGGTAATACCTATGCTTGCTCGAGCATTAACAATCAAGTACCGGAATGTTTTTCGCTTATATGTACTCTTCATATGATAAAACAAGTGTGCATAGATTGGTATTAGAGCACAAATCTGTCATTGCAACAAACACCATCATTCGCCAGCATTTTCCATCAAACTATGAATGGCTATAGAGCACAAATCTAAGATAAATCAAATTGTTTAATACCACATATTGCTAACTTTTCGTCTTAATTTGTTGTTACTTAATTGGAAACTAAGGGTAAAATGTTAGAATGTCAATTGACAACCTTAAGATCTTTCTCCTGATCACTTGGAATTAAAACAAAGGCAAACCCTCCCAGTTTTGCTTATAGAGGGAAATAATTTGAAGGAATACGAAAGATAACAAGGTTTTTCACTATTGCATTGGTCGTCATAAACTATATTGTGTTGAGAGAACCCACTTTATAGTCCCTTAATTTTTTTTACTACTTGAGAAGAACAAACAACAGTACCTTAATTACCTAACTACCCATGTTAAAGTTAATGAACAATTTCAATTAGTAAACATAAGGACATTTTTGGAACAAAAACTTTCATGGCGAAGTCTAATTTTTCTTATTATATAGTAGTATAGATATAGGTAGATTCTTTATTTTGGCATGAAAAGAAGCATCATCATCTATTTTAGCACAAGCGAACCATAACCACTTTACAAGTAGGGTTGAGGCACAAAGAAGATGAACATATGAGTATGATAATTATAACATAAATCATGTCTAATATTTGAAGTTTATGCTTGCAACATTAAGTGTATGCTTGCCTTAGAGAAGAGTGTATATAACTTGAGGCCTGCAGATTTTTTTTACTTGCACAAGCTGACTAGTTGGTAGCCACCCCAACCACTGGCTTTTCATAAATTAGGCAGTCCTGTGACTATCTTAATAATTATGTTGATTACATACATCCAGAAATAAGCAGAATTCTTCATTGACTATATTATACCCTGACATTTGTGAAATAGAGAATTATTTTAGCATAATTAAAATATATTCTCTCTTCAATGTGCTTAGAAATCACATTTGTAGACTCCTGATGAAGATCCGAAGCTACATCATCTGAATTGTAAAATTTTGTTTTTATGAAGACACCTAGAAGTCACCTGCTTTGATTTATATATGCTGGAGATATTCCGAAAGGAAATTCAGAGGTATTGTTAGTCTGTCCTTGTTCTTTGTGTGTGTGCTTTTAAAATCTTCTCCGTATATTTTCTTCGGATCCCCCTAACAAGTCTGCTATTTTCTTACTTATCGTAAAATACAGTAGTAGGTCATCATGTTGTGAAGAATGGAAAATTCAGTTATAGCTGTTTTTAGACTCCAAACAAGTAATCTGTAGTTAAGTTGTCATAGATAATAACACTATACTTATTAATCTTACAGATTTAGTTTGTATTTGTGGTACAGTCAGTTAGTTCGAGTTGGTGCTGAGTATTTTGTGTATTTAAAATGGTGACGATTTGTTTGTGTGCATAAGAGTTTGTTGAATAGGAAATGAATGATCTCAGTCTCTTTATGTTGTGGTGGTAGTGCACCAAACAATGAGGGGAGAGGACTTTAAGAAACCCAGGTTTCTTTGGCACTATTTCCATGGAGAATAGGGATAGGTTCAACAACTCTTACCAATCCCCTCCACTCATTTGAAAAGTTGGGAGTATTGTTTTCTACGTCTGCAGAGTGAAAGTAGGTCAGTATAGATTATGGATCTGATCTGTAGTTTGACTTCTTGACCAGTTCTGACATAATTTTGCTTGAACTATGCTAGGACCCTCGTTAGCAATTCGGCAAACGGAAAGAAGAAAAAAAATTCAGAACAACGAAAGTACTAAGGCCTCGTTTGGTTCACGGAAAGGAAACCGATTCCCATGTATTTTCCATGGGGAAGGGAAAGTAGAATTCCTATCAAATTTTCTTTCCTATGTTTGGTTGGTGTAGGAAAGGAAAGAAAAAATATATCATTGTTCCAACAATATCCAATGTCAACATAATTATAATGAAGAGTTAATTGGAAAAATAGGTAATAAATCAAGGTTACTTTTGTCATAATGTTTGGTAATTAATGTTGGAAAAGGAGGAGGGAAAATGAATCCCATGGGTCATGAGAGGAACCATTTTTTCTCCTATTTTCCTCCATGTCAGGAAAGTGTTTCCCAAATTTGTGGCTACCAAACAAAGGAAAGGAACAAGTTTCCTTTCCGGATTCCTTGAATCCGTGAACTATACGAGGCCTAAGTGTACAATGCAAGTAAAATATGTTTAAAAAAAATCGGACAAATATTCATGAAATGGAAATATTGCGGTTAAAAATTTCACATGCTTAAACATGTTGTCAATTTTGGTTATTAAACAGGTTTCCATTATATTTTTGTGCCAAATTTTTCAATAATTCATATGGAACATGTTTAGAACCTTACATGCTTAAAATTCGTAAACTAATTCGAATTGTTAAAAAGTACACAAGTATTATACGTTCCTGAAAGATACGAAAAAATTCGCATATAATATGAGTTTTATTCGGGTGATTGCTAACAAGGGTTCGGACTCGAAAATATGATAAAAAGTTGAAGCCTGACTTCAGAACTTGCATTAAATCCAAACTATGGAAGAGGAAAGTTTCTCTATTATTGGCTATGACATGTTAGGCGATCTGTATGTTGGAGCCCTCTGTACCATCTTATAAACTATCACGGACTCGGTCACATTTCCTAACCTTTGATAAACCCATCGCTATCAAAAAAATTCTTCCATGTTCAATGTGGTTCCCAATTCTGGAGTCATGCTGCGACTCGGACTCCCTTTTTTCTGTTTAGACTAAATATGAACCTAAAAAGAAACCACTTCACATCAATTTTCCTGGGAAAGCAATAAATAGATGCATCGGAAAGCAATAGACAGTGATATCGGGTTGATATGTTGCCTAGGCACGAAGACCTAATATGGTATGTATGAAATTAGAAATTTGAAATAATCCAGCACTAAAGTTTTAAATTATATATGAGCAATAAATTTTTATAAATTTATTACAAAATTATAATATAAATACAAAAATATAATTATAAATACCCAGTTCCAGAAACGTGCAGCCGAATCAGCATCGACATGGAGACGAAAAAGAAAAAAAATAAATAAAGTGATCCACAAATTAAATTTCTCATTTTTTTCAATTCTTCAAAATAATAATTTATGCGAATCATTTTATAGAATCTCAACAATTTTTTTTAAAAAAAAAGTTGAAGCCAATCTCTAAAACTTTATTCCTAAGATAAGTTAAATTGTAACCGATAAAACATATAGTCTCTATCTGAAATAACTAAAAAAAATAGAACATTTAATTGATTTTCAATCGTATATACTTTACTCAATAGACCCAACCCGCCACCCTTTACAAGAATACGAGACGCCATGTTCCTTCATGTCTAGGTCTAGGTCTAGGTCAGGTTTATCGAAAGGTTTATTTAGTAATAGAATCTTACATAATAGTTAATATTAGGATTTGTGTCTCCAAATTATTCGATATTAGAGTTCGTCTCCAATACAATGTTCATTAGAATTTGGATCTTCAAATCACTGTTCACTACCCTAGTGAATAGTGATTTGAAGACTCAAACTCTAATGTCGAACAATTTGGAGATCCAAATTCTAATATCGCAATACCCTATTACTATATAACCCTTATATCCGGACAAATACAGCTTCATCTTTTCCTCACATAGCTTTCACCTCACTTTCGATACCCTTCCTAACGGCCTATTTATCGTTTCCTCAGTTGCCTAGTGCCCCAAGGCCAAGGGTTTGTCAGGCCCCACATGTCAGAGAAACTGGGGCGGTTGATTCAGTGTGACAGAAGTGTACTATTAGAGCATCTCCAACCCTATTGTCTTGTTTTGTGTTGTGAATCCTATGTGGCATGAGGGACAATATAATGTCTTGTATAGGTGGCAAGGTTATATTCACAAATGACAATGGGTTTAAAAAGTCATCTCCAATGCAAAAGTATTGAGAAGACAATACAAATAATTTTTTACAACTTCCAAGACAACTTTTACTCTTCTACTTTTTTTTTTTA
This sequence comes from Iris pallida, assembly GCA_029216955.1. Lineage (NCBI taxonomy): Eukaryota > Viridiplantae > Streptophyta > Magnoliopsida > Asparagales > Iridaceae > Iris > Iris pallida. The sequence goes on along the minus strand of JANAVB010024597.1, from coordinate 8,337,758 downwards.
TAAATATTTTTATTCACAAATGATGATGTGGACATAAAGACATTGTGAAGTGCATTGTCTAGATCTAGACAACCAACTTCACATTGTCTTTGCCATGTCATTGCCATGTCAACTCCACACTTTATTTCACATTTGCATTGGAGAAGTACTTTTGGAAAAAAAATGGTTGTCATTCCTATGTGGCAACCATTTTTTTCAAACCCACAATAGGGTTGGAGATGCTCTTAATATAATAAGAGGTCATCCAACAGCTAAATATTGTTTTGACATGTTCTCTATTGAACATCTTTGTGCAGTTCCCACCTCAGTCAGAGAATGTTACACTGATTTTCCTTGTGTAGGGTTGGTGAACTGAGTCGCCTACCATTTAAACATTTTTATCTCATTGTTTAGGTATTGTTTGGGAGGACGAAAGTACGGGAAAAATAAAAATGTTGAAAGAAAATGAGTGGAAAATTGAAAGTAGTGGTCTTTGCGAAGAGGAAGGAAAGAGGATGGAGAGAAATTTGGAAAAAAAAAAATTCATGTGGACTCTACTAAAAAATGTCACTCCCAAAAGTGGGAGCAAGATGGAGAGGGTTGAGAGAATTGTGAGAGAAATTATATAATTAACCTTCAAAAAAGTTGAGATCATTTATGATTTGAAAAAAAAAATGATTGAATGGTAATTATATCTTTCACCACAAACAATAAATAAAATATTATTTTTATTTTTATTTTTTTCTATTTTTTGGTCATCCAAACAAGTGAAGGAAAAATTAACTTTACCTTCATTTTACTTTCTTCCTTTTTTTTTTCCTCAAAATTTTCTTTTCCTCCTTAAAAATATTCCCAAACACAGTGTTAAAGTTTCAGTATGGTGATTTCCATGCATCAATAGGTCAAGAAAAAATGAAAGGCCTCGTTTGGTTCGCGGAAAGGAGAAGAAAGGATTCCCATTAAAAAAAATTTCGGTGTACGAAAAGATCTAAAAAAAATTTAGAAAAAAATAAATAATTGGAGATGGAAAAGTAAATTTTTTTTCTTATTCATTTTTTTGACATCCAAATACAGAAAAAAAAAAAAAAAAACTTTCCATTTCCAAGAACCAAATGTCACCAGAGAAAAAGGAAACTGATGATATTAGAAGCATGTGCACCGGCGTTATCGATAGCGTTTGTGAACGGATTAAAAGCTAATGCTAAAGTGACGTTAAAACCATGACATATTTAGAACGTTTAGTGCGTTTTGAAAAAAATGACTTTGTTGGACAACTGGAGGACTTCGCCGGCCAGTGTATTTTTAACTGTCCGTCCCTTCTTCGAGCATGCATGCATTGCTGCCTGCCTATACTGTAATAAGTCTGTAATTGTCGCATTAATTAATTATTCCTTGCGTTACCAATGTAGTCGAGCGACCAAGTCTCCTGCTACTTCCAAACAAGAACGAACACAAATTCGGTTGATTTCTGAATATTTCCCGATCAAGAACTGTTACGAAGTCACTTCCCTGAGAACTCGACAAGTGTAATAGTTTTGTAAGACGAATTAAAAGGAGATGGTTGAAATTGTTTTATATACTTATTTCAATTAACAAATGTAGCGGCATGACCTGAGTTAAATTCTACTTAGGTCCTAGCTTAATTGACCCATCTGATAAACCGTCACATGCACGGTGGCCTTCACCGGCACGTTCGTCTCGACGACCACCTGGTTCGCCGACACGTTCCTCAGGACGTGGTTCGGGAACCCCGACTCCGGCAGCAGCGTGTACTGCACGTGGTCGATCCGGTCCGGGAACAGGAGCACCGACGAGAAGTCCACGCTCCACACGGTGGCGCCCTCCCCCCGCGCCACCCCCCGCCCCGACGTCGACCTCCGCGCCATCCCGCTCACCCCGTTCCGCTCCACCACCACCGCGTCCACGTCCGCGAAGTGCGCCCCGCCCGTCTCGTCCAGCGCCACGTTCGGGACGCCCTTCCCCGACCCGGAGAAGATGTTGTCCACGATGCTGACGTCCCTCGCCACCCCCTTCACCGACTTCAGCACCACGTTGCCGTCGCCCAGGAAGAAGGACCCCGACACGACGAGCTGCACCGGGTCCTCCGCCACGATGCTGTTGTAGTCCATGTAGCAGTTCACGATCCTCGTCTGGGTGTTCCCGGGCAGCCGCAGGTAGATGCCCGTCCCCCCGAACCCCGTCGCCTTGTTGTAGCAGTGCACGCCGCTGAACGTGTTGGCCTGCCCGGACACCAGGATCCCCGTGTCCGCCGAGAAGATGACGGTGTCGGTGACGGCGTTGTCGTTGCCCATCAGGTTGATCCCCACGCCGGTGAACCTCCTCTCCCCGGGGTCCCCCCCCGCGGTTATGTGCTGGCCCAGGTAGCACCCGCGGATCATGGTCTCGTGCCCGCCCCTCACCCAGACGCCGTCGGACACGAAGCGCACGACGTAGCAGTTGTCGATGGTGGTCCGGAGGGAGTTGACGACCGCGACCCCGCCCCCGCGGAAGTTGGAGTCCAGCAGGAGGTCCCTCAGCGTGACGTACTCGTAGTCGTAGCCCGAGGTCGACAGCAGCTCGCTGGCGTTGAGCTGTCTGGCCTCCGAGCTCGCCGCCGCCGACGACGGAGAGGACCACAGTTCGATGACGTAACGGTTGGTCGGGAAATCGCCGGATGCTCGTAGCGAGCCGCTATGTATCTGCATTGATGAACTCCGTCAGAAATCGTAACGGTGCGGACACGTGTGTACAATTTGTAGGTACGTACGTACGTACCTTAAGATTGCCGCCTCCTTGGGATGGGAGGGTGACGGGACTGCTGACGAGGTAGGCCCCGCCGTCCAGGTGTACTTCGGCCCCGCCGAGATCGGCGACTCCGGCGATCAGCTGACGGTCGGACAGCGTGGCAGCGAACGCGGCGGAGATTGCTTTCGCTATGGCCGCGGTCGAGTCTACTTTGCCGGTGGGATCGGCGCCGTAGTCCGTCACGTGGAACACGCGTGAGCCCGGACGCGAGATCTGCACCGTTCATTCGTTTGCGTGTTAGTCGTACTGTTAGGTGTTAAACAACGAACAGAAGAAGCTCACCAACAATACAAGTTTCTTAAATAAATAAATCATGTTAACAACAAAAGCGAATTCGCTATTTATATTTTTTTCCTAATTTTTTGCAATATATCCAAAACTAACTTCCTTGCACTCGGGTCTTCTCGATTTTTTTTACTGATTAATTCACTACAGAAATTTATAAAAGAATGGATCATAAATTTGTCCCTTAAGTATCTCTAAATATCTTTATAATTACAGTATATCAAACAAAAGTCATGAGAAAAAATAACTTCTTTTAGTTAAAATTGTAAAGAAGTAATCGTGGTGCAAATGTCTGAAAAGTGTTTAAAGGAAAATTAATATTTTTAAGAAAACAATATTTTTTTGACCTGGGAAATTTTTGTTGCAGCAAGTCAGTCAACAAGAAGCCAAAAGCGAATTCTAAACCGTATAAATGCTCTTTAGATTTTTCTGATAAAAAAAGTACTTTTTTCGCAAAATGGCACCACTTTTCTTCATTCTCTTGTCGAGAACCCTTCTTTCTCTTCTTCTTCTAATGGCACTCCTCCTCCTTGTGAAGATCTTTTCTTTTTTTTCGCGTATTAAATAATCATGATATTTTTGTGCAAAAGAGCAAAACTAGACAAAAAATAATAATAATAATAAAATGACACGGGCACGGACACGGACACGGACACACATACCTGAGGGGAAGGGGAAGGGGAAGGAGAAGGAGAAGGAGAAGGTGTCGAGCCGTCAGCATCAACGCCGGCCATCATTCGAGACGTGCGACGGATAAGATGATCGCGGTGGCGGTGGGCCCGGTCCAACTGGGTCCCACCGCGGTAGCCGTCGGATTCGCCGGAGGAGACCAAGAAGAAGAAGAGCGCAAGAAGAGGAAGAATAATATTAGCAGCGGTGGTAGGAAAGAAAAGGTGGCGAAAGAAGCCACCATTGTTCCCTCTTCTCTCCATCACACACACACACACTCTCTCTCTCCATCTCTAGTTGTTGTATATATATATATATATATATATAGTTAGTTGATTGTGGAGAGAGAGAGAGAGATTAATGTATAATAATAATAATTAATAGAATAATAATTAGTAATTAAAAGAAACGCAAGAGGGAGGGAGGGAGGACATCATGACAAGGAGATGTGAGGGAGTTGCCAAGTAGAGTTTTTATGGTGTCATTTATAATGAGTTAGCAGTTGGCTTAAATATATATATATATAGTTTTGTTTTGTATATTAATTAACTTTTAGGTGTCTCTCTAATATTAAATGTTAAGGGAGAAAAAAAAAAAAGTGCATAGAAAGAGAAGGGATCACTTTTGCATGCAACAAAGAAAACTTTTCTTTTGGGTCATTCGCGAGGACACGGGTGGGCATTATCAGATTCTGGCCAAAAATCAATCTAACAGAATCGAATAAAAGTTTCGATGTAGAATTGAATAAAAGTTTCCATTCGATTTTAATTAAATTACTAAAAAAAAATTATTCGATTTCGATTTTGGATTTTAATTTTCATCCAAAAATTAAAAATCGAATAAAATTGATGCAATTATGTAAATATTTTGAATTTTATGCATATTTTGTGATTAAAATGTGCATATTTTAAAAATAATCATGCTATACTACTAGATAATGCCAAAAGTTGGATTTCATCGTGAAAGTTTTATATCCAAAAATATCCTTGCTTATATTTACTAATTAAAAATATTACTTAAAGTTAACAGAGATAAGTAGGTAATTACGAGAGGTGTCTTTTGGTCTTTCTAAATAATCTTACATGCATGTATAAAATAATAATAATATAATAATAAGTTTAGAATAATTAATGTGGATGACTTTTAGTCTTCCTAATAATAATATTACTATTATTTGCTTTTCCAAGTAACATAAAATATCGGTACAACTTTGGAATAGAACCAATATATGTATAAAAATTATAATTTTTAAAATAATTTAATCATGATTCTAATTTTGGATCCGACCCATTAAAAAAAAAATCCAACTGAACGAACGAACGGAATAAATTGAATAAACTGAATTGACTATTCGGTTTGATTTTGGCTAATTTTGGTTTGGTTTTGATGTTAGATTTTTAGAAATTTTAGGCCACGTTTGGTTCGCGGAATGGAAGGGAAAGAAAATCAATTCCTTGTAATTTCTTTTCCTTTGGAAAACTTTAATTTCCATTGATTTTCTTTTCCGATGTTTGACAATGCTAAGAAATTTGGAAAAGAAAGTGAATATTTCAATGTAAAAAAATGATTCCTTGCTTTGATGGATGGAATCACTTTCTCCCATAATTTTTCTTCCATTGGAAATTATTTTCCTTTCCTCCCCAATTCCTTTGGCACCCAAACATAGGACTCCTTTTCCAAACCAGATATTCCGCGGCCTTAGATTTTGTGATAAAGAAAAGTAATTTTTCTTCTCATGTGATAATTTTTTTTTTGAAAGCAAGATTAGTTCTTTTTTTTCTGTGATAAGATAGTTAATTTTCCTGGGTAATTTTTGAAAGCAAAAGAAAACTATTTTCGCTTTTGATTTTTCCAAAAGCCTAAATAATACCTAAATAAGCCCTAAAGTCAAAAGAATTTTACAATTATTTAAGAAAATGGTTGGAATTTTTAGAAGAAAAAAATTTTGTGATAAAGAAAAGTAATTTTCTTCTCATGTGATAATTTTTTTGAAAGCAAGATTAGTTCTTTTTTTCTGTGATAAGATAGTTAATTTTCTTGGGTAATTTTTGAAAGCAAAAGAAAACTATTTTTGCTTTTGAGTTTTCCAAAAGCATAAATAATACCTAAACAAGCCCTAAAGTCAAAAAAATTTACAATTATTTTAGAAAATGGTTGGAATTTTTAGAAGGAAAAAATGATGCTAATCAAATAAAGTACAGAAAGAATGGAAAGAAAAAGAAAGACATGTTTGTAGTCCCTTTGATTATTTTACTCTGGTGGGTAGCAATCATTTTCGTAAACTTAGAATTGTAAAAGTACAGAGCATTTCAACAAAGCTAACCAAGAAAGTGATGCTAAGAGAAAGAAAAAAAGTGCTGCTAAGAAAAAAAATGTGATGTTAAAAATAAACATGAATTGCTTTGAATAAAAAAAAAAGAATATGTTCTTTTTTGAGACTATAGTTTAAAGAAGTAATTGACAAAAAGACAATAAAGAGGATTGATAAAAAAAAGAAGACAAAGTTGAAGGTTCCCTTGTGATTATTAATAATTAGCATCTTTCCGGCATTTAATTTATATATTGTAAAAAATATCTAGAAAGGGTGTTATAGGCGGAATACTTATATTTTTCTCGCAATAATTCAATATTTCTCGATTTGGGGTATGGGTGGAATAAGCATGTGAGATGTTATTAATGATGTGGGTGTTGGGAATCGGATACGCCCTCTTGCGCTTCGATATCGTGTCTGAGACGTTGCCGCAGCAGAAACTTAGGTCAATCCACCTGAAATAACCAAACTCCGTCTAACGGACACCAAGCACAGATAAAGACAAGTATATGACGGTGACTACGTCACCTGGACAAATCCCAATCTCTATAACTCAGATGAAATTATAAGATTGACAAAAATTAATGTTGAACCCTTTGTCCTAATAGGTTCAACCCCCTCATCACACTCAAGAAGAAAAGAAAGAGACTACAATTGAAATCGCTCACCAACCCGTAGCAATCTCCCTAACCGAAGTTGACGACCCCTCGATTAGATCTATTCTTCCTTCTGTCTCGGATGACGAAGTCCTAAAAGCAAAGTGCGAAACATTATCTTAAATTTCTTGTGGACGAGGACATCGAATCTCCACTTTTGTGCTGTGCTTTGTGCCTCCACCCTCACCCCATATATATAGGATAAGAAAAACCTATTTTAGGTTATAATATGATTTCTTAAATAGGAAGCCCTCAAATAAGAATCCTACTACACCTAAAATAGTCCATCAATATCCTATTTTAGATTATAATAGGATCTCTTAAATAGGAAACCCTCAAATAAGAATCTTATTATATCTAAAATAGTCCAGCACTAATTATGGACATCTAAATCAAATTATATCAAATATTTAATCAGATTTGGACTCCATAAATATGCTATTATCAAATTCAGACTGGACTCCAACAATCTTTCTCTACAGTCTGATGAGAGGGTGTTGATCCAATGCTCCTCAACTGGACTCCATGCTCCTCAACTGGACTCCATGTCTGTCGTCATTCGACAGAGTTCCTGCTCCCCCATGCCACTGATCTTCGATCTCCCGGGTTGCTTTCCATCTTCCTTCGTCTCCAGCTCCTCGACTGTCATGTCGACGCTAGCTGTCATGTGTGGCTCCTCTTGTACCATTGGGATCCTGTCGATATCAATAACACGATCAAGACCGAAGTCCCTGACGATCAGCCTCACCGCAAGTCTCGGCTGCTTGTCCCCGACTTCTGTCTTCCACTGAAAAGTGTTAACGTTCCAACGAGCTTCTTCATCCTTGGCTGGCCCAACCAAGCAGACGGTACGGTCCTCCTGAGATTCGAACTCCTGAACCTGCCCACCTTCGTGCTAAACTTGAAGCTCTCCCATACACATGCGTCCTCGAGCAGAACATCATGCACTGTCCATGCCGTCGATAACCCACAGTCCCCCCTGAACTGTGTGAATGATGATGCTCCCGCCTCAGATTAAGTTTGCTGCAAATCTTGATCTCCTTCCTGGCTTCGAACTGTTGAAACCGATGTCGCTCTGTGAAGCTTTGGCAAACCACCCGTCGCCAAAACCGAATTCGCAGAGCAACTCCCACCTCGAGATCGACCAGCTGTCATGAGACCGACAGACTGGCCATCAATCTTTGACTCACCACCATCCGTCATTTTGTCTCGACGAACAGAATCCTTCGTATCCCTCAAAGCATCTAGAAGTCCCTCCTCAGCAAGTTCTCGATGATCCACCTCCTGTCGAGCACCCCTCGAGCCTCCATCCGGTGTCTGTGGCCTACATGTACAGTTCAGCGACTTGAGCCTGTACATGCCACAACACAAATCTCTCCGAGCCAGTTGTTGAGAACCCTTCGCAAGCATCCAATCTTTGTCCCCAAACAGACTGCGACAGCTGTGAGACTCATCTCATTGTATCGGTATTTATATACGATACACTGTGTTTTATATTTTCTTGGTTTTCGGAATGTTTTAAAAAAATTTCAACCGATAGGTTTTCTCCTTGACCGGCATACTGTAACACCCAGATTTCTGAAATTGGGGTATTTTTGAAAATTTATTATTTTTATTATTTATTAGTGGTATTTTAGTCATAATATGATTTATGGTGATTTTAGTGTAATTAGAACCATCTTCTAAGTCATGCTAAGTCGTGACTTGTGACTTTGTGATTTTGGTTAGTAAAACCTTAGTGTAAACCCTAGCTATTCCTTAAACTAGGAGTTGCCATGACCATGTGAGCTTAGCCATAGGCTTAGAACACCAAATTAGTGATTTTAGCCTAAAAGGGTATTTTGGTAATTTTCTAGGATTTATTTAGAATTATTTGGAATTATGTGTTTTTATTATTGTTTAAATTATTGTTAAGTGTCATGAGAGCCCCTAATCAAGTTTAGCCTAATCTAGAGATTAGCTACTAACCTAGAATGGCTAAGGGGATAGATATTTGCATTGGTTAAAGTAGGATAAATATCTTGATATCTACTTTATGGATATTTTCCACAAAATATCCAAAATATCAACCCTTTTGCCATGAAAGTCTTTCCCTTAGCTTGGAAGCAACCCAAGGACACCCCCCCCCCCTTTGTCTTGGCCGGCCATAGGGCACCCCCCTAGCCCTACACCATCCTATATTAACCCAATGTATCATTCATGAAGAATTTTACATGAATTTTAACATAGAAAAATCCCATTTCTTCAAACCTACACAACTTGAGCAATTTTGATCCAAATCACCTCTAGTTTCTTGCATTGGACTCCCCTACACTAGAGGGTACTAGTTAGGGCCTGCTATCAAGGAATTTGGAAGCTTTTGGCATCACCAAGTGGAAGGAATCACACCCCTCTTTATTAATTTTTTATTGGATTTGCACAAATAGGTAAATACCCTCAAACCATGTTAATTTTGTGTTTTCTCTTCATATTTGCATGCATCTAGGTATAAGGGAACTGTGGGTCAAGTTTGGTAGGATTTAGAGTTGGTTTGGTGTCCGTATCGGACACGTATCCTAAGCTAGAAACCCTCGTTTGATGAAATGCCACAAAGACTTTGTTTTTGTGTTTTTGTAAAACAAAATATATTTTTGGGTAGCCCTAGACATGTAGGACACAACCCAAGTGGACTGAGCACATTATTGTGTCGTGTCCGTGTCAAAATTAGACACGAACACACGAGTTGGACACAGCACTGTGCACATTTTGTTCCCCTGCTACCCGATACTGTTTTCTCCACGAATTGGACACGTGGATACGTGAAAATTTGCACAGAGGAGGGGGCCATCACTGACAAGCCCCCCCTCAAATATCACGACCTCTCGTGTCGTGTCGAGAGAGCTCTGACACGAACACGGATTTTGTACTGCACTGTGCGCACTGCACAGAGCACATTTCGAGCGTGTCGTGTCGCACGGACACGCCACGTGGACACCTCATGATGACACAACGTGTAGCCCTTCATGTGGCGTACACGAGGACACGAGCACGAGATGCGTCGTGTCCTGTGTCGCGAGCACGAGACGTGTGCATCTCTGCACGACGCGGTCCAAACCGCGCGTATCAGTCGAGTTTCCTCGACTGATACGGGTCTCGTGTCGACCCTATACGACACGTGGACACGTAACAGAGTGTCCATCGTGTAGCCCTATATGTGGGCTACACGTGTGTGCGACCACGAGTCGTGTCGTGTCTCGTGGTGTGTCCACGAGACACGTGAACACGTGCACGACGCTGTGCACTGTGTTCGTGTATCAGTGCTTACCCGATTTGGAAATCACGTGTTTGGACACGCCGTGTCGTGTCGTGGTGGACTGCCATTGACACACACGACACGTATACATATGGGGCATCAATTACCAACCTAGAGTTTCGAGCCACAGCTTGGTTTCGTATGAGAAATTGGGATTTCCCTGTTTTGAGTACACAGTGCAGTATTTCCAGAATTTTGTATTATTTTCCAGTTTTGTAAAATGAAATTCAAACCTATTTTTGATCTGATTTATACATGTATTTATATGTTTTTAGTATATAATTATGAAGTATATATGTATGTGAGTGTGTGGAAGGAATTTAGGTGTGTATACATGTATATACATGTGTATATACATGTATGTGTAAGTATGGGTGTGTGTGTATATTTGTGTGTGTGGGGGGGAGCTATTTCCTGGTTCCAGGAAACCTGGAACCCCCCTACAGTTCAGTCTCTCCCTCTCTCTCTCTCTGTCATCCCCTCACTGTTCAGTCTCTTCTCTCTCATTCACTTTCTCTCTCTCTCTATGTCCCTCTCACTTCCATCTATATATATATATATGTTATATATATATATATATATATATATATATATATATATATATATATATATATATATATATATATATATATATATATATGTTATATTATATACAACTATATATATTGGTATATATATAGTTGAGGGTATATATATATGGGTTTATATATATATATGGGATGTATATATATGTATATATGATAGCTATCTATGTATGTATATATATTATATATATATGTGGGTGATTGTATTATATATATATATAGTTATTCATATATTGATATATATATACTTTGTATTAGATATATAGTGCCATTATATATATATGTGGGGGTTTTGGTATTATATATAGTGTACTCCCATATTGATATATAGGTATTAGATAGATTATATATATCTATATATATGACTTTCTAGTATAGGTTTATATTGAAACCTATAAGTTATTAGCCTCTGGAAACCTATGATACTAGCCTATGGCCTAGGTTACAAGCCTATGGCATTAGAGGCTAACCCAACTAACCCAAATGACTCAAAACCCAACTTGTTGACCCTTGTTGACTAAGGGTTGACCAAAGTCAACCTTAGGTCAAGGTTGACCTAATTGACCTAGATTTGACTAGGACTAACCTAAAATGACTAGTTTAACTAGTCTGACCATGTTTGACCCAATTACCTTATTGACTGGTCTTTGTTTGACCTAATTACCTTACTGACTGGTCTTTGTTTGACCAATACCTTAGTTGGTCTAAGTTTGACCTAGACTTGACCCAGATTGATCATGTTGACTAGTATTTGACTTGTTTGACCTTGTTTGACTCTATTTGACTTAGTTTGATTCCCTGTGATCTAGTATGACTTCCTGTGACCTAGTTTAGAGTTGACCCAGAGTTGACTTTTGACCAGATTAACCTAGAATTATGTAGTATGCATTGTACACTTTATTTTTACCATTGTGGATACATTGTGACTTGTACTGCTCTGATTAGGAGCCATACACCTCTCCTCAGACAGTATATCTTCTTCAGACATTCAGTTATCAGGCGAGTACATTCTCTGACCGTTTCATACTTGCCAGGATTTATATTCTTGCTCTAGATTACTTTACTTGATGCTGACACGATTGTTATCACGGATTGGTACTATATGGATCTTTTCATGAGATGTTATCCCCTTCGGGAGCATCAGATACAGTATGTTTGTGCTTTTCACGAATCATCATGTATCTCTGTGCTTTCATAGATTCACGAATCGCTTGTGACTCGTGTACTCTCATGAATCACAGAGCCTCTCATGAATCTCCTATTTATGGGCTTATCACGAATCTTAACATAACCTGAATGGATCCTTGTGTATTGATTGGGGATGGGGGAGTGGAAATAGTCATGTGGATATTACCCCAGTAGCTATAGCCATGAATCACTCTTAGCTGTAGCCATAAATCTCCTATGCCATTTCACATGTCTATATTTTACTCTGACTCACTAGACACTGCTAGTTCTCTATATACAGTAGATATTTCCTTTACAGCTATCTCTTTTGCTACATGTATCTTCCTTCAGCAGTTCCTGTATTTTACTCTATTGCATGCTTTATATTTCCTATCATTCTATGCACTGCGTGAGATGTATTGTGCTCGTTCCCGTCCTGATTGGACCTGTTGAAAATATTACAGAGGATGAGGATGAGGCCCTGGTGTCTACCTATTATGGAGCAGGACTAGATGACACTTATGTTGTGGACCCTCAGCAGGATCCACCTGCAGCTGAGGATGTTATTCCAGTAGTCTAGACCAGTTTAGTCTAGGCAGTCTTTTCTATATTTACTTTTTGTCTCACATTCTGTGTTGTATTTTGAGATGTTGAGATGTATAGACTCTTAGACTTATTGTATTATGAGTTGACATTCTGATGTTATGTTATCCTAGACACTTGGGCTTATTTCATCTATTTTACTGTTCTCTTTGAGTTACCATCTGTCTATCTATCTATCTTCCATTTCTCTACCTAGATGTGATTGAGATTGTTTCTGTTTGTCACCTCCACTCGGAGAGTATAAACTGTACAGGTACTTTATATTGTTAGATGATTGACCTAGGACAAGCGTTCTACCGTCGACACCTGCGGCGTAGGATGGACGTACCCACTTCTCGTGCCCTTACTCTAGGGTGCGGGTCGTGACACATACCGCCAGTATACCAGTGTATATCGACGGCATGCCTGTCACTCCCATTTTTTCCGTTATACGTATTTTTAGTATACGTGTACGGGATTTTGACATTTGACAGGTGACCCATGTTTTGACTTATCTTTTTTAGCCTTGCCTTGGTTTAATCTTGTACTTGGTTTATTTGGTTTGGTTCAACTTGGTTTGGCTTGGTTTGGTTTAGTTTGGTTTGAGATGAGAAGGGTTTTGTATAAAAATATCAACTTCTCTTTCTCTCCTCAATTCTTCATTTACTTCTCATCATCTTCTTCTTCTCCATTTACTCCTCCAAAACCTAGACAAGTACATCTTGCCAAATCTTGAACAATGTCATTTTTGTTTGTTATATTCTATTCCTTTCATGATTCTAAGCCTCTTTAGAACTTGGAGATTTTGGTTTGATGGTTATATTTTTGTAGATCTAAGTTTTAAGTTTTTCTTTTTTTTTGGTTTTGATCTCTTAAGTTTGATATTTTTGAAATCTAATGGTTTCATGTTGTAAAAAATTTCATTCTACCCAATTTTGGCTTTTGAACCACTCGATTTCGATTTATTTTGAGGAAGTTCGGCCATTTTCTTGTTCATGGGTTCCCCACACCTTTTGGTGCTGTCGGGACGATGAACAGTGACGCGCGCAGTATTTTCGTTGCCGTGCCCCGTGCTTGCGTCCAACGTGCATCGTAGGCACTTTTGCCCTTGCGCACATTGTAACTTGCGCGCCGTGCGCCTGCACATTTTTCTGTCGCGCGCCCGCACGCCGTGCTTGCGCGCAACTTGCGCCGTGGACACTTTTGCCCTCGCACACATTGCAATTTGTGCGCCGCACGCCCGCGCGTCGTGCTTGCGCGTAACGTGCGCCGTGGGCACTTTTGCCCTCGCGCATATTGCAACTTGCGCGACAGCGCGCCCGCACATTTTTCTGCCGCGCGCCATGCTTGCGCGCAATGTGCGCCGCGGGCACTTTTGCCCTCGCACACATTGCTACTTGCACGACCGCGCGCCCGCGCGCGTGCATGTGCGCAACGTGCGTCGTGGGCACTTTTACCCTCGTGCACAATGCAACTTGCGTCGTGCGCCCGCGCATTTTTCTGCCGTGCGCTCTTTAGCTCTGGATGGGCACGAAAGCATGTTCAATGAAGTGGCCTCTCATATGACAGTGAGTAAAAAGATGATATTGTTGTTGTAGAGGATTCGTTGGGTGTGCATCTTGTTGCCAAGAGCTATTTGAATATGATTTGGGAGTTCTTTGGTACGTCAAACTCCATGCAGATTTTAGCGTAGTTCGCTTTGGAAAGGTTTCGGGTTTCTTCTGCCAAGGCCACGAATGTGCCAAAGGAGTTGGCAATCCTCTTCAGCGCAGCAAGGACAAAGCAGATGAGAGGTAGATTGGGGAGGGTAACCTAGGCGGAGACGACTGCTGAGTCTATGTCAGTGTTGAATTCTGCGGTCCATCTGACGATTTGCATCGGGTGAGAGTCAATCCTGCTAGAGCCACTTGTCCAAACATTTTTGTGGTCAGTTTCAGAGGAGAGGTGTAGGAGGATGTGTTTTGGGTCAAGCGTTGCTACCCAGTAAACCGATGTGAGCCCCCAGCTGGCAATTCTGCACATTTTTCTGCCGCACGCCCGCACGCGGTGCTTCCGCGCTACGTGCGCCGTGGGCACTTTTTGCCCTCGCGCACATTGCAACTTGCGCGCCACACAATTTTCTGCCGCGCGCCCGTGCGCCGTGCTTGCGCGCAACGTTCGCCGTTGGCACTTTTGCCCTCGCGCACATTGCAACTTGCGCGTGGCGACCACGTGCCGTGCTTGCGCGCAACTTGCGCCGTGGGCACTTTTGCCCTCGCGCACATTGCAACTTGCGCGCCCGCGCGCTCGCACGCCGTGTTTGTGCACAACGTGCGTCGTGGGCACTTTTACCCTCGTGCACAATGCACCTTGCGCCGCGCGCCCGCACATTTTTCTCCGCCGCACCCCACGCAGCGAGCTTGCACGCAACGTTGGCCGTGGGCACTTTTGCCCTCGCGCACATCGCAACTTGCGTGCCGCGCGCCCGTAAATTTTTTTGTCGTGCGTCCGCGCGCCGTGCTTGCGTGCAACGTGCGCCGTGGGCACTTTTGCCCTCGCGCACATTACAATTTGTGCGCCGCGCGCCCGTGCATTTTTCTGTCGTGCGCCCGCGCGCCGTGTTCGCGCGCAACGTGTGCCGTGGGCACTTTTGCCCTCGCGTACATTACAACTTGCGCGACAGCGCGCCCGCACATTTTTCTGCTGCGCCCGCATGCCGTGCTTGCACGCAACGTGCGCCGCGGCACTTTTGCCCTCGCGCACATTGCAACTTGCGCGCTCGCGCGCGCCCGCGCCGTGCTTGTGCGCAACGTGCATCGTCGGCAATTTTACCCTCGCGTACAATGCAACTTGCGAGCCGCGCGCCCGCGCATTTTTCTGCCGCGCGCTCTTTAGCTCTGGATGGACACGAAAGCAGTGTTCAATGAAGTGGCCTCTCATATGACAGTGAGTACAAAAGATGATATTGTTGTCGTAGAGGATTCGTTGGGTGTGCATATTTTTGCCAAGAGCTATTTGAATATGATTTGGGAGTTCTTTGGTACGTCAAACTCCATGCAGATTTTAGCGTAGTTCGCTTTGGAAAGGTTTCGGGTTTCTTCTGCCAAGGCCACGAATGTGCCAAAGGAGTTGGCAATCCTCTTCAGCGCAGCAGGGACAATGCAGATGAAGGTAGATTGGGGAGGGTAACCTAGCGGAGACGACTGCTGAGTCTATGTCAGTATTGATGTCACGACCCGCACCCACTGTGAGGGTACGAGAACGTGATAACGCCCAACCTACGCCGCAGTGTCGACGGTAGAACGCTGTCCTAGGTCTCAATGCATCTAATAGTATAAGGCTAAACAGTTTATACTCCCCGAATGGGGGTGACATAGCAGAATGTAAACTCAATCACAACTAAGGGAGAAGAAGCACGATATGATATAGAACTCAATGAAATACAGATGATCAGAAGAGTACAAGTCTCAGCTACTGAATATGAAATAATATATACAACTCAGATCTCAAAGACAGAATAAAGTCTAACTAAACTAGTCTCAAGACAACATATGTAAGATAAGGCCTAACTAAGCTAGTCTAGGCAATGGGGGTAATGTCCTCAGCTAGAGCTGGGTCCTCCTGAGAGTCCAGCTCACAAGTATCGTCTAGGGCTGCCCCGTATAAGGTATCCACACAGGCCTCTTCCTCGTCCTCTGTAATATTTTCAACAGGTCCAGTCAGGACAGGAGCGAGGACAATACATCTCAACAGTTCATAGCAGGTTAGAAAATATAATCATGTAGTAAAGTAAGACATAGGTACTGAAAGAAATGCAATATGTAAACAGAGAGAGACTGTAATAGAAATATCTGCTATAAATAGAGAACTATCATGTGGCTAGTGAGTCAGAGTACAACATAGACATGTAAATGGCATATGATGATTCTGATGCTACACTACTTGGATATTATTCACATGTCTACTTCTACTCCCCCGTACCCCCAATCAATATACAAGGATCCAACCAGGTTATGTTATGATTCCATGCAAAGGCCCCGAAGGGTGGTACATGGAAGTCCCATAAATGGGGATTCTAGGAAATCCAATAAATGGAATAAGGATTCAAGGAAGACTCTGTGATCATGAGAGTACATGTCACAAGTGATCAATGAACCAATGAAGCATAGTGATACGCCATGTAAGTGAAACGCACAGAACATGAAGTACCCGATGCTCCCTGAAGGGATAACATCTCAAGAAGGGATCCATATAGTACTAATCCGTGCGACCAACGTGACAGTATCAAGTAAAGTAATTTAAAGCAAGAAAATAATTCTAAACAGGATATGAAATAATCAGAGAATGTACTCGCCTGATCTCTGAATGTCCAAAGTAAATATACTGTCCGAGGAGAGGTGTCTAGCTCCTAATCAGAACAGCACAAGTCACAACAAGTCTAAAATGATAACAAGATACAATTCAATGCATTCTACATGAATCTAGAAGTCAAACTAGGTCAACTAGGTTTAATCAGGTCTAAACTAGTCTATTCTAGGCCTAATCAAGACTAAACAGCCTAACTAAGCTCTCACTAGTCTAACAGATACAACATAGGCCCGATACCATATATAGAATAGTCACTATTCACATATGTGATATATATGTATATCCACATATACAAATAGAAATGTGCCTAGCACATTAGCTATCACACATAGAAATACCAATTACATCCTACACTACCATCTACACATAGGCTAGTCTAACTATTTACCCACATATATATATATATATATATATATATATATATATATATATATATATATATATATATATATATATATAATTGCTCATGCACATAGATTAGGAATCATCTATATACATATATACATATGGAGGATACATAAATGTGTGTGTGTGGAGTACATGAAGGAAATTCTGAAACCAGTTGTTAGCAGGAATGCATGATATTGTGTGTTAGAGTTTAGTGTCTCAATTCTTTACAAGTGGCAGGAATTAAAACAGGGTTCAATGGAGAACATCTTCATGTGTGTGTGTGTGCATAAAGAGAGGAACCTGTGTGTGTATGTGTAGGTTAGCATGTGTGACTGGAAAGTGCAAACAGTGTACAGTGAACTCTGTGTGTGTTCAGTCATAGGAAATTTGGAAAACAAAGTGTGTGTATGTGCCATACATTGTGTGAGCCTTCAAGTTCCTATCATCAGTTAACATTATAGGGGATAAATTCTCAGTTTTGTATAGGTGTGTCTGTGATCTTGAAAACAGTGAAGAATGCATGAAATAAGTCCTCAGGTTTTAGGATACCAATTGACAATTGAAATGACAGTGAACCAAACTCTGTGTGTGTGTGTGTTATCCAGTGAGTGTAGGTGTGTCTCAGGAATTCAACAACAGTGAAGTATTACATGTAATAAGTTCTCAGATTTTGTAATAAGAGGACCTGTGTATGTGAGGAAAATATCAGGAGAACAGTGTGTCATAGTGTCTCAGGTTTAAAAAGATAATGCCACAGTTGTGTGTGTTTCTGATTTCTGGTGATAGGATGTATAAAAACAGTGTTCAGAAAGGTGTAGCATAAACTCAGGAATGAACTCAATCTCAGGTTATAAGCAGTAACATTCAATTAGAAACTCATTAAAACTGAAACTGGGAATTGACTTCAATGTCTCAGGATTTCGAAGAACCATAAATAGCATTCAATCCCAAATAATATCCCCACATGAAACCAACATCCCAACACAAAACTCTAACATAACATGAATACAATATGTGTAGGCTATCATTGAAACTGGAAAATGAACCATTCGAATTAGGGAGAAGGCATGCTACTCCATGTATCAGAAATTTGACAGTTAATACAATGCAAGTCCATATTTGCAACCCACACATAACATCGATTATCCCATTTAAACAAACTAATCTGATATGTAATTTAATTAACAGTGGTTTGTGAGATGTTAGGATGCAATTTAGCAACTAATTTAATCACTAATATCAGGAATTAAAACAGGAAAAAGGAAGAATAGTGTATCAGTGATACACTATTGTATCAGTCGAAATTCTTAACCAAACCACATTCGATTTCATACTCCATTTAGCATTTCATGAAGAACATATAGTTGGTAATTAATGGGGGGTATTAGTGTGTGTCATATGCACAAAACAGTGTCCTAAAACATGACACACAAGTGTCCAAGACCACGTGTCACGATCCGTACCCACTGTGAGGGTACGAGAACGTAACAACGCCCAGCCTACGCCACAGTGTCGGCGGTAGAACGCTGTCCTAGGTCAATCATCTAACAATATAAAGGTACCTGTACAATATATACACTCCGAATGGAGGTGACATAGCAATACACAATCTCAATCACATCTAAAGCAGAATAATAAGACGAAAAGATAGATGGATAAATACTGGAATGAAAGAATGTACATCACAACCAGAGAGTCTAAGTGTCTAAAATAACATCTCAGCGAACATCCAGAATACAAGTCTCACTACTGAAAATGAAAGAATATATACAATTTAGATCTTAAATGACAGAAAATGTAAACCTAGACTAGGGAGCCTCAGTCTCTAAGCTAGTAGATCAGGCTGGAAATCTGGATCACACAAGCCATCTACAGCTGTCCCATAGAAGGTGTCTATGCAGGCCTCATCCTCTGTAATATTTTCAACAAGTCCAGTCAGGACAGGAGCGAGCATAATACATCTCACGCAGTTCATATCAAGTTAGGAAATATAAAGCATGCAATAGTAAGGTACATGAAACGCTGAAAGAAGAATGAATATGAAAACAGCAGAGATTTGATAATGGAAAATATCTATATATGATAAGTAAGAACTGTAGTAACATGTGATTTAGAGCACAATATGGTTATGTAAACGGGTTAGGTTATACAATAAAATGGGACTCCTTTGTACGTGAGTTTACAATAGACATATACAATTTTTTATACAATAGGATTGATCACATAACCATTTCTACTCTTCCTCCCCAATCAATATACAAGGATCCAATTCAGTTACGTTACCTTATACAATGGCTTGTACAATGGCTCGTACAATGGCTTGTACAATAGCTCAATGTGATACTGAGAGTACAATATGCACAATGAGTGTACAATGATAAGGGTATTCAATAAATACAACATGTACGTGAAACGTACATCACAATATGTACTTAGTGAATACAAGGAGATAATATCTCAGAAGAAGATCCGTATAGTACCAATCCGTGATAATGATCGTGTCAGTATTAAGTACAGTAATCTAGAGCAAGAATGTAAATCCAGACAAGTATGAAACGGTCAGAGAATGTACTCGCCTGATAGCCTGAGTGTCTGAAGAGAATATACTGTCCGAGGAGTGGTGTCTGTCTCCTATAGAACAGTACAAGTCACTATGAGTCTAAAAATGATAATAAGATGCACTACAATGCATTCTAAATGAATCTAGGTCAAATCTAAGTCAAATCTAAGTCACACCAAGCTAAACTAGGTCATACTAGGTCATACTGAGCCAAACTGGGTCACACTAGGACAATCAAGGTCAAACAAGGTCACAGGAAATCAATCCAAGTCAAACTAGGTCAATTTGGGTCAAGGGTTGACTTACAGTTGACTTTTGGTCAAAAAGTCAACTCTGGTCAACTCTGGTCAACACGGAGTCAACTCTAGGTCAAACAAGTCACATGTTGACCAACTGTTGACTTTCAGTCAACTGGTCAACTCTGATTTGGTTCCGGTCAAATCTAGTCACTTAAAGGCTAAGTTTGACTCTCGTTGACTTTTGTTGACTTTTGGTCAAAATGGTCAACCGACGTCAAAACTAGTCTACGAGCACTATATTTGATCATTACCAACCAAGGGGATCAAGTTATAACTCTATCTTAGACTCCAAACTCAATATCCTATTTCTAGGCATTACCTATATTTCCCTTACCAAGGTAAATACCAATACCTTGTCCAATACCACTCTAACCTAGGAATACTAGCCTAGGTTTCCTAGGATAGCTAGATACTATCCTATACTAATATTACCTACCAAGAAATCCCAGTATCTAGGTCATCTAAGTCATCTTATGGTACATGTTATCCATTACCCATTACCTTACCTCATATACCATTCTCATTTACCCTACACTCACACAAACTCACACACTACAAGCTCACACACAACACTCACATAGGGCCTCCTATATGTTTAAACATAGGCTAATATCTATAGGTTATTAGCTATACTCATATATCACTCACAATTACATATATAATCTCATATATATAAATATATATCTAAACTCATATACAATACATATATGGGCTCACTTACACAACTCACCTACATCCTCACACATATAGACATAGGACAGGAATTTGGACAGCTAACAAGGGGTTAGAAGGGTGTACATGGGCTGTCATTTGGGCTAAAATGTAGGGTAATACATAGGGGTGTGTGGGACATATCAAGGACTGTTTTGGACATGGTTGGACAGCTATATGGTGCTGACATGTTATGGCATTTGGGATTGTTATAGAGGGTTGCCATGGCTTATTGTAGGACTGAAATGGCATGGCCAATAGGGACTGATATGTAGGCTAGAATCGGGACAAATGGGACTGGCATTTGGTGGTGCACAGGACATGTTTTGTTAGGCTTAAGTTTGACTGATTTAAAGGGGCAATTTGGACTGAAATAGGACAGCCTACATGGTGTTCTAAAGGGACTGGTTTGAGGGTGAAATGGGGACTGCAAAGGACAGATATGGAATGGTTTTGGACAACTTGATGGTTGAGTTTTGGGGGACTTGTTAGGGACAGGTTTAAGGGTGCAAAGGGACTGCTTGGGGACAGGTATTTGTAGGCTAATGTGGACTGGTATGGAATGGTTCTTAGGGACTGATTTGTGAGCTTGAATGGGCTGTTAGTGGACAGGTTATAGGCCATATATGGGGGCTTGAATAGGCTGTGCTTAGGGGCTATCATATATGGGTTAGGGGGTAATGTTGGGCTAAAATTGAGTGAACTAGGGACAGCCATATAGGCATGTATGGGGCAAATATGGGACTGATTTCAGGCTGAAACAATGCTAAAATGGAGAATATTAGGACAGCAGTGTGGTTGATTTTAGGAGGGTGTTTAGGACTAATTTAGAGGCTAAAAGGCTGAACCATAGGGACTGAAAATAGGCTCTTACAAAGGGCTGTTCTGGGGTTGGTTTTGCTGGAATGAGGGACAGCAACTAAGCCTGTACATGGGCAATTACCCACCCTCCAACCTGCTGTGAAGAACAGCAATGACAGTCCCCTTTGGGGACTGTCCAGATCAGGAATTAGTCCCCCCTTCTCAATTCCTCACTTAAAACAAATACACACACCACTCTCAATACTCTCCACCATATCCACAAACACCTTCTATACATACACACATCAACAAATCTCTATTCCACCACCTCTCTCAAACCTCTCTCAATCCCATTTAATCAAACACCTTCAATACACAACCAAAGGTCTCCTCCCTTGGCCGACTACATTCCCATTCCCACAACACAAGATCACACACATAATACCATAATAGATATCCACATATATATAACCATAATGTATATATATATATATATATATATATATATATATATATATATTATATATATATAATATAAATATATATAATAATATATATATTATATATATAATATATATCACCATATATACATATATTGATATAGATAATATTATACATTATGATACATGGGGAAACACATTCCTAATCTCCCATAAAGTCTGAAACAAATATTAGAATAACATAAAATTAATACACAAATGATTCCACAAGAGTCCACATAGGGTTTTCCCCATTAGGACACGATTCTACACATAGGACACCTCTACAAGTGCCCAAATGGACACGAAATGGACTCAAATGGACACACAACCATGGAAGTTATTCATATGGGTCAAAAATCAACCTATATGCATGTAGGGATGGTTTAGAGGAGAGGTTATACCTTCCGGGAGAGAGATTCAAAGGAAAAAGCCTTCCGACACGTAGAGATTCCAATAGGACACGAACGAGCTCCGAATCCTTCCAAACTTGGCTAGCACCTTCCTTTCATGGAGTAGAGAAGGAGAGAAGAAGATTTGGTGGAAGGAGGGGTTGATTTGGAGATGAAAATGGTAGGGATGCTCTCTAGAAATTTGGGGAAGAACAAGAGAGAAAATGAGATGGAAAAGAATAGGAAATATCAAAGGGGCTTGTGCCTATCCCCTCCTAGAGGTGGCCGGCCACTATGGGCTGCTATGGTCCATATTTGCAATGTCAAAAACACCCCCCTCTAGCCTATTAACAATTCATTAAAATGGGGGTTTAAGTCGGAGGCTAGTTTGGTCATTCTAACACACTAATCTAATTAATCCTAATCCAAATAAATTAGCCTAGTCACTAACTAAAATAAATGACATGTGGGCCATGGCTAACTAGTGTGTGGTCTAATAAAGTCAAAACTACCCCGGGTCCCCGTTTCAAGTCGGATTGAGTTGAAATTCGAACCCGACTCAAATAACCCCAAAATATTACAATAAATGAATAAATAATTTCAAAATAATCTAAAAATAAAAAAGACAAAAATATCCTATTTCTGGAAACTGGGGGTGACACCACACAAAACACAAATACTCAGACTGGGTTCAGTCGACAGTTCCCGTGTCCAGTGCGGGCTAGATTCCTCACCCGACACGAAACATTAGGAGACGAAACTTCGAGGGTGACACGACAGTCACTGCCCCTTGCTTCACATCCAGCCACGCGTGTCAACGTGTCCTGGATGGCTCGCACGAGCACGCGAGTAGCAGGGCATTCCTGTACACGCGCGCGCGACCGTGTCCAAGGATCCCAAACGACACAAAACGACACGAGACTCTCTCAGTCACTTAGAAACCCACAGACGAAACCAAGACATGACTTTCTATTCAAAATCTCAAAATATAGATCGAAATGCCCTTTGTGGCATTTCGTCGAACACCTGCGCACAGCACTGATACGTGTCCGATACGCACACGTACAGGACACGAAAATCCACAAACTCTATTCCTACAGGACCAGGACACCTAGGTCTAGGTATTTATGCAAATAAAACCTAATTTTAATGGTGGAATAGAAATATACCTATGTGTGTTCTTCAACACAAACCTCCTTCAATGTGGATCCCCAAAAGCCACCCAAATCCTTCAAATTGATTCAAATCTGAGATTTGACTCCACAATCAGCAAGAGAACATTGATTAGAACACTATGGAAGAAATCCCAATAAAAATGGAGTCCTATTGATTAAACTATGAAGAAAAATAAATAAAGGCTCACATAGTCTTTAGGAATAATGATGCACTATTGAAAAGAGGCACAAATTCCTAATGAGACATTATATAGGCAAGGGGGGTCTTGGCTGGCAACTTTAGTTAGGGTTAGGGTTTTTAGGTTTCATCTAAGGGCTAGCAATAAATCAAGGCTAATGTGTGGCCTAAAATCTAGGACTCTTTCCTAGTTAAGTTGTAAACCACCCACTAAGCTAAACATGACTCAAACCACTTAACCAATACTAACTAGTTCTCAAAGTGGCTAACTAAACCAGTAATGACTAATCTAGGTTAGGTCCAATCTAGGTTAGGGCTAAACACAACACAAGACAATCATTTAAATAATATTTAAATCACACCATTCTAAATAATCATTTTAAATTCCTAATAAAATATATTAAATTTAAATAATTTAAAAATGACAAAATACCCTCAAACTAAAAATGATAAATGAAATTCCCTAATCACATGGCTAGGCTCTAGGATAGACAGTCTCTACGGTTTCACTAGCAAAACACCAAAATCACAAGTCATGACTTTAAATAGTCTAAAAATAATTAAAAATCACCAAAAATCATAATATGAAATAAATATCAATAATAATTATAATTATAAAATTTCAAAATTACCCTTATTTGGAAAACTGGGTGTTACAGTTGAATTCTGCGGTCCATCTGACGATTTGCATAGGGTGAGAGTCCATCCTGCTAGAGCCACTTGTCCAAACATTTTTGTGGTCAGTTTCAGAGGAGAATTGTCGAAAGATGTTTTGGGTCAAGCGTTGCTACCCAGTAAACCGATGTGAGCCCCCAGCCGACAATTCTGCGCATTTTTATGCCGCGTGCCCGCACGTGGTGCTTGTGCACAACGTGCGCCGTGGGCACTTTTGCCCTCGCACACATTGAAAATTGTGCGCCGCACAAATTTCTGCCGTGCGTCGTGCTTGCGCGCAACATGTGCCGTGGGCACTTTTTCCCTCGCGCATATTGCAACTTACGCGATAGCGCGCCCGCGCGCCGTGCTTGCGCGCAACGTGCGTCGTGGGCACTTTAGCCCTCGTACACATTGCAACTTGCGTGCCTGCGCACCGTGTTTGCGCACAACGTGGGTCGTACGCACTTTTACCCTCGTGCACAATGCATCTTGCGCGCTGCGTGCCCGCGCATTTTTCTGCCGCGCACCAAGCTTTCACGCAACGTTCGCCGTAGGCACTTTTGTCCTCACGCACATTGCAACTTGTGCGTCGTGCGTCCGTTTTTTTGTGTGTGTGTCTGTGCACCGTGCTTGCGCGCAACGTACGCCGTGGACATTTTTGCCTGCGTGCAATGCGTAACTTGTACGGCCGCATGATTTTCTGCCGCATAACGTGCGTCGTGCTTGTGCGCAACGTGCACCGTGGGCAGTTTTGCTCACGCAACTTGCGCGCAGGTCACTCCAAATGACTGTTTTTGCCTCTTTAAGCTGTTTTGTAGCTAAAATCTTGAAAAACTCAAAACATGAAAATTATAGATCTTTTCTTTGGCTTCAAGAATATGTTACCAACTTTTATGCAAGTTTCTTTCATTCTTGATATGGAGCTTATGATTGCATTGCATGTTTTTTATCTTGGCCTAAATTGCGAACCCTACATAATAGCTTGATATTTCTTTAATAAATGAATTTCTTAACATGATTTGATAATATTGTACAGCTAAGAGAATGATTGTACTCCTCTCATACCCTTAACACTAGCATAAATTCAATTGGTGTTTTAGTCCAAGTAGTTACCTCATTTATTCCTTCTCTTATGTTATGATGCACCTTTTATTAAGATCTATCTACAAGCTTTCTTACGTCTATGATTGCTTAACATGAAAGTGACCCGTTGTGGGGCACTCATGATTTATGTCTTCCTTCTTTTGCTTAACATGATAGTGACCCGTTGTGGTACACTCATAATGTATGTCTTTCTTCTTTGCTTAAGACGATAGTGACCCGTTGCGGTGCGCTCAAGTCACATGTCACTTCCTTGCTTAACATGATTGTGGCCCGTCGTGGCACACCCCTAACAAGTACTCTTAACATGATAG
The DNA here is from genome assembly GCA_029216955.1 of Iris pallida. Lineage (NCBI taxonomy): Eukaryota > Viridiplantae > Streptophyta > Magnoliopsida > Asparagales > Iridaceae > Iris > Iris pallida. Next base: position 8,312,024 of record JANAVB010024597.1, on the reverse strand, counting down.
TGATCCGTCGTGGTGCACTCCAGACAAGTAATATGACATAACATGAACTATGAATGCTGTTACGACGGCTTTATTGGCTTACAAGTAATGAATGATTTGGACACCGTGGGTGTTTCTCTTGAGTATGTTTGTACTAGCTACATGTTATGTATTGCATCATGTCTAAAGCATAGATTCCTGATGACCACGGTTAGGGATCATACTGAATCTGGCTAGGATTAATGACTAGATTGATTAAGCATAGAATCTGGCTAGAATCTGGCTAGGATAGAATCTGGCTAGGATTCATACTGAATCTCTATATATATGTGATTGGATTTCAATGCTATGACTTTCGTTCTTTAAACTTGTGATTTTGATTTTTTTTAAATAGTACCCCTTTATAGATTTATTTTTCTTAAATAGTACCCCTTAGATGATTAGTATTATCTTATTTATTTTGATAATTACCAGTTTTCATATAGGATGATAGACAGCCTTACAGCTTTGATGATTGTTGTTTCTGTAACTTTTCTAGTTTAACACCCCTGATTGCTTCTATGTTTGATACCCTATGATTGTTTTGGTCTAGTGTAACTAGTATACCTAGATGAGACTTTCACTACCACCGTATACCATGACCCTGTATGCCGTCCTTTTAAATTGTATGATTTGATTAGGTTTTGAGACTTTGATTGTGGGGGTTTGACCTAGAAGGGGTATGAACATTTTAATTTCGAGGACGAAATTTTTATAAGGTGGGTAGGATGTGAGCACCCTGAATTTCGGGTTGATTTTTTTAATTTTTGATTGAATTATTTTTAATAAATATTTCATTTTGATTATTTTATCCTTGAATGTACTTTTCGTGCCTTTGATATTTGGAGTATCAGGGATGTTCATCTCTGGAAACCTTCTTCATGAGTTTTGTAGTGGACAAGATTACCTTCATGTTGGTATATAATGTCCCACTCAAACTTGTTCCCTTGTACTCTTTTTGCTTTGCACAACTTCGGATCAATTTAGACCATTTAATTATTAATTGAATTCCTACTCTTTTCCTTGATCATCATATGCACGTTACCGTGACTTTTAATTTTGGAGCACAAGGCTAATCATTTTCTTGAAACCAACTCTCATGCATGATCTACTCGAGATACTCTTCACCCATGACCTTCGTGTCCCACTCAGACACACCATCTTGTGCTCTATTTGCTTCACACAACTTTCCTGACACGTGATCCGATTTTAATTCACCCCACGGTGTCACATTTGTTTTCCGACTTGAATTGTGGATACCCTGTCAACCCAAACCTGTCAACCCCAAATATAACATGGCCCACATTGAGCCTAACTACCCGCATGACTTGTGTCCTACTTAATTGAGCCCCCACATGCTACTTATTTATCCATGATCATAAATATCTATTTAAATTCAATTATTGCACCATGTCCGATTTTGACCCACCCGGCTCAACCGAACCCAATCCAAACTTCATGTTGCCCCTCGTGAATACCCACACACACTTTTCCTACTAAAAATATTAATACCTAGTTTTTCCACTTCAAATATTTAATGTATATTTTAATGATTTTAATCCCTAGGAGATAACCTATTTTTTCTACAATTAAATCCTAGCCTTCATTTTACTCATATTCAATCCCAACCACCCATTTCTTTCCTCACACACTCAAATTTCCCTCCTAAGCAGCCGACCCTAAACTCTAGGTAGAGAACACCTTTCTCTCTCTCTCTCTCTCCTCTCATTTATTTTAACACACACACAACCCTCTCTCTCTCTTCTTAAAATTTTCAACATCAACTCTCTATCACCAGCAACCTTCCCATCCTCCCCAACTCGAGCTCAGCCGCTCCTTCCCAGGTCGACCACCTCAGCCTCCTCCTTCCTCTTTCCTCCTTCAGCCATGCACCACCCCAACATCACCATCACCATCATCTTCCTCTCCTCCTCCTCACTTCACCACTCAAACCACCACCACCACCATCACCTTCATTTCACCTCCACCACAATGGCTGACTACCACCTCTCTTCTTCTCCTCTCCACCCGATCGCCACTGTTCCCGCTGTGCCACCGTGCCGCCACCGCAACTGCAGCAGCAGCGAATAACTGCAGTAGTAGCGGCCAAAATGGCAGCCGTAGCAGCAACCGCGTGGCCAGGCGCCGCCGCCGGTCGCCGTGCCACCGTGGCCGGCCCCCCTGCTGGGCGAACCCCGGGGTGCGCCGCCTTCCTTCCTGGCGCGATGCATAGCCTATTCGTGCATTTCGCACTAAATTCCGTCGTGACGCGCTCGGGAACAAAGCTGAAATCGTGTTTTGTTGCAGCAACTTCGTACACAATTTTCGAGACATCCGACCGTTGGATCGACGATTTCCTTGCTCCGTCACAATCTCAGTATATCCATCTTCACTTTCCTCAATTTTTGTCCGTTAATTTTATCGTTTGATATATCAAAACCGGCCACCAAGTTGACTGTTTAAATTGGTTATTTTGGACAGTTTTGCGGAGCCAACTTCGTCGGTTCGTATCTCCTCCATCGTAGCTCCGTATGGCGTACCACTGGTTCCTATACATAGCTGGTATAACCCTCTTCCTACCCCTATAGTTTTGTTTTATTGTGAGCACGTTTGATTGGTTGAATTCGACGCCAAAGTTGGCCGTCCGAATTCGTAATTTCCAAGTTGTTAATTTCATTTTTGAAATCGGGACTCTGAATTCAATTTTTGACACAACCAGTAGACTCGTGGCATCGTTCTATCACGTTTTCATATAAAGTTTATTAAATTTGGAGGACGTGGGCCCTGGCACACATTTCGGTGCAAAGCGGGCCCCACAGTCCGGGTCAACGGGACTTTTTGACGTCGGCTTATCGGAATCCAATTCCAGATATACCGTTGAGTTTATATCATCATTCTAGACTCGATATAATTTGCTAGGTTTTAGAGGATATTGGTTCCGACACGCATTTCGGTGCAAGTCGGATACCAATATCCGGGTCAACGGGTCAAATTGAGATCGGCTCATCGGAATCCAATTCTGGACATACTGTTGAGTTCGTATCTTCATTCTGGACTTGTTGACGTATAATTTGCTAAGTTTTGAGGACATTGGCTCCGACACACTTTTTCGTGCAAATTAAAATTTCAATGTCCTGGTCAACGGACCAATTTGAGATCGGGTCAACAAAATCCAATTCTGGATATACCGTTGGGTTCGTATCATCATTCTGGATTTGTGGACATATAATTTGTTAGTATTGGTAGATTAGTATTCTTGCACGTTTTTCGGTGCAAAGCGGGTCCGACACGGACACCATTTTAATCCGAAATTACCTTTTTGCCCCTGTGTCCAAATTGGACTTATGGATAGGCTATTAGCTAATTTGACCATTTTGGACACGTTGGTGATATTTATTTCATCATCCGACAATGTTTGTAGATATTTCTCTGTGTATTTAACCTTTTATTGTAATTAATTCTTATTAAGTTCGTATTTCGGAATTAGTACAACGAAACTGAGATCAGTCGATTCCAGTGATCTCACATCGCTAAAATTGGCAAGATGATCATGCGGATCACTATGATAAGATTATTAAACTTACCGTTGATTATCTTATCTCGATTTGCGTTTCGTAGGTTCCGATGTACGAATAACGAGGTACAACTTGATATTTTAATTCTTAAATTATAGTTGATCCTGTTTGACCAAGATATACGGTATCTTGGTAGGTAAATATTATGAATAGTGTGCTTAGGCTAGTTTTGACCTCGGTTGACCAAGTTTGACTGCTTTGACCAAAAGTCAACTATCAGTCAACATTTGGCCTAAAAATGTCTAGAACTTGACCCAGAGTTGACCAGTTGACCAAAAGTCAACTGTTAGTCAACATTAGCCTAGTTTGACCTAGTTTGACATGGTTTGACTTCCTGTGACCTAGTGTGACTCAGTGTGACCTAATTTGACTTAGTTGGACTGAGATTTGACCTAGATTACATAGCTTATACTATATAATCCTGCCTAACACTGTTGAACCCTAATTAGCTTATATATATCTCATCTTTAGGTTTGTGGCATCACTCTGAGCATCGATCCCATTTGACATCTCAGGACCGTAGACGAGTACATTCACTGATAATTTTCATTGTCTTGATACATGCTATATCCGATTCAGTTGTAGTGTCATACTCGATTTCCAGTCACGATAGTTCACGGACTAGTATATGTTGGATCATGACATAGGATGTTGTTCCTAGATTTTTGTGTTATATTGGTACATTTTCTGTCTTATTCCCTGTGCTTATATAGACACTAATTCCTAAGGGGACTTGCTACCCTCTTATGGAATCCCGTGTCATGACTTGTCATGTCCAGATCCATTATACTATTCGGGGATAGAAGAATTGTTAGGGGTTATGTGATCAAAGCACCATGTCACTATTATGCTTGCGCCACTCTCACCTCTCGTAGGGTGTAGCAGATTCCTCCGTGTGCTTGTTATCCAGGTTGGCCGGCATGATCCTTTCGTGATATTTTTGTGATTGTCGGGCCAAGTGGATAGCCTGATCATGTTTCCCTAGCCGATCACATAACGCTCTAATAATTTAAGTCATATTTTATATTTATTTATCATAGGAGGCTAAGTTCTGTTAGGAAGAAGAGTTACAACTCTGGTCCTTTTGGTTTAAGGGTTATAACTCGATTCCGAATAGTTCCCAAGTCATCCTATATGTGTACTGTCGTCCTATTCAGTACTCACATCTGGTTATATATTTTCTGTCGATTTTGTCCTGTATTTTACATATTCTATATGCTCTTAAGCTATACTTTGATTGGAGGCTAGGTTCTGTTCGGGAGAAGGATTACAACCCCGGTCCTTGTTTGGTTTACGGGTTGTAACTCGGTTTTCGAATGGCTTCCAAGTTTTCCCATATCTTTGTCTTGTATTTCATTATACCGTCTCTTATAGAATTTGTTAATTCATATGGAACTACTGTTAGTGTTTGTACTTGCTCATTTTTCTGACAGGATAATCGTTGATGTTTATAGAGTACATCTTAGCTGATTGCTCTACCTTTTACGGGTATGGCCAGGATAGAGTTTTATGAGACATTACCCCTGGATCTCCAGCAGGATCCATTAGCAGTGGATGAGACCCATTGGTTTAGATTAGTCATTTTCAGTTGTATTTATCCTCTGGATTACTGTATTTGAGATTTGGGATGTTTCTAGATTTGTGTTATCTTAGACACTTAGAACTCTATCTGGTTGTATCTTGTGGTTTCATTTCATATCTATCTATCTTTTTATCATATTCTACCTTAGATGTGATTGAGACTGTATTTTCTATGTCACCTCCATTCGGAGTGTATATACTGTACATACCCTTATATTTTGTCTAGTTGTAGTATTTATAGGCGACCTATACAGCTTTCTACCATCGATTCTGTGGCGTAGGCTGGACGTAACCACGTACTCGTGCCCCTAATCAGGGTGCGGGCCGTGACACATTTTTGTGGTGGCCCATGCAGGTCAGAGTCGCAACTAGTGCAATTTCGTAGTAGTGCTTGACTTAGAGCGCTGCTACGAGCCTGCAATTAGGATATAGTTCTAGGTTATGATAGGAGCTACTCAATCACAGTTAGGACTCCTTGAGAGATTCCTGGACGACCCTTGAGAATCTTATTTAAACTTTAATTTGAAATCCTTTCCCTTGTTTGTTCGCTCTCACTCCTTGGTTATTGAATTTGATTTTGATGGATCATTGTTGATTTTGATTTTCCTATCGAGATGAATTTTATGGCCTGAGTTACGATATTTTCTGATAACGTATGTTGACGGGAATACAGGGATGGTAAACGTCTACTTGATTATGGAACCTGTAGTTTATCGTAGCCATATTAGCTGGCGTGGCAGAAACATAGAGACCTGACTTCGGATGTACGTATCTTGGTTATGAGATTTGGAATCTCTCGCAGCTATACTAGTCGGCATAGCGAGAATTTCAGACGACATGATTATAGAGGTGCATACCCCAGTTATGGAATCTATCGTTTATCGCAGCCTTGCTTACTGGCATGGCGAGACTTTGAGTAACATGATTTTGGACAGACGCATACGATTATCAGATTGTATCTTGAGAAGATTTTTAAACATATCATCTCTATCATACCCTTCTGTTGTTATAAATTGTATTCCATCATCAAATAACTTAGGAGTAGGAGTAGTTTTAGCTGTTATTATAAACTTTGTGTAACTTCTTGCTATGAATTTCTTCATAATACAATGAACCGATGATTTTTGCTAGACCTTGTCTTGGATTTGATATTATAGCTCTGATTTCAAAATGTTCCTTCTTTTAAATAGATAAGAGAACAGATTTTATCAATATTTTCTTCTTACCATTATTTCTTGTATTATCTTTTTTAATATATATATATATAAATAGTGGACACAGATACTTGCCTGACATGTATGCATGCTACACTTTGATTACCAATCCATCTAAATGCATATTAATATGTTTTTGATGTTTAATTTCTCAAAATCCTAATATTTCTGATACAGTACAGTATCAGTGACTAGTTCTCTGTTTTCCAGATTAAATTCATAATTTAAATGTAAATTTTATGTTATTAGTTGTTGTTTACATCACTGCACATGTATGTTATATACATGGTTGATTTTATTCAAAATTTTGAAATACTTTGAATTTTTGAATTTTGAACCAAATTGCGCATGATGATGAGCTGTCTGCGCAAAACGAAGTGCCCCTAATTTTAGGCGCAATCCAAGGTAGCCGTTTCGTATTTCGAAAGCTATAAATAGCTATCTCTTCACTTTCATTTTTTTTTACTTTGCATCCTTTGAGCTCTTGAGAGAAATTCCCCCCGAACCCTTGCTGTCCTCCTCTTCCGACGACTTTCATGGCACCCCGACGATCTTCCGCCACCGCCGCCGCCGCGAAGGGGAAAGCCCCGGCCGAATCTTCATCAAGGACTGCGCACGAGTCTCTCGTCACGAAGCTGCACACCCCGCTCTGAGAGGTTGTTAACCGATCGAAAACCCTTTTTAGGGTGTTTCGACTTCTTTTGATCTTCGAAACTCATCTCTTTTTAGAGATGAATTCATATTGCGCCACCCTTTTTAGGATTTTTGGTTGCATCAACTGTCAGTCTTCATTTTTATGAAGGCTATATTCCTGCGCAATCTGTTGAATTGTGCTGACAGGAAGTCAGCGCAATCGATTAATTTGCGCTGGAAGTCAGTGCAATTGATTGGTTTGCGCATCCTGATGAGATGCGCAATCTTATGTTTGCATGACCTGAGCCAGCACAATCTAACTTTTGCGCAATCTATGTCAGCGCAATCTGAGGATTGCGCACTCTAATATTTTGTGTTATCTGAAAACAGAGACTTTGACTTGTACTAATCTTTATCTGTTTTTGATGCAGTTGAAACCAATGAAGATCCAGATTATGAACATTTTATGGAACCCTTTCGGAGTCTGAATATAAGAAGATCTGTCTCATGTTCACTATCCTCAGTACGATCTGCCAGCTTCCCGTCAGGCTATACTGATCTCCCAGGATAATGAGACTTTAATGTGCTTGATGAATGGACAGCCCCTAGAGTCAGCGGATGTTGTTATCCATAAGAAATCCTTATTCCTGTTTGGTGATGCCTTTGAGAAAGTCTCTCAGCCTAGGCCAAAGATGGAGGAGAGAATAGTTCACCAGGAAAAAAATCATTCTTCATACCAGACATTGCTCGCTGCCTCCCTTTGTCGCGGTATGCTCATGCAAGCTACCCAAGGAAGATGAAGTGGAATATCACTCTTTTTCAGGACGCCCGTGCAGGAAAAATCTTCGTAAAGAAGGGGCCAAACAGGAAGGATATGTTTTATAGCTCCTCTGATAGATACAGCGTCCTGCTGAGAGGCCTGAGACCCGGCTGCATTCCGCCGGAGAACTCCTCTATGCTGATGCCGTCAGGATTCCTATATTCGCAAATGAGTTTGCGAAGGCTGAAGGGAAATACCCTTAACAAGATATCAGACTGACTGGATTGGTGAATCCAGATTACAAGCGATGGAATTATATTGCGAATTGGATTCTGACAGCATTCCAAGACAGACTCCAATAGATCAATCTGTATCAAGCAGTGCACGCCACTGTATACGGCTTTGCTCCCAACCCACACATATTTTTGGCCTTGGCTGAGAGGTACAACTATAGGACAGGGACCTTCATGACCCCGGGTGGTGAGATGGGGTTTGCACTCCACGAGATGAAGTATATCTCGTACCTACCCATGGTAGATGCTCCGTATGAGGAGTTTGTTCCAACAAATGATGAGTTGGACAAACTCAGAAGAGAAAATACAGAAATGGTAGCCGTGTTCGAGGAACTGCTATGCCATTACAAGATTTGCTTCCTGTTTTACAAGAGTGCCACAGCCAACACCTGCTATTCTTCGAAGTGGCTGCCGTACCTGTTTCTCAACCATTTAGAGGAGAAGAAAACTAAGGAAAACGACAAATGTTATCCTGATTTCTTCAAACCCCTGAGCAACACAGAAGTCATGAAGCTGATGGAGGAGAGTAAACATTATGACAAGCAAATGAAGGATGATTACCAATGTCCACCTTTAAAGAAAGGGGACACTTTGGAGAGCTATTTGAGAATGGGTTACAGACCCATGTCTAAAGAAGCCCAGTTGGCAGGGTTTCTGACATACTGGCTCCGACGATTTGTGGTCCCGGGATCCAGTGCAGTGGACCGTTTCCATCGCGGCGTACTTTTTGCCGCCGTCAAGCTAGTCTTTGGTTACAAGGTTGACTTGTTATCAGCAATGACTTGCAGATTGAATGCGAGTCTTCGTTTGTATGTTGACTCGATGTTGAAAGCGAAGGGAGAGAAAGAATTTCCTCGCCTCGAACTGCCGTACACATATCTCTTTGGATGGTTGCTTCTTCACTATCCAACTTTAATGGACCCCGGCATGGGACCAGTAGATGGCAGCTTCTTGCGAAGATATTCTCAGGGAAAATGGAAGTACACCTCTCTGAGTGAGTGCAGATATGTTTTAAATTTGAACAGAGGATGGAATTTCTGCTGTGCTCCTTTTCCAACTGGACATGATCAGATGCCAACGAACATGATAGATTCAAAGATACAGCCTCTAAGTCGTGTAGCCTTTGAATGATTGAAGACAATTCGACCATCTCATTTGGTATACCGATTCGAAGAGGAATGCTACTTGGAACCATATCTCCCTAGCCGGTTTGCTCGGCAGTTTGGATATGATCAATTCCATGTAGGGAATGCAATTACCTGCCTTCAGGGCAAGGGTTTCTTGATCGACGGAGCCCGAGCTTGGGCCTATTATAATGCCCGTGACACGAAGGCCACTTTCTCGATGCCAGCGAAGAGCACTCCCCAGGGTCCTCGGATGCTCTTCACATATTCAGTGTTTTACACATCCGCAAATACTTTTGTCGAGAATTTCAATCTCGCAGATAGTTTTGCTTCTGCAACAAGATTGAGGAAAGGGAGAATTGCTCCATCGCTCCCTGCCAATGATGAGGTGGACGAGCCAGTGGATGCACCTTTGGAAACTTCGAGGGAGATGATGTTTCAACAAGAGGTAAACACAGCAATGTGTATCTCTCTGAGAGCGGGTAGATCTCCCGCGTTGAAATGAAGAAGAGAGGAGCCTCATGCTCCAGCAGCAAAGAAGAAATTGATCCTAGATCATTCTTCTGAAAAGGTCACTACAAGATCCCAATCTCGGCAGCTGGCCGAGACAAATCAAGAAGCTGGCCACTACACCAACTTCTGTACAGAAACAAGCAGAACCAATAACTATAGAGAGTCCTGCCAGACCTCTACACAGAAAGAAGAGGGTGGTCACCAGAAGGATTTTAGAAGCCTCTTCTTCCAGACAAATCCTGACTTCAGTAGATGCTGCAGCAGGAATTCTAATGTCATCTCCCACACCTATTTCTGAATCTGGGAGCAAAACTCTTGAAGAGAATGAACAGAGGGAAGATCTTGTCCCCAGAACTGAGGTTGAAAAACCTGGAGAAATCGTCACAGAGGAAGAACAGAATGTTGTACGACCTCTTTCACCTGTTGCAGAGGCAACTCAACCTCCTTCTACTCCCAGGACTCTTCGTGAAGAAGAAGAGCGTGAAATGATCGCAGCTTTAGAAGATTGTTTAGCCTACAGGAAGATCAGACTGCAACTGACAGCAGGAATGCAGAAGAAGAAGAAGAAGAAGACGAGGAAAGCTCTTCGTCCGAAAATGTTGATGAATATATACAAGATCCCGAAGGGGATAATGAAGAACATATATCTTTTGATATTGCCGATGATGCTTCAGATCCTAAAAAGGATATTGAAGTGGAGGCATCTGCAGAAAAAGTTGTTGATACTTTAAACCCTGATGAAGATGTCGAGATAGAAATATCTCCTGAAGAAGCAGCCGATGAAGGTGTTCTGAAAGAAACTCCTGCCACCGGCCCTCAAGGTATAAAACAAGATTTAGCAATCTTTCTCTTTAAAAATAGATTGATAACCAATATCTTCATTTGTAATTCTTGCAGATCTTGAGACTCTACCAACACCGCCGACGGACTTGGCTATGGTGCCTATACCAACAGTGGTTGTTAGTAGTAGCCATCATTTATCCTGCGGTTCTGAAGCGGGCAGCAGCCAGGCTGTCGCAGCTGAAGCTACTTTCGTTCAACGGGAGTCCATTCCAGCAGGAGATGCACTTGTTGTTAGATCAAACCAAGGTAAGACTGCTCTTATTTGATCTTCTTGTTCATTGGCAAACAATTAGTAAAATAACAATTTTACTTTTGCAGAGGAACAAGCAGGAGGGGCGACTAGCTCCACTCTGGCTCCTTTGTTTAAAGAGCCCGTTATCCAGCAGCAAAGGATCGAGCAACCTGCTACCTCATCCTCAACAGGGGTAGCTGCGACTCCTGGAACTATGGCCATTAATCAACAAGTTGTTCAGTCATTCACTAGATGTTTCTTCGAGTCGCTGGGATCTCTTGCTCATAAGATGATAGAGAAAGAAGGAGCTGATTTCATTATGGTTAGAAAACCAACTTCATTCTTAATAAAAGCCATAAGAGAGCAAGGAGATGAGGCTCAGGCCACTCTTCTTGAACACATATTGGATGAACTGGAAGTCTCCATAAAGAAATATAAGGAGCTCAAAAAGAAGGAGATAGACTCTCTGGTACAGGCTGAATTTGAGCGAATGGCCCAAGAAGCTGATATGGAAAGGATAAACCTTCAAAATCTTTTAGAAGCTCATTCCGCAAAGTCAGCCGAATACAACTCCAAGATAGAATCAGTTACTTTGGCGGCTGAAACAAAGGACAGAGACTTGCTGAACTGAAAGCAGAAATCACTCGCCTCCAGCAAGAATTTGAAGAGGAAATCGCCAATCACCGACTTATGATTGAACAACTCAATGCCTTAATTCAAGAGAAGAATGAGTATGAAGAAACTCATAGTGCTGAAATTACCCGCCGGACAATAGACATGCCCGTTTTTGATGAAGAAAGCGGGATGGAAGAAGCTAGAATGAGGGTGACGTCTACTCACGAAGAAGAGCTGCAGACTCTAAAACAGCAGATCGACAATCTGATTATGCCCCCTTCTTAATTAGAACTTTTTTGTATCTTTGTTTTTGTTGCTGTAGAGGCGTTTCTGTAATGTCTCATATTTTGATAAATAAAAGACAATTTGTTGTGACTCCATTATTTATTGCTCATTTTATTTAGATATAAATAATAGAGATAGAAAATATATTCAGAGGTACAAGACATGATATATTTCTTGATGATTGTAGAAAATAATTATATTCATTATATCTGCTCAGAGGTAATATGGACATGGCAAAATATATTGAATACTATTATTTCGATTTTGACAACTTAGTCGAAAACGACAAGTTGCTGATGTGGATAATGAACGATGATGGATCGTCAATATAGAACGGGAAGACCGTCAAGTGATGGATGATAATGAACGGGTGAACTGTCAATTGATGATGAATGAACGGATGAACCGTCAGGCATTAATGAACGGATGAACCGTCGGATGAATGTAATAAATGAACGGATGAACCGTCAGGAGTTAATGAATGTAATAAATGAACGGATGAACCGTCAGGAGTTAATGAATGTAATAAATGAACGGATGAACCGTCTGATGAATGTAATAAATGAACGGATGAACCGTCAGGAGTTAATGAACAGATGAACCGTCGGATGAATGTGTCGCTTCGTTAGTTGAGGAACTTCTGTCTATAAATATAGCAAAAATCTGACAGGAACGAACACTTCTGCTCTTAAACATAAAAATGTCGTCCGGAGAAGCATCTAAGAAGGCTGAGATCGCCCCGAAGGTTGAGAAGGGCACTGAAGAATAGGGGTGAGCATATAATGGTTGAAAACCGAAAACCGAACCGAACCGAACCGAAATATGACAAACGGTTCGGTTTTTCGGTTATCGGTTCGGTTTACGGTTTGAAAATTTGAAAATTTGAAATAACGGTTCGGTTTTCGGTTCTTCGCCCGAAAAATCGAACCGAACCGAAAACCGATTTAGATTTAGTAATTTATCAAACTACCCACAATATACATATACTAATGTTTATTAACCCCTAACTGAACGCACTCTCTTCTCCTATTCTATGTCGGTGCTTCTTTGAGCACTCTCTCTATCTACCCTCAATCTATATATACTAATATCTTTCACTCTATGTAATATAACAATTCATAATACAATAATGTCATATATTTTTTAAAATTTTGTTATTTAAATAGGCCTATTTTGCTAAAAATTTGAAGGCCATGCACATTGGCCCATGAAACCGAACCGACCGAAAACCGAACCGAATTAATTCGGTTCGGTTTTTATAAAAACGGTTCGGTTTTCGGTTTTGAAAAATACGGTTTACGGTTATTTCGGTTTTCACATATTCGGTTCGGTTTGAACCGAACCGAACCGATGCTCACCCCTACTGAAGAACGCCCTGCCGATCCAATTTAGCCTAAGAAGGCAGAAGTGGGTGAAGGTTCGTCTGTACCGCAGCCACCACGGGACATCCTGGACTTCCTGCTTGAACCAGGAAGGATTGAAGAAGAAGAAGCCATGAGGATGGCCGCCTGCAAGTTCCTCGTGGGTTCCAGCAAGGAGGTTCTCGGCTCTTTTGCTGATCGCATTTTCGAGAAGGACGGCAGTGGCCCGCGTCCCAATGTAGAAAAAGATGATAGTGACCTTTAATATCATGTACTATCATATAATGAAATAAAATTTGAATTTTATTTATGAACTTGATTCTGTCTGATGATTTACAAATATTTACATTTATACATAATATTTCTTAAGGAACTTGCCATTGATAGGCATCATAGCAACTCGACCATCAAGTTCTGAGAGCTGATAAGCTCCATTTGAGAAGACTTTGCTTACAACATAGGGACCTTCCCATTTCGTATCGAATTTTCCTTTGCTCATATGAGTCATAGTCATAGGACGTCTGACCGCTAGAACAAGTTCTCCTTGCTGAAACGTTCTGACTTTAACTTTGCGGTTGAAAGTATTCGAGATGCGGGCTTGGTATAACTCAATATGTTGTTGAGCCACTAATCGCTTCTCATCAAGTGCTTCCAACACTTGAAGTCGAAGAAGATCGTTGTTCTCTGTAGTAAGCTCGTTAGCAATAGCAATCCTTAAAGAAAGAATTTGCAGCTCCAAAGGAAGAACAGCTTCACAGCCATACACCAAAGAGAAAGGTGTAAAGCCTGTAGGATTGCGGACCGTAGTTCGGTAGGCCCAAAGACATTCGCCAAGTTTCTCGCTCCAGTTCCGTTTGTTAGTGGATACAAACTTCTTAAGGAGTTTAATGATAGTTTTGTTAAAGGCTTCAGCTAAACCATTAGCGGCAGGATTGTATGCTGTCGAAGCGACATTGTCAATCCGATGATCATCACAGAATCTGGTGAACTTCTGGCTGATAAATTGAGGTCCATTGTCATGGATGATTCTTCGAGGTACATCAAATCTATAGATGACATGGTGTTTAACAAATTTGATGACACTGCTAGTCTTGACTTCAGCCAGAGGTATAGCTTCAGCCCACTTAGAGAAGTAATCAGTTATCGCCAATATGAACCGATGTCCTCTAGAAGAAGGAGGATTGATAGGACCTATAATATCTATGCCCCATGCTTCAAAAGGCCAGGAGGCAGCAGTTGGGTGTAGGAATTCCGATGGTTGATGAATGAAGTCTGCATGGATTTGACAAGCACGACATTTCCTTGCATACTCAATGGCATCTGACACCATAGAGGGCCAATAGTAACCCATACGTCTAATACGATCCTGTAATTTAGGACCAGGTTGATGTGCTCCACAGACACCGTCATGAGCTTCACGTAAAACTTGTTTAGCTTCATCACCAGCAAGACAGCGTAGGAGAAGACCGTCATAAGTTCGTCGATAGAGGGTCTTGGTAGTTTGATTGTAATAGAATCAGAGAGATCATCGATGAATGCTTGTAGCCTCCTTAGGATCTTCGGGGAGTATGTCATGCACCACAAAGTCGATGAAATGAGTTCTCCAATCGTTCTCGATAACATTAATTTCAGCAAAATTGCTGAATTTAATATTACGATTGTTTTCGATGCAGAACAATTCTCGGTTGGAGATGACCACCACCTGCTGTCTTTTGATAGGGATAGCTAAGACAGCTGCAAGATTGGCCAAAGCATCTGCTTCGGTATTGCAAGCTCGTCGAACATAGTCTATGAAGAAGGCTTTGAATGATATAGCCATGTTGATTGCCGCTTCATGATAAGGCACTAGATCTTGATGACGGACTTCATAGGTTCCTCTAACCTGATTAACAACCAGTTTAGAATCACCGTAGACTTCAAGAAATTCGACATTCAGTTGTTTAGCTAACTGAAGGCCGATGAGTAGAGCATTATACTCTGCTACATTGTTGGAGCAAGGTTCATCTAGAGAGTAGGCTCTTTGGATAGTTGATCCGTCTGGAGAAACAAGAACAACCCCAACTCCTGCTACAATAGCACCATTCGGTCCGATCCTTGATACACCGTCAAAGAATAGACGCCAGGTTAGAAACTCTTCAGAGATCATGTTAACTTCCAATGTCTCGTCTGGAATTTCGTCATACAGTTTGGATGTTTCTGGTACAGGATGAGCTGCTAAGAAATCTGTCAGCGCTTGACCTTTGACAGACTTTTATGGAACATACACCATGTCATACTTAGCTAGCAGGATTGCCCATGTAGCCAGCCGAGAATTGAGTGTGCTGGGCTTCTTCATGAGTACCCGGAGAGGATTAACTCGGGATATGACATGAATAGTTTGGCCAATGATGTAATGCCTTGTCTTCTGTACAGCAAACATGAGAGCCAGGCATTCTTTCTCGATCGGACTATAACGGTGTTCAGCACCAATCATAGTACGGCTAAGATAATAAATAGCCTGTTCGTGACCCTCTTTGTTCTTTTGGGCGAGTAAAGCACCCAATGAATGGGCCATAGCACGGACATACATCAAGAATGGAATGCCAGAAATAGGTGGCACCAAGACTGGTGGGTTCATGAGATACCATTTGATATCATCGAATGCTCGTTGACACTCTTCAGTCCAAACGAAAGATACACCCTTCTTCATTAGTTAAGTGAATGGTCTACAGCGTCCAGACAAGTTCGAAATGAATCTCCTGATGTACGCAAGTCGACCTTGAAATCCTCGAAGCTCTTTTAAGTTGCGTGGAGGACGCATCTCTTGAATGGCTTTGATCTTCTCGGGATCCACGTGTATACCCTTAGAGGTAATGACGAAGCCGAGAAACTTGCCACTAGAGACACCCAAGAATGACTTGGTAGGATTCATTTTGAGTTAATGTTGGCGCATGAGATTGAAGATAGTTCTCAGGTCTTGAAGGTGATCTTCCTTTTGACGACTTTTGACAGCAATATCGTCAACATAGCATTCAACAGTCTTGCGAAGATGATCTTTGAAGATGGTACTCATAGCCCGTTGGTAAGTTGCACCAGCATTCTTGAGACCAAATGGCACTGTATAGCAATAGACACCGCGAGGAGTGCGGAAAGAAGTATGCTTTTCATCTTCAGGATGCATCTTGATTTGATTATATCCAGAGAATCCGTCCATGAAAGAGATTCGCTCGAACCCACAAGTATTGTCAATCATGACATCCGTGATAGGGAGAGGAAATTCATCTTTTGGACATGCTTCATTAAGATCCCGGAAGTCGATGCAGACTCGAACTTTGCCGGTTTTCTTTAGGACTGGAACGACATTGGCCACCCAGTCAGGATGTTATTCTTCTCGAATGAAGCCACAAGCGATGAGCTTCTTGACTTCATCATCGATTGTGTCCATCATTTCTGGTTTAAAACACCGTTGCTGCTGTTTAACTGGTTTTGCATTGGGCAAAATGTTCAGTTTGTGCGTAGCAATCTTGGGATCTAAACCTGGCATGTCTTCATAACTCCAGGCAAATACGTCGATATATTCTTTAATAAGAAGAATTAACTCTTCTTTGTCTGTTTCTGGAAGATTCTTGCTGATGAAAATTGGACGAGGCGACCCATTTTCCTCTACATCAACTTGAACTAATTGATATTCAGTAGGAGGTTCACGTTGTTCAAAGCGAAGTACCCATTGGTTATCCATATGTTGAGCCCAAGGATCTGTTTCAGGGTTTTCTTCAACGTCCTCGTCATAGCCTTCTGAAAGTTCAACAGAGACCATGTTAGAAGATACGACCAGCCTGTGGACTTCTCCAATGCTAGTATCAGAATCCTAAGATCTGGAATCAGATGAGTTAGAGCGTTCTTCACTGTCGGAGTCAGAGACCGCTGGGGATAACAGCGGAGTAGAAGTATATCCGAGACCTTTCTTGGTCCTGCTGTAGTACATGTCTGACTTTCCTTTCGGAACAGTCGTACGAATAGGAGTTCGTCTACCCTTACCATAATTGAGGCCACTTTTGAAATCATAGCCCATTTTTCGGATGATGTCTTTTGATTGTTGACTATAACGATGGAGCTGGAGACGTCCCGTATCGTTAAGTTTGCTATCATCCTATAGCTGAATTGTTGTTCTGGTCTTTTACTAAAGAATATCGGACTTTCACCTTTCTTTCGAGAAGGGTAAATACGGTAAGAATCGTCTGGGTCTTCAAGTGAGACTTCCGTCTGAAGAGATTGTACGACTCCCATTGTAATTGACTGGAAGCTATCTAATATTTCCAAATAGCATCTAGTATGATAAATAACATCAGTATACTGGAAAGTATGTGCTTTTTCATTGATTTGTACATCAGTATTTACAACAGGACCTTTAACCTTAGCAGGCTTGGTCAGATTAATTACAAGAGGGAGAGAAGAAGAACGTGGAGGAGGCTTGTTACGACGAAGGTCGATAACAAGTGGCTCAGAGGAGGTGAGCTCCCTTTTTTTCTTGTTGCGAGTGAGATCAACAACAAGTGGCTCAGCAGAAGTGAGCTGCTTTTTGTCCTTGTTACGACGTAAATCGATAACAAGTGGCTCAGAAGAGGTGAGCTCCCTTTGATCTTGATCAGCATCAACTGACTTCTTTTGTACTGGCAAGTGAATAGCCAGTGGCTTGGAAGATTGAGGATGTGAAACTCGCCCTTTGACAGGTATAGTAAGAGTGTCTTTGGGCATCGTCTCTTGTTCTTCTTCAGTGTCTAAGGCTAACACAATCTTCATGAATTCATCCTTGTACATCCGAGCGTCGTTGCAGTATGCCTCAATGCCTTTGAAGGGATAGAGGTCTGCAACCTCCTTGTGGACTATTCCTTTATCATCAACATATTTGAAACATTGATGAAGGGTTGATGGAACAACATTGTGCTCATGTAAGAATGGTCTCCCCAATAGAGCATTGTAAGAACAACCAAAATTGTCAATAATGTAGAATGTAACTTTTGTGCGAAGATTGCCAATTTGAAGTTTTAGGCGAATCTTGCCCAAAGGTTCGCTCTTTCCTTGATTGAATCCAAGGATGGTAGTGATTGTAGTGGAGAGACTATGCACGGAAATTTTCAAAGCATCGAGCATCGTCTTCGGTATGATACTGAGAGCAGACCCTGGATCTATCAGAATACGATCGACTTTCATTGAATCGACATATCCTGTATAGTAAAGAGGACGGTCATGCCTGTTGTCCTCCATCAGCATGTCATCTTGTGTGAAAGTTATGTTTGGAATTAATTCTTGAACACTATTACAAGAGACTTGTTCTGTTTCGGGCTTTTTGAGAAAGGTTAGACAAGTCTCTGCTTGCATGAGAGCTTCACTTAGAGTTTCTCGCGTCTCTTTGGAAAGGCGCAAGAGCTCAAAGATAGACAGCTTTGCTTGTGTATTGGCTAATTGAGCCAATATATCAAAGTTATAAGGCTTCTCAAGCCCAGTAGGAGATAATTTCTTCAAGGGTTTGTCGAAGCGGACTTGTTGCTTGCCTTTATCAGCAGCCACTGGCTTAGGAGGAATAGGAACCACAACTGGTGAAGATGTAGAAGGAATCTCTTCAATAGCAGCAGGTTGTGCTGAGGTAGGTTCAGAAGAAGAGGCAGGATTCTCTTGAGATTCAGAGTAATCTTTCAGATAAGGTTTCCCTGATCTGGTCCCCAACAGAATTTCTTTATCAACTATGGGGTCAAAAGACACCATGTTGCAGATCTTTGTCTTGTTTTTGGAGCGACCTTTCTTCTTGGAAGAAGAAGAATCTTCGAACTCTGAAGTAAGATCAGGATGAATCCACATAACCTCACCGTTGTCAAGAGACAAAGGAACGAGACCTTCATTTGGTGGAGAAGGAAGATTTTCAATCTCGAGAGTAGCCTTCGGAATAGGAATGACACCATGCTGTATCATTTGCGGGGGAAAGTTACCGAATTGGACTGAAACCATGTTGGCAGTGACAGTCTTCTCATCTTGTTGCAGGGTAACAACCCCAGCATTAACAAGTTCTTGAATCTTGCCCTTGAGCACATAACATGCTCGAGTAGGATGTCCGATGAATCGGTGGTAGACACAATATTTAGGATGATCGGTCTTACCGACTTCATCAGGCTTCTTTGGATCAGGGAGTTGGATCTTGTTGCTTTTGAGTAAGCAATCGAAGATACTTGCAGTGTCATTCTCGTCAAAAGAATATTCTACCTTAGGACGAGGTTCCCTCGGTTGAGGTGCAGTAGGAGTAGAAGTAGACGTAGGCGGAGCTACGTTGACAGCCAAGGACTCTTTGCTCTTCGGGTTAATGTTCAGAGTTTCCTTGTTCTTGCGATTATTTTGACGATTACCACCGCCTGACATTTGATGTTCGTTCCGATCTGGATTAGACATCTGTACCCCCAGCTGTTTGAATTTATCAGCACTCACTTCAGCTGCTTTGGCATTGACAATGAAAGATGGCCAGTCTTGAAACTGAGTTAAGCCTGTCTACATGCTGATAATAGGCAAGAGATTTGCCTTGCAAGTATCTATGGTAACAGCAGCAGGAGTCCCTGGAGGCATTTTTAGGGCTTCTCGACGGAACCGTTCGATGAAACTTTCAGCCGTTTCATTATGTTTCTGTTTGATTTTATTGAGGGCTGACATAGTCATGTCATTGAATCCCTCGTAGAATCGTTCCAGAAAGATCTGTTTGAGACCTAAAAAAGAAGTAATACAACCATCAGGCAGACTTCTATACCAGTCGTATGCTACGCCGGCTAAACAACCGACGAACACTCTGGTAAGAAGAGCGTCATTTGGTTGGAGTTGAACAGTCATTACCTCGAAGTGATTGATGAACTGGCTCGGTGAGGTACTGCCGTTGAAGAGAGAGATTGTTGGAATTTTGTATTTGGGAGGAAATGGAACTTCTTTCCATTCAACTGGGTAAGGCTGTTTGATTCCCAACCTTTGTAAGTTGTCCTTCTCCTTGAAAGCTTCAAACTGAGTTCGTAAGAGTTTGACAGCTTCATTGGCGTCTTCAGATGATGAAGAAGGAGCCGGTTGAGTCAGAGTGGTAGGAGGAGGAACAGCATTATAAGTACTACCCCCAGCTCCTGACTGACTGGGTGTAGTTTGAACTTGAACTTGTACATGAGGCATTTGAGGAGATACTACCCCCAGCCCAGCATTGACAGGTACCGATGAAGCTATGATTTCAGGATTTACAGCAGGTACAGTCGGTGGAGTGGCATGTTGTGCCACAATGATAGAATGCATACTGGCGACCATTTCAGCCATACTTTTCAGTTTGTCTTCTAGAGCAGCAATTCGCTGTTCTTGATTTACAGAAGTGGAAGCATCTTGATCTTCATTGATAACATAAGCCGTCACTTCTCTTGGTACAGTAGAAGACACTGTACGTTCAGAACTTTCGCTATATGCATCATAATCGGAGAAAGAATCGTCTCCTGACTGAGAAGTGGGAAGATAACCCGAAGGATCTTGAAGAAGATTCCTCTCTCGGCTTCGAGAACGGGTATGTTGAAATACTCCTTTAGAGGATTCTTGGAGCAGATCTAGATACCGTTGACTTGGCTTGCGAGGTTTGTCGTGCTTAGAGCACCTTCTACCCCCAGTGTCTCGAGAAGTCATGTTGACAGAAGCGTACAAGACTTCGTCTTCATCCTCTGACATTGGTTCAGTTTTAGCAAAAGTCAAGCGATCGAAGACAGATCGCTTTGTTGTTTGACAACAACATTGGATGATGACTTTATGGTTGCAATGATGATCAGATGATTGAATTGAAGGAGTTGAGACATTATCCCGTTTCTGCCTGAGATGTTCTCGGAGGTCAGAAACCATGCCGGGACGGAGAAAAGTTCGAGGAATGTGTTCTTTGACAACATTCGGAACATGGTTCCGATTCTTCAAATGTTTTGTCCCCTGTGTGTACAATGAAGTGCTTACCTCATTGGCATAGGTATCAGGATTTTTGTTCCTGGAGGTTCGCCTTTGAGGCTTGACCTTCGGCATAGGTTGTTTGCGTTTTGCCGAAGTTGGCCTGTTAAGATATGTTCTTAGGTCTGCAAATTCACCCCCAGGGGTTTCTGTTTGAGACACCAACAGTTTTCCTTGTTTGGAACGGGATATTTTGAAAGTTGGAAGGTCTTGGAATTCTGCTACCGGGGTAGGCAGAATACCTCTTTGATCAGTGCAAGTTCATTTGTCATGAAGGAAAGAAGAATCCTTGTTTGTAGGAGTTCTTGTACTGACAGGTGCCGAAACACGTTCAATTTGATCTTCTTCGGTAAAGACCGAGGAAGACTGAGAAAAGACCAAAGGGCCTTTTCCTTTATTTTGAGAAGAAGGGTTAGCTAAAGAGCGTTTCCCTCTGTTGTCTTCCAAGTCATGAGACAAGGAAGTCTGGGAAAAGACCAACGGGCCTTTTCCTTTGTTTTGAGGAGGAAGAGGAATAGCCAAAGGACTACCCCCAGTAGATTGTACTGGAACAGTAGAGTGTTTAAGAAGAGGAGCAGAAGTTTTCCCTTTGTTATGAGAAGAGGAGAGTTTAGCCAAAGGGATGTTACTCTTGGATTGCGCATGCTTGGTTTGCGCATGGGTGGATGGTGCACTGGCCACTTGTGCATTAGAAGCCTTAGTAGAAAGTGCACTGGTTCTGACCACAGAAGTTGTGGTTTGCGCATCAGGAGTCCTTGCCTTAGAGTGCTTAGGATGCATTTTGGTTGCTGGAATGTTGGTTTGCGCAGGAAAAGCCACTGCCAATTGCGCCAGAGTCATAGGAGTCTTATGTTTTGACAAGGCAGCATATGAAGTAGCCTGTGCAATAGTTGCAACAGACAGCGCAGCATTGACTGCAATAGATTGTGCAGCAGTTGTTGAGACAGACTGTGCAGCAGTTGGCACAGCAGTTTGTGCAGCAGTCTGCCTAGCAGATTGTGCAGCAGTTGACACAGCAGTTTGTGCAACAGTCTGGCTAGCAGATTGTGCAACAGAGTGTGCAGCATCTTTGGTGGCAAAATTGCCAGATTGTGCAGCAGTCTTGGAGATCCATACTGAGCGCACTTTGCTCTTGGCAGAAGTGGCTGCAGTACGGGGAGTGGTCTTGGAGTCGAGCATTGCCTCGTAGGCTGTCTGGTTGACCTTAACAACCAGGGTCTTCTGCGTCTTCCCGATAGACGCTACGTCACATTGAGTTGCTACTTCCTCGTTGGAGGAGAAAGTTTTCCCCAGCAGAGTTGCCATTTTGTTTGCAAAAACAAAAGTATAAAACTTTATTGATACAAACTGTAATAAAGATTACAAGAATTCTGGAAAAATTACAACTATAGGAATCCAATCTAGATGACGATTGCTTTATCCCTTGGACGATGTGAACTTTGAAGACGGAGCCTTTGAAGTTGAAAACAACTCTGGAAATTGAAGGCAAAAGCCTCGGAAGAATGCAGCAGCACTTGGACAAGAACTCCTGGACTCTCTGATCACTGAATACTTGATCTCTGATCCCCTTGAATGAAGACTTGAAACTCTATTTATAGAGTTCTGGAAATAACTAACTTTCAGTTATTCTGGACTGCGCAGGATGATTTGCGCAGCATTGGACTGCGCAGGCAGTTGCTGGGTCGTGGGCCAACTATCATGGACACATGGCATCATTTGATTAAAATGCGCATAATCGTGCATAGACAGTTGCCACATAATGAGCAATTGATGGCATGAATGCCACGTGGACTTTATCAGTTATGTTGATGGAATGCGCAGACTGAATTGCGCAGCCATGGTTTGCGCAGACTCAGACTGCGCAGGAGTGGATTGCGCTGCCAGCTGTCAGCCGCCCTCGAGCACTGTACGACGCAATAAACGAGCAGTCTCCTCGTTCTCCGTGCTGTCAGTTGTCAGAAAGATTTGATTTGATTCAGGTAATGATGACTTCTGCCACGTCAGCCTGCGCAGTTGGAGGTGTGCGCAAAGTAGTGTGCGCAATCGGATTGCTGCGCAATCTGTTGTCTGTGCAACTCATCAAAATAATGTATATCCTGATTTTTTAACTTTGTTGATTGATGCAACTTAATTTTTTAGGACCTACACCTCCACCTTCAGGTTATTCGGGATCTGTGCCATCATCAAGGTCCTCTCCGCATTCTCCAGCCATTCGTCCGTGTAAACGGTCCCCTCATTGCCCGAGAAGTCCAACGGGGAGAGGTTCTGGTAGTCCTTGGCCGTCCCTGGTCTCGGTGCTGCTGGAGCTGGTGCTGCCGGCTCTCTGGTCCTGAGTGCGTCGACGACGGTCGCTCTGAACTGTGCGACCTGCTGACTCTGAGCCTCTCTGAACTGCACAGCCTGGTGATTCTGGGCCTCCATAAACTGCTGGAACATAGCCATCACCTGAGCACCGTCAAACATCATCGTCGAGGGTAGCGACGGAAAGATCGGAGGCGGTGGTGGAAGCTGATCTGCCGGAACGTCTGGTGTGGCCTGATCCGAACTGCCTGCAACTCCGGGCTGATCCGCAGTCTTCCTCGTAGTGACCATCCTGCGTCAAAAGAAAACTTCATGATTGATAAAAACCTAACCTACCAGAAAATGTAAATATTTATATAATAACCATATATACCCGATGTACCCGATTTCCTATGCTGTGATTCAAGTTTCCCTAGTGTAAATCAAGTCCCCCAATAGTACACTAATACCTAGGTACTATTAGGATAGACCTACATGGGCTACCACTAAAAACATGTCACGACCCGCTCCCGAATAATCGGACACGAGTCGGACACGCCCAGCCTTCATCGTTGGACACGATGATGTAAGCTGTACGAATCTAGGGAAATCTAACCAGATAATCAAGACAAGTACAAATCACAGCATCTATAAACGTATTCCAAATCCAGAGTAAAGTACAAGTCTCAGAATTATTACATTCCAGCAAAAAGAAAGGTAGAGTCTACTAGTCTCAAAATACATGGAAAATGTAAAGTGTTAATGGTAAAGCTCTAGGCTTCTGCTGCCTCTAAGTCAAGAGCAACTCCAGCTGGCTCTCCTGCATCTACTGGCTCTCGGCCATAATATGTGTTGCAAAGAGCCTCCAACTCACCTGCAACATATCCAATTCAGGAGCGGAGCAAAGTACAGTTCTAGGTAATGAAACATGAACATGATATGAACTGAGTATAGGAGTATATGAAAATAAAATACAGGAATGAACATAAAAGTACAGGAAAGTAATACAGAAAATAAGTACATTAATGTAAAGTACATGAACATGTAAAGTACAAAAAATGTAATGTACAGGAACGAAACTATAATCCTGAAGTACCAGACATGATAAGTGCACAATATTTGAAATACATCTAGTCCATCTGACCGGCTGGGATGAGTACAAGATCATGCACAGGAGTACATGAATATGGTACGACTTGGGACCCGCGTCACGATGCGAGGCCAAAGCTATCTACATGAATATAGTAACCGGGAATTGGTCACATGGCTAGTGTATTTTTTTGCCCGACACAAGTAAGTACAAGAAAACGATAGTAAAGGAGTACAGGGGTACATGATATCGTGTCATGATGTGTCACAAGAAAAAGTACAAGAATGTAAATGTACAAAACCGTAGAAAAGTACTTGCCTTGCTCCGGAAAAGTACTGGTAAACAATGGAGTTGGATATCTTCCTGTTTTAACAATGATTTACAAGTTGGTTAATGGCTAAACAAATTATTTCTATTCTTACCCAGATCTCTTCTTAGTTATTCTAGATTAAAACTATTAATTAATACATTTGACTTTATTGGTAGGATTAAAATATATATGCACCATATTTGTTCTAATTAATGACAAATATGCAGTACAATTTATAAGTATAACTAGAAAATATTGTACAGCCCCCTTTTTGTTTTGGTTTATTTAATCATAAGATTGCAATAAAATACTTAAAGTTGTCTTGAGTTGAAAACCTCCAAGCTTCCGAAAAAATTCAAACCCTTAACTCCTGGTAATAAACCCAAGACCTAATTTGTACAGTTCAATGAATTAGGCTCCATGAGTTGAGCTAGCAAATAGAGCATTAGCTAAATCATAAAAGGTTGCCTGCACCAACAATCAAAAGACGAGGACACATTAAAATTCCCAATTGGGTCCATCCCCACAAGCAGCCTGTGTCCACCCTTTCATGCTCATTTTATTTGAAACCCAAACCAAAACACAAAAGATGTAAAATATTTAAATGTAACTTTCAGACCAATCAAGCTTCCCACCATACTTAAACCATTCAAGAAATGAACTCAACTTTCAGGTACTAATTAGGGATACACAACATCTCATGATCCACAAATATACATAACTTAGCAACTATTTAAATTCTACTACAACATCAGTATCAATCAAAATAATTAGTAAAACAAGGCTAGAAGTTTAACAATCTCCATTGCAAAACTAGCCGATTCATCAACACTTCCTACTGAACTGGTCCAGTCTCCTTTCTCATACTCGGATACGCACAAGAAGGACACGAATAGGAAGGACACGAACAGGAAGGGCACGCACAGGAAGGACACGTACCCAAGCCTGAACACACTCAAGTGACACGAACACACGATCATCACGAACTCGCGATCACCCCAGAAAGCACAGAAACAACATAAACATATTACGATCGGGTATACATAAAACTGAAACAAGAGATAAGCATTACCTGGGTTCAAATTATGATAAGTCTAGCTAAGATTGGGCACGAATCTACAATCTTGTGTAGAAATTACAACAACAATTGCATAACAATGGTTAGGGTTAACAGACAACCAACCCTTCAATTCAAACTAGCAAAATTGATCATAAACAGAGAGTCTAAGATCCAGAATACAACGTTCTCGACCAATGGTAGTAACTTCAAGGTTTAGAAAGGAACGACTAACTTACCAAGACTGAGTTCGATGATCCAATTCGAACAGAGCCTGATCTCTCAGATGACCGATCCACTCGATCGTCAGATCTGAACATAGCCCCACAACTCAACCAAACTCCTATGGCAATTTGTTACAACAATTTAGAAAAGATGAAAGGAACAACCATACCTACAGAGGAATCAAAAATCCCCGTGGTCGAGAGTGTCGGTCGAGGACATTTGATCGACCTAGAGCTTTGTTTATCGACCACGCCACCAAAATCCAATCGATCCAGGAAAGAGAAGAGCCGTTAGAAATTTGGACAACTCAATCTCTTCGAATTTTCAAAATCAACAAAGAACAGACCAAGCAAACTCACCACACTGAAATTAATTTGTAAAGGAAAACGTCGAAGAAGAAATTCGACCGTTGCTCACGCTACTGACGGAGGCGCACTCGTCGGAGAAACTAGGGTTCGCCTGAACGTTGTTGCCGTGGAGACAGAGTCTCCAGCCAAACAATGCTGCCGGAGAGGAGAAGTTCGTCGTCGCCACCGCCTTGCTCCGCCACCGCCTAGGGTTGCCACTACCGAGATCGGCCGAGAGAAAAAATAGAAAGGGGGACTGGATTTTTGAGAGGACTCAGTAAAATGAGTCTCTCTCTCTCTCTCTCCAGCCAAAATTTATATAGGAGAAGTGAAATTTTCACTTCAGTCCCTCCACAAAAAGACAAATATGCAATTGAGTCCCTCCCCTTTTCACTATTTACAAAAATCTATAAAAAATCAGTTAGAAATCAAATAGTGGGCCCCAAAGTTAGTTACAACAAACTCAAATTTAAAAATAATTCCTGCTCTAACTAGTTTCCCTCCAAAATCATAAATCAAAATATTCATTATTTAAAGCTAAACTTTTATTATTAGGAAAAATTATTCTAGTTTCTCATAAATAGGAAAGTGGAGATACAAATCTCTCCTCCTTCAAAAATTTTGTCCTCGAAATTCGAAGACGCACAAAGTAAATCACAAAAAGATTCAAACACAAGTCATTTATTGAAAATAGGATTTTCGAACACAAGAATACAATCAAGCAAACAAGCTAGGATAGCGTTCTCGCATCTCGTCTTCGCGCTCCCATATGGACTCTCCCGGAGAGTGGTGTCTCCATATGACATGGAAAAGTGGAATAGTCTGGTTCCGCAGGCGCTTCTCCCTCTGATCAAGGATCTCCTCTGGCTGCTCCTCGTAGGTCAAGCTCGGACCCACCTCTAACTCTGAATAGTCCACCACATGGCTCGGGTCTGAAATGTAGCATCGAAGCTGGGATACGTGGAAAACGTCGTGCACTCCCTCCAAGCTAGCTGGAAGCGCTAGTCGATATGTTACCTCACCAATCCGTGCAGTCACGTCGAAAGACCCGATGAATCTAGGACTGAGCTTCCCGCCTCTTCCAAAATGAATGACGCTCCTAGTCGGCGAGATCTTCAGGAACACTCTATCTCCAACCGCGAACTCCAGTGGCCGTCTGCTGCTGTCCGTCCAGTGCTTCTGTCGATCCTGTACAACTCTGAGACGCTCTCTGATCAGTCTGACTTTCTCAGCTGAGTCTACCACCATCTCTGGCCCAAGCAAAGCTCTCTCGCCAATGTTGTCCCAAGATAAAGGCATACGACATCTCCGCCCATATAATACCTCGAACGGGGTCATCTCAATGCTAGCCTGATAACTGTTGTTATAGGAAAACTCCACCAGATGCAAATGATCCTCCCATGAACCACCAAAATCAAGTGCACAACCGCAGTATGTCCTCCAGTGTCTGAATGGTCCTCTCGGATTGCCCGTCCGTCTGTGGATGATAAGCGGTACTGAACTTCAACTGCGACCCCAAGCTCAGCTGTAGACTCCTCCAGAAATGTAAAGTAAAGCGGCTGTCCCTGTCTAAAACAATGCTCACCGTCACCCCGTGAATCCTCACGATCTGACGCATGTAGAGGTCTGCAAGCTTCTCGGTCGACAGTCCAACCTTGAACGGAATAAAATAAGCAGACTTCGTCAATCTGTCCATGATCACCCAAATAGCATCATTGCTATTGGGCGTACGCGGTAATCTAGAGACGAAGTCCATGGTTATATGCTTCCACTTTCATTCCGGAATAGGTAAAGGCTAAAGTAATCCTGCTGGTCTCTGGCACACCGTCTTGACTTGTTGGCACACAAGGCATCTGGAAACAAATCTGGCAACCTCTCGCTTCATCCTATACCACCAAACATATTCTTGCAGATCCTTGTACATCGTGGTAGACCCAGGATGAATAGAGTACTGCGATTGGTGGGCCTCCTGCAGCACTTTCTCCCGCAGATCCTTGGGCACACACAACTGGTTCCCGTGCCTCAGGGATCCATCCTCTGTAATAGTGAAGTCGTCGAGCAATCCTGTCTCCGCCTGGCCTCTGAGACATCGGAGCCCCTCGTCAAAAAACTGGGCCTCCTTGGTCTTCTCTAACAGTCCTGACTGTATCTGTATATGCATCAGCTGCCCTCCAACTCCTGGTAGAATAATCTTGATCCCCAGACTCTCGAGATCCTCCAAGAGATGCCGGTCTATAGTGAGAAACATAGCAACAGGATATCGACTAAGAGCATATGCTACTACATTCGCCTTTTCAGAATGGTACTACAGATTGATGTCGAAATCCTTCATGAGTTCCAGCCATCTGCGCTGCCTCATATTCAGCTCCTTCTGATTGAAAACATACTTCAGGCTTTTGTGGTCCGTGAAGATGTCCACTCACTCTCCATACAAATAGTGCTTCCACAGTTTCAAGACAAACATGACTGCTGCAAGCTCCAAGTCATGTGTAGGGTAATTCTTCTTATGAGGCCTCAACTGTCTAGAAGCATAAGCAATGACCCTCTTGTTCTGCTCAAGCACACATCCCAAGTCCTTCCCTGAAGCATCGCTGTAGATGACGAATCCTTTCGATCCTGATGGCAAAGCTAGAACTGGTGCTGTCGTGAGTCTTCTCTTCAATTCTTCAAATGCTGACTGGCAGGCGTCGCTCCAGATGAACTCCTCGTCCTTCCGCGTAAGCTTGGTTATCGTCTCCACGATCTTGGCAAAATCTTTCATAAACTTCCTGTAGTAACCTGCTAGACCCAGAAAACTACGAATCTCAGCTACTGACTTGGGAGGTGCCGATGCTTCAACTGCTTAAATCTTCATAGGACCCACAAAAATCCCCTCTCAAGTCACCACATGCCCTAAGAACTCCACTATGTCCAAGAAAACTCATATTTTGAGAGTTTTTCGTATAGCTTCTCCTTTCGCAGAATCTCTAACATAATTTGCAGGTGCTCCACATGCTCCTCCTCGATCTTCGAATAGATCAAGATGTCGTCAATGAAGAGTACGACAAACTTGTCCAAATACTTGTGAAAAACTTTATTTATTAAGTTCATAAACACTGCTGGGGCATTGGTGAGTCCGAACGGCATCACCAGAAACTTATACTGGCCGTATCGGGTATTGAAAGCTGTCTTCGGAATATCTTGCTCCCGAACCTTCATCTGATGATATCCTGATCGAAGGTCAATCTTGGAAAAGACCTTCGCTCTACTAAGTTGGTCAAACAGCTCATCAATCCACGATAAAGGGTATCTATTCTTGATGGTGATGTTATTGAGTGCACGATAATCAATACACATCCTCATAGTCCCATCCTTCTTGGGCACGAAAAGTACCGGTGCTCCCCAGGATGAAGCACTGGACCGAATAAAACCCTTGCCCTCCAGCTCATCAATCTAGGCCTTCAACTCTGCAGCCTCCTTCGGGTTGCTTGTAGCAATGCTGGGACTTCGGCGTTGATCCGGGCACTAGGTTGATGCTGAACTCCACATCTCGATCCGGCGGCAATCCTGGCAACTCCTCGGGTAAGACGTCGAGAAACTCTGCAATCAGCGGATGCGACAACACCTGGTCTTCTGCAACTGCCCCGAAGTAAACTCTTTTTGGTCTCTTTGCAACTCATCTGCTGATCTCGAACGGTAGAACTCCTGGCGGGCTGAAGATCACCTTCCCCTCATGGCAGTCTATTACAGCAAACTGCTCGCTCATCCAGTCGATGCCGAGGACTATATCAAATCCGGGCAATGGCATCACTAGAAGTCGAACCCTAATCTCCCTTCCAGCTATAGTAATAGGGCAGTCTACCATCTCACTCACTGGCACTACCCCTCCTCCTGTCATCATCCGACAGTTCCTCCTAGTGGGCTTGGGTGTGAAGCCGTGTCTATGCAGAAACTCATATGATACAAAGCTATGGGTTGCTCCAGAATCAAACAATATAATGGCAGAAAATAAATGTAAAGTATAGAACCTGTGATCACATCTGGTACTGCCTCATCCTCCTCAACTGCAGCCATGACGTAAGTACGTCCCTGCTGTGGTGGTCCCCTCTGTTGTTGGTGCTGTGCAAAACACTGCTACTGAGTAGGCAAAGCTGGAACCCTCTGTGGTGCAGCTGGTAGAGCTCTGGGTGGTGCAAGTGGTGGTCCTCCAGCTCCTCTAGGTCCTCTTGTCAGTCGAGCTACGGCCTGCGGGCAGTCCCTCATCTGGTGTGCATCTGATCCGCAGAATAAACAGAGTTCGAGCCTCTTACGGCACTCGTCGAAGCGATGTCCTGGCCGATAACAGAAAGCACAAATAGCTGGCGGCTGCTGTCTCTGATGTCGATGTGCAGGAGTTCTGGCTTGACGGTGATGCTGCTGTGCCGGCTGCTGTGGCCTCGCCTGAATCTGAGTCTAGACCCTCTTCGCTGGTGCCTAGAAACTGCTGCTGCCCATGTCCCGGTCCCTCTTCAACTTCGAATCTATCTTCCTCTCTACAGCCTGAGCAATCTTGAGGATGCTCGCATATGTCGTCGCCTGACTAATCGCCACCGCATGTCGTAGCTCCCTGGTAAGACCCTTCTTGAATCTCCAAGTTCTATCCTCCGGTGCTCTGACTAGGTTCTTCGCGAACTTGCACAGTCTAGTAAACTCTGAAGTGTACTCCATAACCATCATAGTCCCCTGCTACAGCGTTTCAAACTGCATCCTCAGCTCATCCCGCTCTACATCGGGGAAAAACTTCTCCTTGAACAGAGTTTTGAAATATGTCCAAGACACCTGGGGCTCCGCCAACTAGGGCTCCTCCCGGTACCAAGCTCTGGCCAAATCGAAGAGTCGTATACTCGCCACCTCCACCTTCAGGTTATCCAAGATCTGTGCCATCATCAAGGTCCTCTCCGCATTCTCCAGCCCCTCGTCCGCGTAAACGATCCCCTCATTCCCCAAAAGTCCAACGGAGAGAGGTTCTGGTAGTCCTTGACCGTCCCTGGTCTCGGTGCTGTACGTGCTGCTGGAGCTGGTGCTGCCGGCTCTCTGGTCCTGAGTGCATCGACGACGGTCGCTCTGAACTGTGCGGCCTGCTGACTCTGAGCCTCTCTGAACTGCACATCCTGGTGATTCTGGGCCTCCAGAAACTGCTGGAACATAGCCATCACCTGAGAGACGTCAAACATCATCGTCGAGGGTAGCGGCGGAAAGATCGGAGGCGGTGGTGGAAGCTGATCTGCCGGAACGTCTGGTACGGGCTGATCCAAACTGCCTGCAACTCCGGGCTGATCCGCAGTCTTTCTCGTAGTGACCATCCTGCATCAAAAGAAAACTTCATGATTGATAAAAACCTAACCTACCAGAAAATGTAAATATTTATATAATAACCATATATACCCGATTTACCCGATTTTTTATGTTGCGATTCAAGTTTTTCTAGTATAAATCAAGTCCCCCAATAGTACACAAATACCTAGGTACTATTAGGATAAACTTGCATGGGCCACCACTAAAAATATGTCAAGACCCGCTCCCGAATAATCGAACACGAGTCGGACATGCCCAGCCTTCATCGTTGGACACGATGAAGTAAGTTGTACCAATCTAGGGAAATCTAACAAGATAATCTAGACAATTACAAACCACAGCATCTATAAACGTATCCCAAATCCAGAGTAAAGTACAAGTCTCAGAATTATTACATTCCAGCAAAAAGAAAGGTAGAGTCTACTAGTCTCAAAATACATAGAAAATGTAAAGTGCTAATGGTAAAGCTCTAGGCTTCTGTAGCCTCTAAGTCAAGAGCAACTCCAGCTGGCTCTCCTGCATCTACTGGCTCTCGGCCATAATATGTGTCGCAAAGAGCCTCCAACTCACCTGCAACATATCCTATTCAGGAGCGGAGCAAAGTACAGTTCTAGGTAATGAAACATGAACATGATATGAACTGAGTACAGGAGTACATGAAAATGAAATACAAGAATGAACATGAAAGTATAGGAAAGTAGTACAGGAAATAAGTACAGGAATGTAAAGTACAGGAACATGTAAAGTAAAGGAAATATAATGTACAGGAATGAAACTGTAATCCTAAAGAACCAAACATGATAAGTGCACAATATTTCAAATACATCTAGTCCATGTGACCGGCTGGGGTGAGTACAAGAGCATGCACAGGAGTACATGAATATGGTACGGCTTAGGGCCCGCGTGAATGATGCGAAGCCTAAGCTATCTACATGAATATAGTAACCGGAGATTGGTCACATGACTAGTGCATTTCCCCGCCCGACACAAGTACAAGAACAAGATAGTACAGGAGTACAAGGGTACATGATATCATGTCATGATGTGTCACAAGAAAGAGTACAAGAATGTAAATGCATAAAACCGTAGAAAAGTACTTGCATTGCTCCGGAAAAGTATTGGTAAACAATGGAGCTGGATATCTTCCTGTTTTAACAATAATTTACAAGTTGGTTAATGGCTAAACAAATTATTTCTATTCTTACCTAGATCTCTTCTTAGTTATTCTAGATTAAAACTATTAATTAATATATTTGACTTTATTGGTAGGATTAAAATATATATGCACCATATTTGTTCTAATTATTGGCATATATGCAGTACAATTTATAAATATAAACAAAAAATATTGTACAGCCCCCTTTTTGTTTTAGTTTATTTAATCATAAGATTGCAATAAAATACTTAAAGTTGTCTTGAGTTTAAAACCTCTAAGCTTTCGAAAAAATTCAAACCCTTAACTCCTGGTAATAAACCCAAGACCTAATTTGTACAGTTCAATGAATTAGGCTC
Organism: Iris pallida; assembly: GCA_029216955.1. Classification (NCBI taxonomy): domain Eukaryota; kingdom Viridiplantae; phylum Streptophyta; class Magnoliopsida; order Asparagales; family Iridaceae; genus Iris; species Iris pallida. Next base: position 8,278,875 of record JANAVB010024597.1, on the reverse strand, counting down.
CATGATTTGAGCTAGCAAATAGAGCATTAACTAAATCATAAAATGTTGTCTGCACCAACAATCAAAAGAACAGGACACATTGAAATTCCCAATTGGGTCCATCCCCACAAGCAGCCTGTGTCCACCCTTCCATGCTCATTTTATTTGAAACCCAAACCAAAACACAAAAGATGTAAAATATTTAAATGTAACTTTCAGACCAATCAAGCTTCCCACCATACTTAAACCATTCAAGAAATGAACTCAACTTTCAGGTACTAATTAGGGATACACAACATCTCATGATCCACAAATATACATAACTTAGCAACTATTTAAATTCTACTGTAGCATCAGTATCAATCAAAATAATTAGTAATACAAATCTAGAAGTTTAACAATCTCCATTGTAAAACTAGCCGATCCATCAACACTTCCTACTGAACTGGTCCAGTCTCCCTTCCCATACTCGGACACGCACAGGAAGGACACGAACAGGAAGGACACGAACAGGAAGGACACGCACCCAGGCCCGAACACACTCAAGTGACACGAACACACGATCATCACGAACTCGCGATCACCCCAGAAAGCACACAAACAACATAAACATATTACGATCTGGTATGCATAAAACTGAAACAAGAGATAAGCATTACCTGGGTTCAAATTCTGATAAGTCTAGCTAAGATTGGGCACGAATCTACAATCCTGTGTAGCAATTACAACAACAATTGCATAACAATGGTTAGGGTTAACAGACAACCAACCCTTCAATTCAAACTAGCAAAATTGATCATAAACAGAGAGTCTAAGATCCAGAATACAACGTTCTCGACAAATGGTAGTAACTTCAAGATTTAGAAAGGAACGATTAACTTACCAAGACTGAGTTCGATGATCCAATTCAAACAGAGCCTGATCTCTTAGTTGACCGATCCACTCGATCGTCAGATCTGAACATAGCCCCACAACTCAATCAAACTCCTATGGCAATTTGTTACAACAATTTAGAAAAGATGAAAGGAACAACCATACCTACAGAGGAATCAAAAATCACTGTGGTCGAGAGTGTCGGTCGAGGACAATTGATCGACCTAGAGCTCTGCTTATCGACCATGCCACCAAAATCTAATCGATCCAGGAAAGAGAAGAGCCGTTAGAAATTTGGACATCAACCTCTTCGAATTTTCAAAATCAACAAAAACAGACCAAGCAAACTCACCACACTGAAATTGATTTGCAAAGGAAAACGTCGAAGAAGAAATCTGACCGTCGCTCACGCTATTGACGAAGGCGCACTCGTCGGAGAAACTAGGGTTCGCCTGAACGATGTTGCCATGGAGACAGAGTCTCCAGCCAAACGATGCTGTCGGAAAGGAGAAGTTCGCCGTCGCCACCGCCTAGGGTTGCCGCTGCCGAGATCGACCGAAAGAAAAAATAGAAAGAGGGGCTGGAGTTTTGAGAGGACTCAGTAAAATGAGTCTCTCTCTCTCTCTCTCCAGCCGAAATTTATATAGGAGAAGTGAAATTTTCACTTCAGTCCCTCCATAAAAAGGCAAATATGCAATTGAGACCCTCCTCTTTTCACTATTTATAAAAATCTATAAAAAATCAGTTAGAAATCAAATAGTGGGCCCCAAAGTTTGTTACAACAAACTTTCAAATTTAAAAATAATTCCTGCTCTAACTAGTTTCCCTCCAAAATTATAAATCAAAATATTCATTATTTAAAGCTAAACTTTTATTATTAGGAAACATTATTCTAATTTCTCAAAAATAGGAAAGTGGAGTTACAGTATAATAGATCCGGACATGTCACGTCATGACACGGGATTGAAAAGCAGAGGGCCAGTCCACTCCCAAATTAGTGTCTATACAAGTACAAGAAAAACAAGATCGAACAATGTACCAATACACCAGGAAAGTTCAGGAATAACATCTTATGACAGGATTCGACGTATACTAGTCCGTGTACCATCGTGTCAGTAATCAAGTAAAATACTGCAACTGAATCGGATATAGCAAATATCAAGACAATAAAATCTATCAGAGAATGTACTCGCATGTGGCCCTGAGCTGTCAATGAGAATCGATGCTCAGAGTGATATCACGGACCTAAAGATGAGATATACATGAGTTAATTAGTGTTTGACTGTGTATGGCATGATATTCTAGTGTATGCTATGCGAATCTAGTCAAACTCAGTCATACTAAGTCACACTAGGTCATACAAAGTAATACTAAGTCATGGTAAGTCAAACAAAGTCAAACTAGGTCAATTAGGTCAAGGTAAGTCAAACAAAGTCAAACTAGGTCAAGGTAAGTCAAACTAGGTCAAGATAAGATAAACAAAGTCAAACTATGTCAATCTAGGTCAAAGGTTGACCTACAGTTGACTTTTAGTCAACTGGCCAACTCTAGTCAACTCCTAATCTATTCTAGGTCAAATTGGGTCAATGGTTGACTCACAGTTGACTTTTGGTCAACTGGTCAACTCTGATCAACTCATAGTCCAATCTAGATCCAATGTTGACTTGCAGTTAACTTTGAGTCAAAACAGTCAACCTTGGTCAAACATGGTCAAATCTAAGTCAAGCATCTTATTCCTAACCCTTACCTACCAAGATACCATATACCTTGGTCATATTGGTATCCCAATACCAAACCTTGATTGGAAGTCAAATACCTTAATCTAGGTAAACATACCTTAATACCCAATACCCATACTTAGATATCTAGTAACTATCTATATACCCCCAAGCTATTAGCTAACCAATAACTTGTATATCTAACCTTAGTTACCTAGGTAAACCCAATACCTTGCCTTGAAGGTAAACTATTACCTTAAGGAAAAAAGGTAAATCTAAGATATCCCAAGATACTACTTAGGTATCTCAAGATACCACTCTAACCATATCCTAATATTCTACTCTCCTGATACCCTCAAGATACTATCATACCCACTCTCTAACATTTACTAGCTATCCCAAGTCATCTAACCAAGATACCAACTTACATAGGATATTCACTCGAATATAGATACTAACTTCTAGTCTAGGATACATAGGGTATCTAATTACCTATCCAAGATACTAACATATCTATCTAGGATACTATCTTAGATATCCTAAGATACTAGCTAACTCATCTAAAGATACTAACTATCCTAAGATACTCTAATATATACACTATACCCTTCTCCCCCAAAATGGTAGATAACTAACTCAACATATATATAGATATACTCTATACACTACCCATGGGATAATATTCTATAATCTAGGATACCAACTCTAGACTATATCCTAATATCATATCCATCTATGTAATATCCCAATTCTAACCATTACCTGCCAAGGTATCCCAATACCTTGGATACTAGGTAATACCCTTACTCTAGTAATATTTACCTTAGGCTAGTAGATAATCCACTAACCTAGGCTAATAGATCCTAAATAAACCTTAGACTAGTCTTTAACCATCTATCCTAGTATCCTACCAATACCTTGCTATTACCTTACCCTTACCTTAGATAATTCCTATTACCTTGAAGGTAAATCCATTACGTTGAAGGTAACTCAATACCTTACTTTGTAATAGGGTAAACCCCATTACCTTGGTGAAAGTAAACCAATATCCTAAGATATCTCACATTATTTTAGTATCCTAAGATACTACTTTGTGTCTCAAGATACCAAGTATCTTAACTCTAACATATCTAACTTAGATATCTATATCCTAAGATATCTAACTCTAACATAGATAGTCATCTAACTAACAAACTCTAACTATCATATCAAACCATCTATCTAACATATAACACTAACCACACTCTAGACACTAACTTAAGGTATTCTAACATATATCTAACCACTCACACACACATAGACACATACTACCAGAATATGTCAAATTAGCGACGGCACAAAACGTCGCTAAAGTGGTATAAAACGTCGCTAAAGTGGGATCTGCCACGTACAGTCTATATATATATATATATATATAAAATATATATATATATATATATATATATATATATATATATATATATATATATATATATATTTATATATATATATATATTTATATATATATATATATATATATATATATATATATATATATATATATATATATATATACCCTCTTAATATATATATATATATATATATATAGACAAAAATATATATATATATATATATATATATATATATATATATATATATATATATATATATATATATATCACTGCGACATCGCACTAATTGCGACTTCTGACCTGCATGGACCACCACAAAAATGTGTCACGACCCGCACCCTGATTAGGGGCACGAGCACGTGGGTACGTCCAGCCTACGCCACAGAATCGACGGTAGAACGCTGTATAGGTCATCTACGATATACAACATCTAGACACAATATATAAATCTGTCATCTCCGCACGGAGGTATATAAAGTCTTAACTCAATCACAAGATATCTAAGGAAGATAGCACGAAATATGATAAAATATGATAGAAAGATAAACTGGAAATAGGTGCAAGATCATAACACAAGTTTAGAGTTCAAAACATAACACAAGATCCCAAAATATAAATTATACTACAAGTCTCAAGTACTAGCTGGATCGCAGTCCAGTCAAGCCTAACTAGTCTAAGCAGCGGTGCGTCCTCAAGGGGCACCGGCTCTACGGAAATGTTCTGGTCATACTCGCCGTCTATGCCAAACCTATAGAAGTTCGAGCAGTCAGCATCTATATCATCTGTAAACATCAATGGGGTTATCCTGTTAGGATATGAGCAAGTGCAAACGCTAACAGCAGTTCCATGTGAATTGATAAATTCTATAAGAGACAATTATAATAAAATACAAGATGAAATATCAAGACTGGAATATAAACATGATATGTAAAACTAGATATCATGTCATGGTATGAAATACTGGAATGTAGAACAGTACAAGAACATCTGATGTATAATATAAATATAAACGGTGTCTTGAGATATTAGTGCGTTATGTGATCGGCTTGGGTCAGGATCAGGTTGTTCAATATGACTGGCTATGAACAGGAAATACGAGAAAATCGGATCAGGACGGTCACAATGGAAAGCTATGAACAAGTAGTATCAGGTCAGGCTACACCCTTCGTGCGGAGAGGGTGGAGCTATGAACAAGTGAATAGGAATACAAGTAGGGTATTGATCACATAACCACTAATAACTTCTCATCTCCGAGTAGTATAATATATCCGGACATGACACATCATGACACGGGATTCAAAAGCACGGGGTCAGCCCACTCCCAAATTAGTGTCTATACAAGTACAAGAAAAATAAGATCGAACAATGTACTAATATACCAGAAAAGTCCAGGAATAACGTTTTATGACAGGATTCGACGTATACTAGTCCGTGTACCATCGTTTCAGGAATCAAGCAAATTCTACAACTGAATCAGATATAATAGATATCAAGACAATGAAAACTATCAGAGAATGTACTCGACTGTGGTCCTGAGCTATCAATGAGAATCGATGCTCAGAGTGAAGTCACAGACCTAAAGATGAGATGTACATGAGTTAATTAGAGTTTGACAGTGTATGGCATGATATTCTAGTATATGCTATACAAATCTAGGTCAAACTCGGTCATACTAAGTCACACTAGGTCACACTAGGTCATACTAAGTCATGGTAAGTCAAACAAAGTCAAACAAGGTCAATCTTGGTTAAGGTAAGTCAAATAAAGTCAAACTAGGTCAAGGTAAGTCAAACTAGGTCAAGGTAAGTCAAATAATATCAATCTAGGTCAAGGGTTGACCTACAGTTGACTTTTGGTCAACTGGTCAACTCTAGTCAACTCTTAGTCCATTCTAGGTCAAATTGGGTCAATGGTTGATTTACAGTTGACTTTTGGTCAACTGGTCAACTCTGATCAACTTCTAGTCCAATCTAGGTCCAATATTGACTTGCAGTTGACTTTGAGTCAAAATAGTCAACCTTGGTCAAACATGGTCAAATCTAAGTCAAGCATCCTATTCCTAACCATTACCTACCAAGATACCATATACCTTGATCCTATTGGTATCCCAATACCAAACCTTGGTTGGAAGTCAAATACCTTAATCTAGGTAAACATACCTTAATATCCAATACCCATACTTAGATATCTAGTAACTATCTATATACCCCCAAGCTACTAGCTAACCAATAACTTAGATATCTAACCTTAGTTACCTAGGTAAACCCAATACCTTGTTTTGAAGGTAAACTATTACCTTAAGAAAAAATGTAAATCTAAGATATCCTAAGATACTACTTAGGTATCTCAAGATACCACTCTAACCATATCCTAATATCCTACTCTCTTGATACCCTCAAGATACTATCATACCCACTCTCTAACATCTACCAGCTATCCCAAGTCATCTAAACAAGATACCAACTTACATAGGATACTCACTCTAACATAGATACTAACTTCTAGTATAGGATACATAGGGTATCTAATTACCTATCTAAGATACTAACATATCTATCTAGGATACTATCTTAGATATCCTAAGATACTAGCTAACTCATCTAAAGATACTAACTATCCTAAGATACTCTAATATATACATTATACCCTTCTCCCCCAAAATGGTAGATAACCAACTCAACATATATATAGATATACTCTATACACTACCCATGGGATAATATTCTATAATCTAGGATACCAAATATAGCCTATATCCTAATATCATATCCATCTATGTAATACCCCAATTCTAACCATTACCTACCAAGGTATCCCAATACCTTGGATACTAGGTAATATCCTTACCCTAGTAATATTTACCTTAGGCTAGTAGATAATCCACTAACCTAGGCTAATAGATCCTAAATAAACCTTAGACTAGTCTCTAACCATCTATCCTAGTATCCTACCAATACCTTGCTATTACCTTACCCTTACCTTAGGTAATTCTCATTACCTTGAAGGTAAATCCATTACGTAGAAGGTAACTCAATACCTTACCTTATAATAGGGTAAACCCCATTACCTTGGTGAAGGTAAACCAATATCCTAAGATATCTCATATTACCTTAGTATCCTAAGATACTACTTTGTATCTCAAGATACCAAGTATCTTAACTCTAACATATCTAACTTAGATATCTATATCCTAAGATATCTAACTCTAGCATAGATAGACATCTAACTAACAAACTCTAACTATCATATCAAACCATCTATCTAACATATAACACTAACCACACTCTAGACACTAACTTAAGGTATTCTAACATATATCTAACCACTCACACACACATAGACACATACTACCAGAATATGTCAAATTAGCGACGGCACAAAACGTCGCTAAAGTGGTATAAAACGTCGCTAAATACAAATTTCGACATATTTAGCGACGTTTTATTCTTGTCGAGGAAATCCTAGTCGCTGATTGATAAGACGTCGCTAATCGTCGGACTTACCGACGTTTACCGACGCGTATAAACGTCGGCAATATAGCGACATTTACCGTCGTAACGTCGATAATATAGCGACGTTTGTAATGTCGGTAAACGTCGCTTAAACAGGCGACATTTACCGACTCTGCATCGCCAAATTTTGCAAATGTACCGACGTTTACTGACGTCATATTGCGTCGGTAAACGTCGCTAAATTTGGCAGAAAAAATAAAAAAAATTAATCACAGAATCTAATTTTTTTCACAGAATCACATTTTTGCAGTTTAAATAACAATAAATACATAATTTCTTTGAATGCCTAGATTCGCCGACCTCTTCGGTGGAACACTCAACACCGGTAAATAAATATCCAATTATATAGCACAATAAATAACCAAGTCTACACACCAAATAACCAAGTCTACAACCAAATAACCAAAGTCTACATGCCACAACCAACAAATATCTAAGTCTACACACAAACATCCAAGTCTACACAAACAAAGAATCAAACAAACACAAACACCATGCTGTCAGGAGGTAGTGATGCCGGCGGAGTCGACGACGATGAAGGCGCACCCGGAGGACAATATTGCTCCCGTTGCTAGTCGCTGGTGGTAGATATCCATAGTAGATAACATCCTCGTACTGCTATCAGCTAACGAATTCTGCACCAATCTCAACCTCTCGCCCATGGACATTCGGTGCTGCTCCTGGATCCGTCGTAGCAGCTCGTCACGGACAGACACATTTGGTGCAGCTACTGCACCAATCTCATCCTCGTACTGTTTATGATTGTGGTTGAACAACCTAGCATAACTAGTCAGATTTATTACTCTAATCTAGATAGCCAATTTGGGATTTTGATGGCTACAATACTTGTATAAAGAATTAGAAAACTTACATAAGCTTTGGCAGCCATCTTCTTCGTCATCTCTGTCCAGAAATCTGCTCTGAGTCAATCATTTGCCCCGGAGCTCGAGTGGACATCCTTGAGTATAGCTCGAGCGAGTGGTTCCTGACAGCATGGTGGTCTCCTTTGTCAAAGGATTCTTGCTCGTCCCACAACCAATCGAAAATTTCTTCATTTATAATATCTTGAATATGAAACTATGTTTCACATTTGGTTCTTATATACCAGAAGATAGAGCCAAATGTGAAGCAAAGCTTCATATTCAAGAGATTAGAAATAAAAAAAATTAATTGGTTGTGGGACGAGCATGAATACTTTAACAAAGGAGACCATCATGCTGTCAGGAACCTCTCACTCGAGCTCTACACGAAGGATGTCCACTTGAGCTCCGGGGCAAAGTTTTGGCTCGGTGCAAGAATCTGTTGACGGAGCACATCCACCATGTTGTCAGAAAAAAAATAGTAACGGTGAGAGTCACATCTGAGTAGGACGTATACTCTGATAATATCTCCTCCAACACTCAATTCCACTACTGATATCATTCTTGTAAAGGTGATCTCTCAGAGTATACGTCCTACTCAAAGGGATATCTCAGAGTATCCTCTCCGGTTGGTTGTCGAGCCATAGGGTACAGTCTCTCCAGGCCGAGCCAGCCCCACCGGTGAGAGAATCGAGCGAGAGAACCTGGCCGACCGGATAAACCTTGGGGGGAAGGGGGTGGGGGTACGCCGGTCGCGGGGGGGTGGTGCTTCGGTGGCGGGGGTGGGGTGTGTCGGTATGCCGATAGAGGGGTGCGCCGTTCGGTCGCGGGGGGGGTGCTCCGGTGGCGGGGGTGGGGTGTGTCGGCCGGCGGGGGGGTGCTCCGGTGGCGGGGGTGGGGTAGTGAAGAGAGAGAGAGGGGGGTATGCCGGTAGGGGGTGCTCCGGCCGGTCGGGGGGGTTGTGCTCAGGTGGCGGGGGTGGGGTGTGCCGGCCAGCTGGGGGTGCTCCGGTGGCGGGGGTGGGTTAGAGTTTACCTAGTCGGGGCGGAGCGGATCATCGACGGGGGAGGGGATCGCCGGTGGGGAGCTGGAGACGGAGGGGAGTTGGAGACGGAGGCTAGCGTGTCGTCGAGGGAGAGAGGAGGGCCGGAGGGGGTCGCAGAGGGGGTCAGCGAGGGGGAGCCGAAGGGAGAGGGGGTCGCCGAGGGGGAAGGAGGTCGTCGGAGGGGAGGAGATCGTCGGGGGGAGCGGTCGCCGGAGACGAGAGGCGGAGGGGGAGAGAAACGAGAGCGCTCGACGGAAGATTGAAATTTGGAAAATAAAATGAAATCGATCGGATTCCCAGAACCCTAAATGAAAGTTTTTAGCGACATCTAAGTGAGACGTCGCTAGACGTCTAAATGAGACGTCGCTAGACGTCTCTGTTCAGTAATAGGATAGCGACGGACATGATTAAATGTCTCTAAAACGTCGCTGAATAAAATACATCAGCGACGTTTTGTGACTACATAGCGACTTGTTCTTTCCAAACTATAATTATAGTCGCTAATAGTCGCTAAACGTCGCTGATAGTGACGTTCAGCGACGACATTTACATACGTCGCTAAATACACAAAATATAGCGACGTTTTTAACTGGCGTCGCTAATTTTGTCGCTAATTTGACATATTTTGGTAGTGACAATCATCATCCTCTTAGTACTTGACATCTTGATATTATCTATTACCTAGTTCTAATACCCAATATCTTAGTATCTTGACCAATACCTTATCCTTCCATATACTTATCCAACTAACTCTAATACTAATACTTGATACCAAATAGGATACCTTACTCAAGTCTCAATACTCACTTATCCTTACTCATGATACTTGAGTGTCACGATACCAATATTCTCATGGTATCCAAGTATTACACTTATACCTTACCCACAACTTTAATACCTTGATACATAACTTATCTATATTTGACTTACTTGATAACCATTTGTATCAACATTAACACACACTAACTAACACACACACACACACACACACACACACACACACACACACACACACACACACACACACACACACATATATATATATATATATATATATATATATATATATATATATATATATATATATATATATATATCATACATATATTTGACAACCTATGATACCTACATTCACTTAATATCCATACTACATAGGCTCATAGGATACACAAAATGTCCATGTCGTATAGTCAGTTTTTTATTTAAACCTAATACTACACCTATTAGACCTATTCACTAAATTCTATGATTAAAATATGTCGTAGCCCTTCATATTAGCTTTCCGAAACTTCAAACGGATCGTATTTTCGTGTTCGGAAGCTCCCGAAATCACGAAAACACCGAAATACGTTCGTCTTTCGGACAGCTGACACTCAAACAATTTTACAGAAAGTTCTAGAACGATTTTAGCCTATTAATATATAAATTTGGAAATCTAACTTTGATACGGTTCTTTTAAAAAAATGAAAGATTAATCGGAGTCTTGAGATAGGAGTTATTGCATTTCTAAGTTGCTCTGGCTACTAAAAACGTGGATGAAAATTATGACGAATTTGGGTTGTTTTGGATAAAATAAACACATACTAACTATATTATCTAGTATACTAACTAGATTATCTAACTCACTAACATAACACTAACACACCCACACTCTATCACATACACACAAGACACATATAAATATATATATATATATATATATATATATATATATATATATATATATATATATATATATATACAAAAAATTCCAAATCAGTCCACATCCATAAATATAACAATATTTGATATTTTTACATAAAATAGGACTTGCAGGCCATAATACATAGATTTAAATATTGGTATCCAAATGAGAATAAATCTAAACATCCTAACCATGGTTAATCTACTCTCTAACACATGAAAATCTAAAATTAGAAGACAAATAAACCTATAGGGAAAAAACACAAACACATGGTGTGTCCCCTTTGGAATCTCTCCATGGGGGACACCAAGCATATCCCAAACTCCTAAAGAGGACTCAAAAGAGCCTCTAAAACATTCCTAATGGTGGTTCATGCATGGGGGTGGTTCTTATGGGTTCAAAACTAACAAATATGCAAGAAAAATATGAAATAGAGAATGTTTAGAGAGAGATACCTATTGGGAGTTGATTCCCAATGAACAATCCAAAGGACACGAATCCGATACGGACTCTTCTAGCAAATGGACACCCCTCCTTGCTCTTGGTTCCGCAATCCTTGTAGCTCCCTCTCCTTGTAAGAATGAGAGAATTTGGTGGAGAAAATAGAATATTTGAGAGATAAATCAATGGGATTTGCTCTCAAGATTGGAAAGAACACTAAAATAAAAATGAAGGCTACTTTGCAAATGAAAAGAATATGTAACCCTCTCTTGGCTGCCATAAGGGTTAGGTTTGGGCCAATGGAAAATGTTTAATATGCCCCTAATAGGTCCCCTTTGGTTAATCTAAGTCATGTAAAGGTTTGGGGTCAAAAGGGTCAAGTTTCTAATCTCTAAATAACTAAACTTGTCATGTGGGTTTAGTCTAAATGCACTAGCCTAATGAGATACGTTTATGGGTCATGCCTAACTAATCTTTGGGTCCCGACTAGAGTCTAAACTACACGGGTCACTAACACAAGTCAAAACTAGACGAAACTCAAACCCGGCTAAACTAATCCCCAAAATACAATATTAATAATTAATATTCACAAAAATATTAGAATATTAAAAATGACAAATTTATCCTCAATTTTGAAAACAGGCAGTTACAATATATATATATATATATATATATATATATATATATATATATATATATATATATATATATATATATATATATATATATATATATATATATATATGGCTTCAAAACGACTCCAAATTAAGCCATCTAAGTCGTATATATCGTCAACCATTAAGTTTTTAAAAAATAGAAATAAAAGTTCAAAATTAACTACCTTTCTTATCGTCTGTGGATAACCGAACCCCCTCTCCTCATGTAAAAATTAAAAACCATCTGATACTATGATATATTTAAAATTAAAATTATGTTTAAACTAACTACATAATATTGTTTAATTAAATACATATCCAGAATTTAAAAAAATAATCATAACAAATTATATTAAAATATATTTAAAATAGTCTATATAATTTAAATTTTTATATACTTTATTAATACTATTATTGTTTTTTTTTTATACGAGTAAACTTGACTAGTGTATATATATATATATATATATATATATATATATACATATATATATATATATATATATATATATATATATATATATTTATATATATATATATATATATATATATATATATATATATAAATATATATATATATATATATATATATATATATATATATATATATATATATATATATATATATTATATATATATATATATATATATATATATATATATATATATATATATATATATATATAAAATATATATATATATATATATATATATATATATATATATATATATATATATATATATATATATACATATGATCAAAAGTCCTCCTTAGAAAACTCCCTAAAAACTCCCTCACTCTCATCCGTAATTTAATGTTAATATTAATGTTAATATTAATGTTAATGTTAATGCTAATTTTTATTTTTATTTTATATTAATGTTAATGTTAATATTAATGTTAATATTAATGTTAATATTAATTTTAATATTAAGGTTAATGTTAATTTTAGTATTTAATGTTAATATTAACATTAATATTAACATTAATATTAACATTAACATTAATATTAACATTAACATTAAATTACGGCTGAGAGTGAGAGAGTTTTTAGGAGGTTTTCTAAGGAGGACTTTTGATCCGCTTCCATATATATATATATATATATATGTCCTATCGCCATGTTCAATGGGGTTTCTACTTTCTATGTTTTCTATGTCTATAATACGAAGCTGTTTTAGAAAAGAAAAAAAATTCTCCCAAACAGTACATTTTATCCCAATTTTATACTATCGTGACGCTGATGTAGTATAGAAAATTTCTATGACTCTTATAGATTGAAATTATGCATCTTAATGTTGGATCCCACTTTCAAACTAAATCATAAAAAAAATTATTTAATATTCTTCATCTTAATATTAGGTGGATAGAAATTGAGAACCATGCATTAGAGAGTATTTTTTGGGTTCAATTTCTATGTAGAAACTGTGTCAACTATGATACAAATTTCCTAATACTACAATGCCAAAGTAGTATAGAAACTCAATTTTAGAAATTTCCATTAGAGATAGTCTAAGAGTACATGATAACACATGAGTACTCACATTAGCACATTGATAAATGCACATTGTAAGTAAAATGTATTTTATTTGGAGAATTGCAATTGCCAGTGAGGCTTTTACAGCGTTCCTGAATTTTTAAAATGTGTTACCAAAACTACCCTCAATTTATTGTAGTTTTTAAAAATAAAATTTATAGTTTCTCTTATAAATTAAGGATAATTTTGGTAAACTATTTTAAAATTTTGTGGATATTGTAAAAGTTTCTTGACAATTACAGTTCCCTTTAATACATATAAAATGTACATTTATTGATATATTATCATATGATATTCTGACACATGTTAATATAATCTTTTACATATATTTACTGAAAAGTGTGTATGTTAACTAATACTGTTTTTTTCTTTTGTTCCAAACGTTACGTTGGACACCGTAAAAATATATATATATATATATTGTTTCCCTTCATTATTAGTGCAGGTTCTTAATGATGATGAAGGTTGCTAATTATTCTAATCAGTTGCTTTAATTTGAATTCAGTAGTACTCTTAATCGTTTTAATGATCTTTCGCACTTGGCCCAGGGACAACAACATGCCAAGTTATTATAATATTGGGGCACAGGATAATAGATTTGAAAATCGTCAAGAACCTCACTTTTCTTTTCTTTTTTTTCTTTTTTTTTCAATTTCTTGACTTTCAATAAATAGAAATGTGTCTATTGGTGTATTATTCCCTAAATATTTACTTGTCACTTAGTAAAGTATAGACTTTCTTCTGGTGACTTGATTGTTTGTAACATTTAAATCACTTTTATTTTTATTTTTTATTGTAAATGTTGTCACTTATGCAACAAATATCTAATAACTTATTCAATTCATGCAACATTTATTGTAGCACTACTTACAACAAATTTTGTTGCAAGAGACTTCCATTTACACAACGTCTCTATGATAGAATCATGACGTGCGGAGGGTTTTTTTTTTTTCTTTTTTCTCTTTCTATAATTTGCATATTGTCATTTGCCTCCCCCTCAAGCAAGAATGAGCTATAATAATAATTTCCTCAAAAAATAAAATAAAAATAAAAAAATATGTAAATAAGAAAAATATCAAGAAATTATATGGAATGAGTAATTGTGGAAGAAGATAGGGTGGATTATAAATTAGGGAAATTAGGGAGGTGGTGGAGGATAGAGTAAGTAAAGACAGGAAGGTAGCTAGTATATGGGGGAATTGGATGCCCATTTTGTTGGATTTGAGAAGCGGTTCATATCAACTGCCCCTCCAAACAAAGTAAAGAACCATTTATGCTTCTCAAGTACTCGTTAGTCGTTACTCAAAGAATCTACTAAGCATCATCACCCATACCAACGCTGCAATGCCTAAATACGTATCTATAGGGATGTAAACGAGTCGGACGGACACGAACACACCACTATCTCTATCCGTGTTCGGTCCGAAAATAAAAATAAGTTCGGACGGACACGGACAGTCTGCTATTCGAGTTCGGACCGGACGGACACAGACAACTATTGTCGTTAATTTAATCGAATGGTCCGCAGACAAATTAAATATATTACCAAAAGTTGTTATTTTATCAAGATATCTTGATAGTTGGTACAGAAAATCAAGTTGAAAGGAAATACAATTAAAGATTATAGAATACAACAAACAATGGTTAAAGGTTAACAAAAATTCATATTGGACAACCAAAAATTAATGCAAAATGAAAATGATATGACATAATTGATGCAAAACCAAAATGAGTATCCACTATCGGACGGTCCGCGGACAAATTCGGACCGGAATATGACCGTGTCCGAGTTCGATTTTTGAACGGACCAAAAAAATGTCCAAGTTCTGTTCGTTAATTCAGTCGGACGACTCGCGATCGAACCATTTTTTGAGCCGGACTCGTACGGACAACGGATTGCTTTGTCCATTTTACAGCCCTACATATCTAGGCTTTATAGGCCCATATCCTCTCTTAAATTATAATTGAAGCCTACATGATCACTACTAATTATGATAGTTTTAACAAAAATACTATTTGGCTTCCAAAAAATTTGGGTGATACCATCTCCCATTATGTGGCATATGACATGTATGATGACATGACAGTTGACATGGCAAAATAACATTAAACATTAAAATTAAAATTAAATTAAAATTAAAATTAATATCAAATTAACATTAACATTAACATTAAAATTAACATTAACATTAATATTAACATTAAAATTAATATTAACATTAAATTAGCATTATATTAACATTAAAAATAATATTAATATCAAATTAACATGAATATTAATATTAACATTAATTAACATTAACAATAAAAAATTTGGAGTAAAATATGACATGTCAGCTTTCATGTCAGTTGTCATGTCAGATGCCACATAATGGAAGATGGCATCACCCAAAAAATTTGTGAGCCAAATAGCATAATTGTAGTTTTAAAATGACTAAAGGATGAAAAAAATCAGAAGATTTTATATTTGATACTAAGCTGGTCCGCCATATAGCTATCCGTTGTTCTACTAACAATTAATCCTGCATCGTGGGCCAGCCCGTGGATAAGTCCGCTAAGACTTCGGTTTAGATAATCTCTCTCCGTAGGGCAATTCCTAGATCATTTGTTTTTTCTTATCATCGATCTAGTCTAAATTCAACTTAAACCTATAATTAGATGCAACCTCTGGTCCGACTAGGACAACCCAATCCACCGAGCCGGCCCTGTTTGCATATATATTCGTTCGTTCGTAACCGATGTCCAACACAAAATTAAACAAAAGTATACATGATGACTTAGGATCCAATTTATAGGCCAATGCCCAGCTAGGATTAATATTGGGCCGGGCTTCAATTTCGGATTCAGTTAAGATAAACGCCAATATTTAACATCCGCATTCCCAGCCCAACGCTATAACAATGAGTAGAAATGGGTTGTCCTGTGCGCTATATTTTATGCTGCTGCAGATTCTCTTCCTACCACACTTCATATAAATAATAATCCTAGAATTGCAACCAAGAGCCTAGAGCATCTCCAACCTCAAGGTGTTACCTGGCCGGGCTGGCCGGCCCGGCCCAGTGTTTACCGGTTTTGAACGGGCCTGGGCTGGGCCGGTCCGGCCCGGCCTGGAGAGGAAAACCGAACCCAGCTCGTACCCGTGGTCCGGTTTTGGCCGGCCAGGCTGGGCTGAACCGGGCTTGGACCGGTTTAGTGTTGGACCGTGCCAGCTCGTTTTTTTGGGAAAAAAAATTCTTAACAAAAGTGAACATTTTATTAACATTTTTTTTTGTGGGAAAAATTTAAATATTCTATAACATTAACTAAAGAAAATTTGAGAAAATAAAAGTTAACAAATTTTTATTAGTGTCAAGATAATTTAATGTACAAGTACATTTTTTTCATAAATTTTGTAATAAAATATAATTTGAATTTTCATATAAATTGAATAACTATCATTTATGTTTTAAGAAATTATAAATTAGAAAGTAAAGTTAATGTACAACATTACAAGTATTTTTCATAAAAAATTAGAAAGTAAAAAACTAATGACTAATGTCAAGATAATTGAATGACTAATACAAGATTTGCATAATTTGAAATTAATGACTAATACAAGATTTGCATAATTTAAAAATTAATGACTAATACAAGATTACTAGTACATAAACTGCAATTAATGACTTATACAAGATTACTAGATGTTGATACATGATTTTAAATGTCTGCGTAGCTACCCTGTAACATGGCTATAGTCAATTCTAATCGTTTTCTACAATACAAACATTCAACAATGAACTTTAGTGGAGTATCTTCTTTCGGTATCGTCACTTGCACGCTCATTGTAAACTCTGTTAAAATGATGCCAAATTTTTTATTCTGATTCAAGCTCTTGTTGCTGTGCGTGTTGAGGTTGAGGTTGCAGTGCAGGATGCGGTTGCTGATCTTGTGGTTGTTGTGATAGTTGATCATTATCCATGATATAAATCGTCTCTTCACACTAGGTTGTTTGTAAAAATTGTAATAAGAAAAAAATTGTTGGTGTAATTAAATTTTAAGATTTATGCCATATTTATAGATTTATTTCGAGTGCAAAATGACCTATTTTACCCAAAAAAGAGAGTTGTTATAAGGATATTTTTGGTTATTTTCAGCAAAAATGGTCAAATACCCTTCAAATGGTCTAAAAACAGCAAGTAAAATGGGAATAAAATGATATTTTTGGCCTCCAAACTGTCACGTCCCAGAACCAGAATACTGGAGAGCGGGGGCAGACATAGCCAGCTACGTAATCCCAAAGTACGTTAATACTCTGAAATCACGTATAAGCTGTCAAGACATGGGGGTTACTCTACAAGCCATCAGTCAATCCTATGGTTTAACAATCCTAGGTATCTCAATCACAGTCAATTATACAAGAACAAAGAGTACGATCATCATACATACAATAGTAAGGCGTCCCGAACCATATATACATGAATGATCATGAAGCCAGTACCACAAAGCTGATGACTAGCTAGAGTATTAGTCGTACATGATAAGGACTAGCTATAGTCTAGAATACACATATCATGTTCATGCCCGTAGGCTACAATATTAAGGAAAATACCAAAATACGAGCTAAACACGTGCTCGGGGCTAAACGTTACAAGAGGAGAATTTACATATCAGTGGGAGGATGAAAAAGAAGTCCACTGAGGCACTCTGGTGCACCGGCTGGTCACCGTCGAGTAGATGGTGCGGTAGATCCTTCGGGCTCTTCTATCAGAACCTGGCCATGCAAAACCAGTGGGGTCAGACCCCAAATAGCAAGTACCACAAAGGAGGCCAAACTATGAACTTAAAACCAGCAATCATTAGCAAACAAAGCAAGCAAATAAGTAAAGGAGGATCGAGATTTGTGCAGTACCAATGCACTCGTCCCGATCATAGAGAGACAGTAAGTAAATCATTATTGACATAAAGTAAACTGGAGAACATATTAAATAAATAAACTGGAACAGTTAGGAGCTGGATCTGGACAAGACTTAGACTAGACAGGTGATATACGATGGAATAACCATGGGACTATTCAGATAACCAGGTTACAACTCGTAAACCAAACAAGGACCGGGGTTGTAACCCTTCGTCTGAATGGAACTTGGTTTCTTCCACCATTTATCGGCAAGATAAAATAAGAAAACAGGACATGCAACAATCAAGTACAAGATCAAGACAAGACTAGACAGATCATTCAGGTGAAGAGTACAATGATAAAAGTGACAATGAAAAGTACAATACGCTAGAGTGACAATAGAGTACAATCATTATAATAACAATCTGGAGTGACAATCATTCAATCATCCAGGTACAATCTTGCAATCAATCACTTCTAGACAATACTATACTGGACTAGACTCCATCCAATCAATCACGGCCAATCATTTCCTACGGCTTTCTATATTAACTAACTAGGGTTATCACAATTCTAGTTCCTAGCAAGATGCAATGAGAATTCCAAGTCCGATTACCTGTTTGTTACTACCTGAGTGATCCCAGCAAGAAAAGGAAAAGATAGCAGGATATAGCAGACATACTGTAGTAAGATACATGTGTCCTAAGGTACCACACTCGACGGCGGACTGGAAGTGCGCTCATCTCGACGGATAGCAACAAATCCCATGTATATATATATATAAGGCCGGGACCAAAGGGGCAACAGGTAACTGAGAAATTCTCCATGAACTATTTGATCAATCTAGTCATTAACCTAGCCAGATTCAGTATGAATCCCTGACCGTGGTACTCAGGGATCATGCCCTAGACATGATGCAAGACACAACCGGACTAGTAGTTTATACAAGCACAATCATCCACGGTGTCCAGGTTATTATACGGGTCATGTCATGTCAAGTAGCCGTCGCAACATCTTATCAAGATATAATATGCCGGGTTATCAGGTCAAGTGTACTAGTCAGGAGTGCGCCACGACGGGCCACTATCAGGTCATGTCAGGTTACTCATATCAGGAGTGCACCACTACGGGTCACTATCGTGTCAGGCTCCGTTATCAATTCCAAACATATCAAGTAAATTCAGGATTATCAAGTTCAGGACAAAAGGCGTAAGGATATAAAATAGACGTTAAATATCTAATAAATATCAATATACAGGGATATAGAAGATCCAAGCTTAAGGAAAATAAAATCAAACTGACACGCTGACATAAGACCAAGTCGGCCAAAGGCCATACGCTCAGTGCAAAAGTCATACGCTCAGGTCAGGCTACGCTCAGGTCAAGCTACGCTCAGGTCAAGCGTATGCAAGTCATACGCTTCCAAAAAGGCAGCGTATGTACTCCATACGACTCCTCGTCAAGCAAGCGAGCGTATGCGAGTCATACGCTCCCAAAAGGCAGCGTATGGGGTCCATACGACTCCTTGGCAAGCAAGCGAGCGTATGCGAGTCATACGCTCCCAAAAGGCAGCGTATGGGGTCTATACGACTCCTTGGCAAGCAAGCGAGCGTATGCGAGTCATACGCTCCCAAAAGGCAGCGTATGGGGTCCAGACTGCGTTGCGCTAAAGAGTGCGCACAGCTCAGTGACGCAAGCAAAAAGCTCGCGTACTGCTCACTGTCTTCTCCAAACCAGCAAGAACTCCATGGCTAGAACCCAAAGCTTCAAAAGTCCATAACTTGGTCAAAACAAGTCAAAATCCAACTTTTCAAAGGTCAAAATCGGGTAAAATAAAATTTTCTACAACATGGAACAATTAGTTTTCGAAAACAAGTAAGTTTGGTAGATCAAAACCCAAGAAAACCGAAATTGATAAAAACTTAGATCTACAAGAATCCACCCGGTAAAATCGAAAACTCCAAGTTCTAAACATGCTTAGAATGTAACAAGGAAGAGAATGGAACAAACGAAATAGAATTCGTCCAACATTCGGCAAGGTGTACTTGCCTTGGGCTAGAGGAAGAAGATGAAGATGGAAATGAAAATAAAAATAATGGAGGAGAGAGAGAGTGGTAGGTGGCTTATATAACAAGCCCAAGCAATCTCCACCATTCATTCCTCTCCACTCAATCTAAACCATACACCTCACTCATAAAGAACCAAACTAAACCAAACCAAGTCAAGGTTAAACCAAACCAAATAAAACCAAGTCCAAGTTGAACCAAGCCACGAAAACCCTGCACTTTGGAAAATTTTAAAATATCACGCAAATCGATAAATACGAAATACGACTCAAATAAACACGTATCCGTATAAAATACCGATACAGTGAGACGGGTCTCACACAAACGGTAAAAAAAATTGGTCGAACCGGGCCTGGACCGGGCTTGGACTGGGCCGGTCCGGGCCGGCCCGAACGGGTTATA
>JANAVB010024597.1:8245337-8252837 GCA_029216955.1 Iris pallida | reverse complement strand
AAGATGGTTTCGGGAGCGGGAGCAGGCGACCTAGAGAATCCTAGGGTTCTCCTCACGCCGCCTCCCCGTCCGCCGGACCCACTCGCGGAGGGGAGGAGGCGACCTGGGAGGAAGGGAGGGGGCGGGCGGCCCCTTCTGGCCGGAGTCGGCGGCCCCCTAGGCGCGGGGGGGGGGGGGGGGGGGGGGGGGCCTGGCGGAGGGATCGGGGGGTCGGGCGGACCCCCGAGGGGGCTGGCGGCAGGTTCGAAGGGGGGGCGGGGCGGCCGTCCCCCCCTCCGGCGGTGGCGGAGGGCGGGGTGGCCCGGGTGTCTGCGGGTTCTCCGGCGATCAACGGGTCGGTTGCCCCTATGTTCGAATTCGGAGCGGGTTCCGGGGCTCGTGATGGTCGGAGTGATGATGATGGCTGGACGACGGTGGTGAGACGGCGTTCGGGTGGTGGAAGAGGGGCTCAAAATCAAGTTACGAGTCGGTCGGGCTCTGGGAGGAACAGAAATAGGTCTTCTATTGGCCTAGGTGGCTCTCGTCGACAGGGAGGAGGTCCGGGGCGCCCTACGACTGGATGGCGGCCTAAGGCGACGGCGGCGGAGAAAGGAAAGGGGATTGCTGGGGATGTCGGAAGTCAGAGGACTCCGTCTGCCACCGGGCCTTGTCCCAAATCCTGGAAGGATGTTTCTATGTCGGGTAGGAACAAGAGCCCGGTGTCGATGGAGTACGTGCCACCGATGCAGGTCGGAGGAGGCCTCCGAGCTTATTTTCCAGCAGAGGAGATTACGGAGGTTACGGACTTCTGGAAGAATACGCTTGTGATGTATGTGTTGGAAAGTAAACCGTTCTACGGACATATACGGGGATATGCAGAGAGGGTATGGCGTCCCAAGGGGAGCATAGAGTTCTTCTCCCGTGAGAATGGATTTTACTTCGTGAAATTCGGCCTGGAGGAGGATGTGTCCAGGATTATTCAAGGAGGACCCCGGTCCTTTGACGGACGGCTCATTATACTGAAGGAGTGGAGTGGACACCGGAGTTGAAATGTGAGAAGGAGGTGCTGAATGCGATTCCCGTCTGGATTCGATTTCCTGAGTTTCCGGTGAAATACTGGAGTATCCCTCTGCTTATGAGATTAGCTAGCTTGGTCGGTAAGCCGATCAAGGCGGATGAGGCTACGGCTTTCCGTACCAGGCTGATGTACGCTAGGATTTTTGTGGAGATTAAGGCTGGGACGGAGCTTCCGAGTATGCTCGAGTATCAGGTGGCGTCCGGGGAGGTTCTGACGTAGGCCTTCGATTATGATTGGGTCCCCCCAATGTGTTCCCTATGTGCGTGCTTTGGGCACTCATCTAATGCTTGCCTGACGAGAGGGATGGAGACAGCTAGGTCCTCAGCTGCGCAGATGGAGGTAGCTGAGCCAGAGGTGGCGCCCAGTCCCATTACCAGAGTGGAGGCGACAGTCAGGCCGACGGAGGAGGACTCCTTGATGGAGGTGGCCAGGAGGTCAGAGACTGACACCCCGCCGAGACAGGAGGGTTCCCAGGGCGCGATGGTCCCGTTCAGGCCCCAGAGGATGATGGTGACCAGGGGTATGAGTTCTCTGGTTAGCAGACATGATGGGTTGGAGACTTCTATGGTGGAAAAGGTCTATAGCAGGAAAAGACATGTCCCGTCCCCACGGGAAGATGAGCTCCGGCCAGGGGGGCTAGATGATCAGACCGTGGCCAACCCAGATTGGACCTTGGCTCTTTCCAGGATTCAGACACATCTTGCTCCCTCCTCGGGGACGGAGATGGGGGAGGATTAGAGCTGTCAAAATGGGCTAAGCCCGTTGGGCCGCCCCGCCCCGCCCGTCAAAAAGGTGGGTTGGGCCGAGCATTTAGGAGCTCGCCAAACAGGCGGGCCTAGGTGGTCTGGCCCGCTAGTAGCCCGCCCCGCGGTGGGCTAGCCCGCGGGCCAAGTGGGTTGGCCCGCCATCTATTTTTTTATAAAATTTTTAATTTTTTTATTTAGCGCATATATGAGATATGTATTATAAATGATAAAAATTTTCATTTAATGCAAGTAATGACGTATAAAATATTAAATTTGGTCATTTATTTACATGAATGAATGTGTTTTAAAGAAATATCTACTATTATAATGTTTCTTGTATTTTACTTGTAATTTGATGCATATGAAAGTGAGTAGAAAATATTATATATATGATTTTTTTTCTTTTTAAGAAACTAAACAATAATTAAAAAATTAAAAAATATTAAGCGGGCCAGCCCGCCTAGCCCGCGGCCCGCCGGTGGGTTGGGCTGGATTGGAATTTTTTCAGCCCGCAAAAATGGTGGGTCGGCCCGCCCCGCCCCGCCAAATGGTGGGTTATGGTGGGTTCGGGCCGGTCCGTCCCGCCGGCCCGTCTTGACAGCTCTAGGGAGGATATAGATTTGACGGACGGGACACTTCCCTCGGGTGTCAGTCCAGATGGAGTTCAGGAAAACCCCACATTAATTAATTAATGTCGGTCCTTGCCTGGAACATTCGTGGAGGGTGTTCCATTGGGAGATGGAGGAAGATTAGTAGTGTTCTGAAGAGGGAGAAGTGTGACATTTGTATTTTGCTTGAGACGAAGATTAGAGGGACGACTATGCTATCTCGCAGGACTCCGGGGAACTGGGGGCAAGCTCACAACCTGGATCTCTGCGATATGGCTAGGATCTGGGTTCGGTGGAACAGAGATAGTTGGGAGGGGGATCAGGTGCTGATGACGGAGCAGCTTATTGGCCTCTCCTTTATAAACAAAGGAGGATTCCGCTTCATTCTTGGCACAGTTTATGGGCACAACGACAGGCGGCTTCGTGATACCTTGTGGGAGGACATTGTTCGCGTAGGACGAATGGCGGAGCTCCTGCATCTCCCCCTGCTGCTTATGGGAGACTTCAATGCCATGCTTCATCGGCATGAGAAGGTAGGAGGCCGTCCGGTGCCAGATCCGATCCTATACGACTTCCAGAGGTGTCTCCTCTTGTCTGGACTGAGGGGACTGGAGAGGGATGGACACATCTGGACCTGGCACAATAAGACGGTTCATAACAGGATCGCTTGTCAGCTTGATCGGACTTTGGAAAATAGCGAATGGTTTCGATACTTCCCGAATTCCAGGACGGAAGGGCTAGCGGCGGGGACCTGCGATAACTCTCCTATCCGGGTAGGTCTCTCTGAGAGGCCCACTTGGAAGGCTCGGCCATTCTGGTACGACAATGGCTGGTACCTCTCTGCGGGATACGAGGAGGTTGTTATGGGAGGGCTGCAGCATACTAGGGAGGGCAAGGCTCAGTTCCGCATGGTTCACAAACTCAAACAGGTCAAGAGAGCTATCCGGGATTGGGTGAAGAAGATACCACGGTCTTCCCTGGAGGAAAAGGAGGCCGAGCTTTGCGAGGTCCAGGAGGCTCTGCAGTCTGACATGCTGAGCGGGGAGTTGGCGGCTAGGGAGAGGGACCTGATTGCGGAGGTCAACATCCTGAGACTTCAGCAGGAGATTAGTGCGGCCCAGAGGGCCAAGTGTTCTTGGCTCAAGGATGGTGATCGCTGTACCAAGTTCTTCTATGATGTGATCCGTGCCAGACGGCACCGGAACAACATCCCCAGGCTGCTTAATGGCGAGGGCAGGCTTGTTGGAGACCTAATGGAGATCCAGGAGGAGGCAGTCAGGTTCTACTCGGACTTATACCAGCAGTCAGATTATCTCATCATGTTCCCAGGGCTTGTCACGAAGCGGCTGGTAACGCACCATGGGAATAGTTTGCTGCTAGCCCCTGTGAGATTGGAGGAGGTGGAGGCTATTGTGATGAAGGCAGATCCAAATAAGGCTCCGGGGCCGAACGGCTTCTCTTGTGGCTTTTTTAGGCGTCACTGGGGTGAGCTTAAGTTCTCAGTCCTGGAGGCGGTGCAGGGGTTCTTCTTGGAAGGGAAGTTGTTGAAGGAGCTGAATCACACATTCTTGACCTTGGTTCCGAAGAAGGAGGGTGCGACCTCTCTCGCCGACTTCAGGCCTATTGCGTGTTGTAATTATCTATACAAGATAATTACTCACCTCATGTGTCGGCGTATGGAGGAGATTATGCAGGACTTGGTGTCTCGGAATCAAGCGGCTTTCATCAAGGGGCGCTCGATTGCTGAGCACATCCTTCTTGCACATGAGATGGTGAGAGATTTCAACAAGCCGGAGGGGATGAAGGCTTGTGTGAAGCTGGATTTGCGGAAAGCCTATGACACGGTCAACATGGACTTCCTATGCCATCTTATGCTTGCTATGGGATTTGATGAGAGATGGGTGGCAAGGGTGAGGGAGTGCATATGCTCCCCCACATTTTCGGTCCTCATTCAGGGTACTCCATATGGATGCTTCTCGAGCAACAGGGGACTGCGGCAGGGGATCCTCTCTCTCCGTACCTGTTCACTTTGGTGATGGAGTACTTCACTTGTTTGATGGACCTGGCTGTGCATAGTAGGAAGATTGTTCCTCTCTTCAGGCAGGTCAAGCCGGTGGTGTCTCACTTGATATATGCTGACGACCTCTTAGTATTTCTGCATCCATCTATGAGGGGGATGAGGGCGCTTTCAGATATTATGGAGGAGTTTGGGAGGCTGTCCGGTCTGCAGCTGAATAGGGAGAAGAGCAGGGTCTATTTCAGCTCTCAGTGCACCCTTAAGGAGGAACGGGCCCTTGCTCTGGGAGTGGAGAAAGGAGAGTTACCGGTAAAGTATCTGGGGGTTCCATTGACGGTCAATTATGCCAGGGATCAGGATTGTCTCAGCCTGGTGGATTTTGCCCAAAGGAGAGTGGAAGACTGGCAGGCAGATGGACTGTCCTTTGGTGGCCGTATTGAGCTGGTGAGGTCTGTTATCTCTGGCATCGCTATGTTCTGGTTGCAGTCGATTCAGATTTCGGTAGCTACCATAAGGAAGGTGGAGTCTATTTGTGCTAATTTTATCTGGAGAGGAGGTATGCATGCGATTGCTTGGAAACAACTCTGTCGGACCCGGGAGGAAGGAGGAGTGGGGTTGCGACCTCTTCGGACGGTTAGGGAGGCATCTGGGGTGCGGATGGCGTGGCGGTTCATCACGGGAGGTTCCCTTTCGGCAGAGTGGATGGCTAGCAGATATGTGCGGCGGATGAATTTCTGGCAATGCAGGATTGATAACAATTTTTCGGTCTCATTTAAGGCTATCCTTAGGTGCAGACCGGTTCTACAGTCCGCCATTTGCAGGATTATGAAAGATGGGACGAATACTGATCTCTGGCTGGACCCGTGGATGGAAAATGGCTCCCTTCTGGTCTTGGGTACTCAGTGGGACAGAGAGGCGAGCTGGGGGATGAAATGCAGTCGGATCATCAGGGATGGGAGCTGGAGGCCCGAGGAGTATCCATTCACGACTCAGTTTGGAGAGGTGATTCGTCGGATCTCTATCGATACTAGCCAGCCTGCGGACTCCTGGAGTTGGGTTGCTCCTGGTTCGGTTGGAGGGTCCGAGACATTCAGTTTTAAAAGTTTCTATAATCTGGTTCGGCCTCCACATGACAGGATTGCGGAGTATGACTTCATCTGGGCGAAGGGGATTGCCCGCAAAATGCAACTCTGCTCATACAGACTCCTTCTGGGCAGGTTGATGACGCGGGACAGACTTATCAGGTTTGGGATGTAGATTCCAGACCCGAAGTGTGTACTCTGTATGGGCGAAGCGGAATCTATGGGCCACCTATTCTTTGAGTGTCCGTTGACTTGGCACATCTGGGCGGAGCAATGTATGCGATCGATGGATGGAGTTGGTAGTGCCAGAGATATCCGGGGGATCCTCAGCTGTATCAGAGACCGCCGAGGCATGGATCCTGGTTGGACCAAGATGGCTAAAGTTAGACTTGCAGCATCAGTTTGACATGTCTGGAGGGAGCGCAACAGACGTATCTTTGAGGGACTGGTTACTCCGCCAGTAGGAATTCTACATAATATAGAATTCGATATAACTGTAATGGCCCCTTAACTGGGGAGGGAGATGTGAGAATAGTGTATTGTAATACCTTTACTGCGATTTGCGTGGAATAAAATTTACCCTTATTCCCAAAAAAAAAAAATTATGGTTACGTGGAGATACTAAAACTAATGAAGTCTTGATCAGAGCAAATGGCATTCTGCACAATCATGCAAGAACAGATCTCTTTGTCTTTCAACCCTTGTCACTTTATTCTCAGAGAACTTTAGGGTGTGTTTGGTAGGAGGGAAAAGTGGGAGGAAGAAAAATAGAGGAGGGAAAAGTGAAGGGAAAGATTCATTTTCTCTTGTTTGGTATGGAAGAAAAATAGGAAGGAAGGAAAAGTGGAGGGATTACTTTTCCCTCATAACCTAAGAAATCCAATCCCCCCAAAAGTGGGAGGAAAAGTGGAGGCTTGTATTAATTAACAATTATACCCCCATATAAATGTATTATTTAAAAATTATTTATGAAGTCAAATGTTAAATAAGTGTTTTTAGTTGAGGGTAGAATTGGTAAACCCTATATTTTTTACTTTCTTTCCTTCCACTTTTTCTTTCATACCAAACAAAGGAAAATGCATCTCTTATCTTTTCCATCCTTGCTACCAAACACAAAGGAAGGAAATGTTCTTTCCTTTCCATGTGGAAGGAAAATACATCCCTCTATTTTTCCTTCCTTCCTACCAAACACAGCCTTATGAACTTACCCTATTTGCCAAATGTTGTAAGCTAACTCTAGTATATAGATGCTTTACTGACTCCTGAGGAACTCTTGGACAATGTTACTGAACAGCCTTTCATATTATAGTCCAGATAGCTCGTTTTTCTATTGTAAGTTTTCACAAGTTCTTTATTTTAATTAAAGTAATCAGGGTAGTTCACATGCTGCTGGCCCCTCCATTCCATTGGAATAATAAAATTAACACTGGTTTTTGGAACTATTACTTTCTGCTCGTGTACAATGAGTCTATATTGACTCGTGGGAGTCTTCCTCAACTGTTGTATTTATTTATTTGGAGGACTAAAGAAAACTGCTGCAAATTAGTTCCAAGTTAAATCAAGAAACCGTGAACACTGGTTGAATGATACCTCTACATTTTGCCACCTTTCTGACTGCGTGTGCATGAAATGTTTTTGCTTACTTTCAACATTTCTTTTGTCTTGGAGCTAATGTATTCTTTTAGTAGTATTTTATCCTTGGTATTCCTCTTTTCATATTTTATAGAAGTTATTGATTTTTTTCTTTCATCATTTAAGCATCTTCTGCCTTCATTCATAGTAGTTTCTTTCCCATGGTTATTTTTCAAATTTCCCTCACCAGGAGAATCATAATCTTACAATCCCAGGCCATGAATATGCATCTCTGAGGTATTCTCTGTAACTTAGTTGTTAGGTTATTCTTGTGCTTGACATTGACAAAACAATCCTGCTTGTATAACGAAGATAACCGCTTGACCCTTAAGCACCATGGTTCATCTCTTGCTTGCAT
>JANAVB010024597.1:7972273-8245324 GCA_029216955.1 Iris pallida | reverse complement strand
ATTCTGCATCAATACTGCACTTATTCCCTCACCAGAAGCATCACATTCCAGCACAAATTTCTGTGTAAAATCAGGCATACTTAAGATTGGGTGATTGGTCAGTGCCGCCTTCAATCCTTCAAAGGATTTTTGAGATTTTTTTTTCCTCCATTGAAAAGCATTTTTCTTGAGTATGTAGTTAATGGTCCATCTATTGCACAATAGTCCTTGATGAATCTCCTGTAGTAGCCTGTAAGTCCTTGGAATCCTCTTAATTCCTCAAGTGTTCTAGGAGTAGGCCATTGAGTCACTGGTTTTATTTTTTCTGTGTCCACCTGCACCCATTCCCCTGAGATAACATGTCCCAAATATCCCACTTCTTGTTGAGCAAAGTAACACGCTCTTTTTAACTTTCAACTGGTGATCTTCTAAGTTTTGGAAAAAAAAAATTCCTAGTGATTCAGTTTTGTATAGACCAAAATGTTATCAAAAAAATACCAATACAAACCTTCTAAAGTATTCTTTCAATACTACATTCATCATGGCCTCCAAGGTTGAGGGGGCATGGGTAAGGCCAAAGGGCATAACAAGGAACTCATAATAACCTTCATGGATTCTGAAGGCAGTTTTATGCACAACTTCCTCAGCCATTCTAACTTGGTGATACCCAGATCTCAGGTATAGCTTAGAAAAATATCTGACACCATGTAGCTCATCAAATAGCTCATCTATAAAAGGAATGGAGAATTTATCCTTGACAGTACTTTGGTTTAGGGTCCTGTAGTCAATGCACATTCTTCATGTGCCATCTGATTTTTTAATCAATATAACTGGTGAGGAGTATGAACTATTACTAGGTCTAATAACCCCATTGTCCAGCATTTCTCTCACATGCTTCTCAATTTCATTTTTATGCGCATAGGGATGCCTGTAGGGTCTACTGTAAACTGGTAAAGACCCTGGAATTAAGGGAATTATGTGGTCATAGCTCCCCTTTGGTAATCCTGTTGGTTCTCCAAACAAGTGCTCAAACCTTTGTAGTAACCTGATCAATTCGGTATTATCTTCTGCAATTTGATGGACTAGTTCAGTAGAGCATAACTGGTTGATGAAAAACTGAGGTTTCTGTCTCATTTCCTTGCTAGCAGGTTCAAGTAGGGGTGTACTAACTGTCCTGACACCTCTGAAACATTGCGTTACTCCTTGTTCATCATACTTCATAGTAACTTCTTGTATCCCCAGGGTACGTAACCAATTGGCCCCCAGTACAATATGACACCCTGTTATAGGAAGTTGTAACGTTTTAGCTATGATTTTTATCCCTTGGCAATCTATCAGTATCACCACCCCTTGTGTTTGTGAACTCTGGGATAGCCATTTTGTCATACTACGTTTATGCATACCCTCCACAAACACATGCAATATCCTAATATTTTTTAATTTTATTTAAGAGTAGTTTTCTTTTTGGTGAGCTGAAATGCTTCCTTTTTGTAGCTTGTACATGAAAAATCTTAACACTAAAATTTAGTTAATAGTTTGGGCTCCCTTACATTTTGCTTTTCTTTCTTTTTCCTCTCCCCTTTTCATTTTTTTTATTGTAAGATTTTCTCTCTTTCCCCCCTTTTCTATATTGTAACATTCTCTCTCCTCGCACTCTCTTGAAAGTTACTTTCTAAAATTCTAGTTACAGATGTTGCCTTAGTTGTTGTGGTAGTTTTTCCTGAGCCAGTCTTTTTTTCCTCTCCAGAGAAGATATCACCTTTATAGACCCTCTCAACACTTTCCAAGGTATTGACAACTACCGTCTAATATTTTGGGCCCTCCGATTCCATGGCCGGATCTTATTTAAAGAGATTTGTATTGAGGTTTTTAGAGTTTGGCAGCCATCAGAGAACTCAATCCTGATTCGGTGGGAGCTTCAGGGTGTCCCACGAGTGCCTTGGGAGGCTCGGGGCCGATTTCAGGGGACATCGTGGTACAAGGTGGATCGGAATGGAAAGATTTATGAGCACAAAGTGGATAATCTAGCATTCAACTTTCCTCGAACTATGATGAGGCCGGCAACTATGTTGGAT
Source organism: Iris pallida (assembly GCA_029216955.1). NCBI lineage: Eukaryota > Viridiplantae > Streptophyta > Magnoliopsida > Asparagales > Iridaceae > Iris > Iris pallida. The sequence continues at coordinate 8,243,270 of JANAVB010024597.1, read as the reverse complement.
TTAGTTGGTGTTGGTCGCCCGACGACTCCCAATTTGACGTTTCGCTGGGACTTGCTGGAGGATTCTTTTTCCTGCCCATGGATTGAACTCTACCGTGCAGTTAGGGGGACTTTGGAGCAAGAGGGACATATTCCAATGGGTGTTGGTCTGGAGGGCTTGGTTACTTGTTCATGATATATTTCTTGAAGGAAATCATGGGTTGTATATAGAAAGGATGGGCAATGTTCTGGTGAGTAACATAGGAGTTCAATTCTGTATTATATTCGATGTTTTGCAACTTTGTGATATTAGATCTTTAAATTCCTGTACTCAACTCTTTTAAGTCAATAGCATTATAGTGCAATCTTATATATCTTATATGAGAACAAAGTGCCTGTTATACCTTTCAACATTCTTTTATGTAGGAATGAAAGAGAGACTATTTTGATAGGACATACATTTAAATCACGACAATGTTGTATTGGCTTGTTAGAAAAAGTTTGTCGTAGTTTTAAGAGATTGTGCTCTGATCTTTTCAGTACCTAAGGATAAGTTTATGTTTGGAAGATGTTACAATTTACTAACACTCGAGTGCTTTTGGTCCAATAGAAATGATGGGAATAAACGTTAATAAGGAAGAGAAAGTAAAAGAAATATTGTGCTATGTTATTTCCTTTTTAATACATACTCAAGGATAAAATTTGTGTTTGGAAGAGAAATTTTTTTTAACCTGAAAGGATTCCTCTATCACTTTCATTTCCTGATCAAATAAGCTGAAAAAGTATCCTTACTCTTCCTTTGCTTTCTTTGGAACTAAACTAATTTACTGCATGAAATAAAAGGTATGCATGTTTTTAATGAGTGGTTATATTTTAAATTCATAAGCCGATTATGTTTTCCTGTTTCTGTGCTTGTGTGATAGCTAAAGTTTTGTTTTTTTCATTGGAGGTTCTGGTATATTAAAAACTTAAAACAAATAGTTGTTGTTCTAATTCTAAAACACAGTTTGTGGATGAATTAAGCAGGGTTCAGACCAAATGGACTTCATTTTGGTTCAAAATGACGAAAATTGAGATAGGATACAAAGCCTTGGTTGTTACTCGGAAGATAAAAGGGGGATGGCTTTTCTTAAACTTGGACAATTTATTTCGGAATGAATCTATGGGTTTTAGAGTTGGAGAAATGCATACCTAGTAGGATCTTACCTATGAACTTTACCAATCTTCTATACGTTCATCCTCCATTTTCATTTTGGATTCACTACCTACATAGGTAGTGCTGACAAACCGAATTTCTTGATTTCTTTTTTCCTTTTTACCGACATGAACTATATAGAGAGGAAATGACCTTCAAGATCTGAATGTAAGAGGGATTCATATAACCAAGGCCAACTCCAAACATTTGGTAATACCTATGCTTGCTCGAGCATTAACAATCAAGTACTGGAATGTTTTTCGCTTATATGTACTCTTCATATGATAAATCAAGTGTGCATAGATTGGTTATATCATACATAGTCTGTCATTGCAACAAACACCATCATTCGCCAGCATTTTCCATCAAACTATGAATGGCTATAGAGCACAAATCTAAGATAAATCAAATTGTTTAATAGCACATATTGCTAACTTTTCGTCTTAATTTGTTGTTACTTAATTGGAAACTAAGGGTAAAATGTTAGAATGTCAATTGACAACCTTAAGATCTTTCTCCTGATCACTTGGTATTAAAACAAAGGCAAACCCTCCCAGTTTTGCTTATAGAGGGAAATAATTTGAAGGAATACGAAAGATAACAAGGTTTTTCACTATTGCATTGGTCGTCATAAACTATACTGTGTTGAGAGAACCCACTTTATAGTCCCTTAATTTTTTTTTACTACTTGAGAAGAACAAACAACCGTACCTTAATTACCTAACTACCCATGTTAAAGTTAATGAACAATTTCAATTAGTAAACATAAGGACATTTTTGGAACAAAAACTTTCATGGTGAAGTCTAATTTTTCTTATTATATAGTAGTATAGATATAGGTAGATTCTTTATTTTGGCATGAAAAGAAGCATCATCATCTATTTTAGCACAAGCGAACCATAACCACTTTACAAGTAGGGTTGAGGCACAAAGAAGATGAACATATGAGTATGATAATTATAACATAAATCATGTCTAATATTTGAAGTTTATGCTTGCAACATTAAGTGTATGCTTGCCTTAGAGAAGAGTGTATATAACTTGAGGCCTGCAGATTTTTTTTACTTGCACAAGCTGACTAGTTGGTAGCCACCCCAACCACTGGCTTTTCATAAATTAGGCAGTCCTGTGACTATCTTAATAATTATGTTGATTACATACATCCAGAAATAAGCAGAATTCTTCATTGACTATATTATACCCTGACATTTGTGAAATAGAGAATTATTTTAGCATAATTAAAATATATTCTCTCTTCAATGTGCTTAGAAATCACATTTGTAGACTCCTGATGAAGATCCGAAGCTACATCATCTGAATTGTAAAATTTTGTTTTTATGAAGACACCTAGAAGTCACCTGCTTTGATTTATATATGCTGGAGATATTCCGAAAGGAAATTCAGAGGTATTGTTAGTCTGTCCTTGTTCTTTGTGTGTGTGCTTTTAAAATCTTCTCCGTATATTTTCTTCGGATCCCCCTAACAAGTCTGCTATTTTCTTACTTATCGTAAAATACAGTAGTAGGTCATCATGTTGTGAAGAATGGAAAATTCAGTTATAGCTGTTTTTAGACTCCAAACAAGTAATCTGTAGTTAAGTTGTCATAGATAATAACACTATACTTATTAATCTTACAGATTTAGTTTGTATTTGTGGTACAGTCAGTTAGTTCGAGTTGGTGCTGAGTATTTTGTGTATTTAAAATTGTGACGATTTGTTTGTGTGCATAAGATTTTGTTGAATAGGAAATGAATGATCTCAGTCTCTTTATGTTGTGGTGGTAGTGCACCAAACAATGAGGGGAGAGGACTTTAAGAAACCCAGGTTTCTTTGGCACTATTTCCATGGAGAATAGGGATAGGTTCAACAACTCTTACCAATCCCCTCCACTCATTAGAAAAGTTGGGAGTATTGTTTTCTACGTCTGCAGAGTGAAAGTAGGTCAGTATAGATTATGGATCTGATCTGTAGTTTGACTTCTTGACCAGTTCTGACATAATTTTGCTTGAACTATGCTAGGACCCTCGTTAGCAATTCGGCAAACGGAAAGAAGAAAAAAAATTCAGAACAACGAAAGTACTAAGGCCTCGTTTGGTTCACGGAAAGGAAACCGATTCCCATGTATTTTCCATGGGGAAGGGAAAGTAGAATTCCTATCAAATTTTCTTTCCTATGTTTGGTTGGTGTAGGAAAGGAAAGAAAAAATAAATCAAGGTTACTTTTGTCATAATGTTTGGTAATTAATGTTGGAAAAGGAGGAGGGAAAATGAATCCCATGGGTCATGAGAGGAACCATTTTTCCTCCTATTTTCCTCCATGTCAGGAAAGTGTTTTCCAAATTTGTGGCTACCAAACAAAGGAAAGGAACAAGTTTCCTTTCCGGATTCCTTGAATCCGTGAACTATACGAGGCCTAAGTGTACAATGCAAGTAAAATATGTTTAAAAAAAATCGGACAAATATTCATGAAATGGAAATATTGCGGTTAAAAATTTCACATGCTTAAACATGTTGTCAATTTTGGTTATTAAACAGGTTTCCATTATATTTTTGTGCCAAATTTTTCAATAATTCATATGGAACATGTTTAGAACCTTACATGCTTAAAATTCGTAAACTAATTCGAATCGTTAAAAAGTACACAAGTATTATACGTTTCTGAAAGATACGAAAAAATTCGCATATAATATGAGTTTTATTCGGGTGATTGCTAACAAGGGTTCGGACTCGAAAATATGATAAAAAGTTGAAGCCTGACTTCAGAACTTGCATTAAATCCAAACTATGGAAGAGGAAAGTTTCTCTATTATTGGCTATGACATGTTAGGCGATCTGTATGTTGGAGCCCTCTGTACCATCTTATAAACTATCACGGACTCGGTCACATTTCCTAACCTTTGATAAACCCATCGCTATCAAAAAAATTCTTCCATGTTCAATGTGGTTCCCAATTCTGGAGTCATGCTGCGACTTGGACTCCCTTTTTTCTGTTTAGACTAAATATGAACCTAAAAAGAAACCACTTCACATCAATTTTCCTGGGAAAGCAATAAATAGATGCATCGGAAAGCAATAGATAGTGATATCGGGTTGATATATTGCCGTGGCACGAAGAATATAATATGGTATGTATGAAATTAGAATTTTGAAATAATCCAGCACTAAAGTTTTAAATTATATATGAGCAACAAATTATTATAAATTTATTACAAAATTATAATATAAATACAAAAATATAATTATAAATACCCAGTTCCAGAAACGTGCAGCCTAATCAGCATCGACATGGAGACGAAAAAGGAAAAAAGGAAAAAGTGATCCACAAATTAAATTTCTCATTTTTTTCAATTCTTCAAAATAATAATTTATGCGAATTATTTTATAGAATCTCAACAATTTTTTTTTAAAAAAAAGTTGAAGCCAATCTCTAAAAATTTATTCCTAAGATAAGTTAAATTGTAACCGATAAAACATATAGTCTCTATCTGAAATAACTAAAAAAAAATAGAAAATTTAATTGATTTTCAATCGTATATACTTTACTCAATAGACCCAGCCCGCCACCCTTTACAAGAATACGAGACGCCATGTTCCTTCAGGTCTAGGTTTAGGTCTAGGTCAGGTTTATTGAAAGGTTTATTTAGTAATAGGATCTTACATAATAGTTAATATTAGGATTTGTGTCTCCAAATTATTCGATATTAGAGTTCGTCTCCAATACAATGTTCATTAGAATTTGGATCTTCAAATCACTGTTCACTACCCTAGTAAATAGTGATTTGAAGACTCAAACTCTAATGTCAAACAATTTGGAGATCCAAATTCTAATATCACAGTACCCTATTATCGTTTCCTCACATAGCTTTCACCTCACTTTCGATACCCTTCCTAACGGCCTATTTATCGTTTCCTCAGTTGCCTAGTGCCCCAAGGCCAAGGGTTTGTCAGGCCCCACATGTCAGAGAAACTGGGGCGGTTGATTCAGTGTGACAGAAGTTTACTATTAATATAATAAGAGGTCATCCAACAGCTAAATATTGTTTTGACATGTTCTCTATTGAACATCTTTGTGCAGTTCCCGCCTCAGTCAGAGAATGTTGCACTGATTTTCCTTGTGTAGGGTTGGTGAACTGAGTCGCCTACCATTTAAACATTTTTATCTCATTGTTTAGGTATTGTTTGGGAAGACGAAAGTACGGAAAAAATAAAAATGTTGAAAAAAAATGAGGTCTTTGGGAAGAGGAAGGAAAGAGGATGGAGAGAAATTTGGAAAAAAAAATTCATGCAGGCTCTACTCAAAAATGTCACTCCCAAAAGTGGAAGCAAGATGGAGAGGGTTGAGAGAATTGTAGAAGAAATTATATAATTAACCTTCAAAAAGTTGAGATCATTTATGATTTAAAAAAAATTTGAATGGTAATTATATCTTTCTCCACAAACAAATAAAATATATTTTTTTAATTTTTTTCTTTTTCTATTTTTTGATCATCCAAACAAGTGAAGGAAAAATTACTTTACCTTCATTTTACTTTCCTCCTTTTTTTTTTCTCAAAATTTTCTTTTGCTCAAAAATATTCCCAAACACAGTGTTAAAGTTTCAGTATGGTGATTTCCCTGCATCAATAGGTCAAGAAAAAATGAAAGGCCTCGTTTGGTTTGCGGAAAGGAGAAGAAAGGATTCCCATTAAAATTTTTTTCCGTGTATGAAAAGATCTAAAAAAAAAAATTAGAAAAAAATAAATAATTGGAGATGGAAAAGTAAATTTACGAGGTGAGTGAACAATCATTTGTTTTCTCTTTTTTTTCCTTGAATTTTTTTCCTTATTCATTTTTTTGACATCCAAATACAGAAAAAAAAAAAAAAAAAAACTTTCCATTTCCAAGAACCAAATGTCACCAGAGAAAAAGGAAACTGATAATGATGTTCCAGTTCAGACTTTGACTTTGATATTAGAAGCATGTGCACCGGCGTTATCGATAGCGTTTGTGAACGGATTAAAATCTAATGCTAAAGTGACGTTAAAACCATGACATATTTAGAACGTTTAGTGCGTTTTGAAAAACATGACTTTTTTGGACAACTGGAGGACTTCGCCGGCCAGTGTACTTTTTTACTGTCCGTCTCTTCTTCGAGCATGCCTGCCTGCCTGCCTGCCTGCCTATTCTGTAATAAGTCTGTAATCGTCGCATTAATTAATTAATTATTCCTTGCGTTACCAATGTAGTTGAGCGACCAAGTCTCCTGCTAGAACGAACACAAATTCGGTTGATTTCTGAATATTTTTCGATCAAGAACTGTTACGAAGTCACTTCCCTGAGCACTCGACAAGTGTAATAATTTTGTCAGACGAATTAAAAGGAGACGGTTGAAATTGTTTTATATACTTATTTCAATTAACAAATGTAGCGGCATGACCTGAGTTAAATTCTACTTAGGTCCTAGCTTAATTGACCCATCTGATAAACCGTCACATGCACGGTGGCCTTCACCGGCACGTCCGTCTCGACGACCACCTGGTTCGCCGACACGTTCCTCAGGACGTGGTTCGGGAACCCCGACTCCGGCAGCAGCGTGTACTGCACGTGGTCGATCCGGTCCGGGAACAGGAGCACCGACGAGAAGTCCACGCTCCACACGGTGGCGCCCTCCCCCCGTGCCACCCCCCGCCCCGACGTCGACCTCCGCGCCATCCCGCTCACCCCGTTCCGCTCCACCACCACCGCGTCCACGTCCGCGAAGCGCGCCCCGCCCGTCTCGTCCAGCGCCACGTTCGGGACGCCCTTCCCCGACCCGGAGAAGATGTTGTCCACGATGCTGACGTCCCTCGCCACCCCCTTCACCGACTTCAGCACCACGTTGCCGTCGCCCAGGAAGAAGGACCCCGACACGACGAGCTGCACCGGGTCCTCCGCCACGATGCTGTTGTAGTCCATGTAGCAGTTCACGATCCTCGTCTGGGTGTTCCCGGGCAGCCGCAGGTAGATGCCCGTCCCCCCGAACCCCGTCGCCTTGTTGTAGCAGTGCACGCCGCTGAACGTGTTGGCCTGCCCGGACACCAGGATCCCCGTGTCCGCCGAGAAGATGACGGTGTCGGTGACGGCGTTGTCGTTGCCCATCAGGTTGATCCCCACGCCGGTGAACCTCCTCTCCCCGGGGTCCCCCCCCGCGGTTATGTGCTGGCCCAGGTAGCACCCGCGGATCATGGTCTCGTGCCCGCCCCTCACCCAGACGCCGTCGGACACGAAGCGCACGACGTAGCAGTTGTCGATGGTGGTCCGGAGGGAGTTGACGACCGCGACCCCGCCCCCGCGGAAGTTGGAGTCCAGCAGGAGGTCCCTCAGCGTGACGTACTCGTAGTCGTAGCCCGAGGTCGACAGCAGCTCGCTGGCGTTGAGCTGTCTGGCCTCCGAGCTCGCCGCCGCCGACGACGGAGAGGACCACAGTTCGATGACGTAACGGTTGGTCGGGAAATCGCCGGATGCTCGTAGCGAGCCGCTATGTATCTGCATTGATGAACTCCGTCAGAAATCGTAACGGTGCGGACACGTGTGTACAATTTGTAGGTACGTACGTACGTACCTTAAGATTGCCGCCTCCTTGGGATGGGAGGGTGACGGGACTGCTGACGAGGTAGGCCCCGCCGTCCAGGTGTACTTCGGCCCCGCCGAGATCGGCGACTCCGGCGATCAGCTGACGGTCGGACAGCGTGGCAGCGAACGCGGCGGAGATTGCTTTCGCTATGGCCGCGGTCGAGTCTACTTTGCCGGTGGGATCGGCGCCGTAGTCCGTCACGTGGAACACGCGTGAGCCCGGACGCGAGATCTGCACCGTTCATTCGTTTGCGTGTTAGTCGTACTGTTAGGTGTTAAACAACGAACAGAAGAAGCTCACCAACAATACAAGTTTCTTAAATAAATAAATCATGTTAACAACAAAAGCGAATTCGCTATTTATATTTTTTTCCTAATTTTTTGCAATATATCCAAAACTAACTTCCTTGCACTCGGGTCTTCTCGATTTTTTTTACTGATTAATTCACTACAGAAATTTATAAAAGAATGGATCATAAATTTGTCCCTTAAGTATCTCTAAATATCTTTATAATTACAGTATATCAAACAAAAGTCATGAGAAAAAATAACTTCTTTTAGTTAAAATTGTAAAGTAGAAGTAATCGTGGTGCAAATGTCTGAAAAGTGTTTAAAGGAAAATTAATATTTTTAAGAAAACATTTTTTTTGAGCTGGCAATTTTTTGTTGCAGCAAGTCAGTCAACAAGAAGCCAAAAGCGAATTCTAAACCGTATAAATGCTCTTTAGATTTTTCTGAAAAAAAGAGTACTTTTTTCGCAAAATGGCACCACTTTTCTTCATTCTCTTGTCGAGAACCCTTCTTTATCTTCTTCTTCTAATGGCACTCCTCCTCCTCGTGAAGATCTTTTCTTTTTTCGCGTATTAAATAATCATTATATTTTTGAGCAAAAGAGCAAAACTAGAACGAAAAAAAAATAATAATAATAAAATGACACGGACACGGACACGTACACACATACCTGAGGGGAAGGAGAAGGGGAGGGGGAAGGAAAAGGAGAAGGAGAAGGAGAAGGTGTCGAGCCGTCAGCATCAGCGCCGGCCATCATTCGAGACGTGCGACGGATAAGATGATCGCGGTGGCGGTGGGCCTGGTCCAACTGGGTCCCACCGCGGTAGCCGTCGGCTTCGCCGGAGGAGACCAAGAAGAAGAAGAGCGCAAGAAGAGGAAGAATAATATTAGCAGCGGTGGTAGGAAAGAAAAGGTGGCGAAAGAAGCCACCATTGTTCCCTCTTTTCTCCATCACTCTCTCTCTCTACATCTCTAGTTGTTGTATATATATAGTTAGTTGATTGTGGAGAGAGAGAGAGATTAATGTATAATAATAATAATTAATAGAATAATAATTAGTAATTAAAAGAAACGCAAGAGGGAGGACATCATGACAAGGAGGTGTGAGGGAGTTGCCAATTAGTAGAGTTTTTATGGTGTCATTTATAATGAGTTAGCAGTTGGCTTAAATATATAGTTTTGTTTTGTATATTAATTAACTTTTAGGTGTCTCTCTAATATTAATTGTTAAGGGAGAAAAAAAAAAGAGTGCATAGAAAGAGAAGGGATCACTTTTGCATGCAACAAAGAAAACTTTTCTTTTGGGTCATGCGCGAGGACACGGGTGGGCATTATCAGATTCTGGCCAAAAATCAATCTAACAGAATCGAATAAAAGTTTCGATGTAGAATTGAATAAAAGTTTCCATTCGATTTTAATTAAATTACTAAAAAAAATTATTCGATTTCGATTTTGGATTTTAATTTTCATCCAAAAATTAAAAATCGAATAAAACTGATGCAATTATGTAAATATTTTTAATTTTATGCATATTTTGTGATTAAAATGTGCATATTTTAAAAATAATCATGCTATACTACTAGATAATGCCAAAAGTTGGATTTCATCGTGAAAGTTTTATATCCAAAAATATCCTTGCTTATATTTACTAATTAAAAATATTACTTAAAGTTAACAGAGATAAGTAGGTAATTACGAGAGGTGTCTTTTGGTCTTTCTAAATAATCTTACATGCATGTATAAAATAATAATAATATAATAATAAGTTTAGAATAATTAATGTAGATGACTTTTAGTCTTCCTAATAATAATATATTACTATTATTTGCTTTTCCAAGTAACATAAAATATCGGTACAACTTTGGAATAGAACCAATATATGTATAAAAATTATAATTTTTAAAATAATTTAATCATGATTCTAATTTTGGATCCGACCCATTAAAAAAAAAATCCAACCGGACGAACGAACGGAATAAATTGAATAAACTGAATTGACTATTCGGTTTGATTTTGGCTAATTTTGGTTTGGTTTTGATGTTAGATTTTTAGAAATTTTAGGCCACGTTTGGTTCGCGGAATGGAAGGGAAAGAAAATCAATTCCTTGTAATTTCTTTTCCTTTGGAAAACTTTAATTTCCATTGATTTTCTTTTCCGATGTTTGGCAATGCTAAGAAATTTGGAAAAGAAAGTGAATATTTCAATGTAAAAAAATGATTCCTTGCTTTGATGGATGGAATCACTTTCTCCCATAATTTTTCTTCCATTGGAAATCATTTTCCTTTCCTCCCCAATTCCTTTGGCACCCAAACATAGGACTCCTTTTCCAAACCAGATATTCCGCGGCCTTAGATTTTGTGATAAAGAAAAGTAATTTTTCTTCTCATGTGATAATTTTTTTTTTTGAAAGCAAGATTAGTTCTTTTTTTTCTGTGATAAGATAGTTAATTTTCCTGGGTACTTTTTGAAAGCAAAAGAAAACTATTTTCGCTTTTGATTTTTCCAAAAGCCTAAATAATACCTAAATAAGCCCTAAAGTCAAAAGAATTTTACAATTATTTTAGAAAATGGTTGGAATTTTTAGAAGAAAAAAATTTTGTGATAAAGAAAAGTAATTTTCTTCTCATGTGATAATTTTTTTGAAAGCAAGATTAGTTCTTTTTTTCTGTGATAAGATAGTTAATTTTCTTGGGTAATTTTTGAAAGCAAAAGAAAACTATTTTTGCTTTTGATTTTTCCAAAAGCATAAATAATACCTAAACAAGCCCTAAAGTCAAAAAAATTGACAATTATTTTAGAAAATGGTTGGAATTTTTAGAAGGAAAAAATGATGCTAATCAAATAAAGTACAGAAAGAATGGAAAGAAAAAGAAAGACATGTTTGTAGTCCCTTTGATTATTTTACTCTGGTGGGTAACAATCATTTTCGTAAACTTAGAATTGTAAAAGTACAGAGCATTTCAACAAAGCTAACCAAGAAAGTGATGCTAAGAGAAAGAAAAAAGTGCTGCTAAGAAAAAAAATGTGATGTTAAAAATAAACATGAATTGCTTTGAATAAAAAAAAAGAATATGTTCTTTTTTGAGACTATAGTTTAAAGAAGTAATTGACAAAAAGACAATAAAGAGGATTGATAAAAAAAAGAAGACAAAGTTGAAGGTTCCCTTGTGATTATTAATAATTAGCATCTTTCCGGCATTTAATTTATATATTGTAAAAAATATCTAGAAAGGGTGTTATAGGCGGAATACTTATATTTTTCTCGCAATAATTCAATATTTCTCGATTTGGGGTATGGGTGGAATAAGCATGTGAGATGTTATTAATGATGTGGGTGTTGGGAATCGGATACGTCCTCTTGCGCTTCGATATCGTGTCTGAGACGTTGCCGCAGCAGAAACTTAGGTCAATCCACCTGAAATAACCAAACTCCGTCTAACGGACACCAAGCACAGATAAAGACAAGTATATGACGGTGACTACGTCACCTGGACAAATCCCAATCTCTATAACTCAGATGAAATTATAAGATTGACAAAAATTAATGTTGAACCCTTTGTCCTAATAGGTTCAACCCCCTCATCACACTCAAGAAGAAAAGAAAGAGACTACAATTGAAATCGCTCACCAACCCGTAGCAATCTCCCTAACCGAAGTTGACGACCCCTCGATTAGATCTATTCTTCCTTCTGTCTCGGATGACGAAGTCCTAAAAGCAAAGTGCGAAACATTATCTTAAATTTCTTGTGGACGAGGACATCGAATCTCCACTTTTGTGCTGTGCTTTGTGCCTCCACCCTCACCCCATATATATAGGATAAGAAAAACCTATTTTAGGTTATAATATAATTTCTTAAATAGGAAGCCCTCAAATAAGAATCCTACTACACCTAAAATAGTCCATCAATATCCTATTTTAGATTATAATAGGATCTCTTAAATAGGAAACCCTCAAATAAGAATCTTATTATATCTAAAATAGTCCAGCACTAATTATGGACATCTAAATCAAATTATATCAAATATTTAATCAGATTTGGACTCCATAAATATGCTATTATCAAATTCAGACTGGACTCCAACAATCTTTCTCTACAGTCTGATGAGAGGGTGTTGATCCAATGCTCCTCAACTGGACTCCATGCTCCTCAACTGGACTCCATGTCTGTCGTCATTCGACAGAGTTCCTGCTCCCCCATGCCACTGATCTTCGATCTCCCGGGTTGCTTTCCATCTTCCTTCGTCTCCAGCTCCTCGACTGTCATGTCGACGCTAGCTGTCATGTGTGGCTCCTCTTGTACCATTGGGATCCTGTCGATATCAATAACACGATCAAGACCGAAGTCCCTGACGATCAGCCTCACCGCAAGTCTCGGCTGCTTGTCCCCGACTTCTGTCTTCCACTGAAAAGTGTTAACGTTCCGACGAGCTTCTTCATCCTTGGCTGGCCCAACCAAGCAGACGGTACGGTCCTCCTGAGATTCGAACTCCTGAACCTGCCCACCTTCGTGCTAAACTTGAAGCTCTCCCATACACATGCGTCCTCGAGCAGAACATCATGCACTGTCCATGCCGTCGATAACCCACAGTCCCCCCTGAACTGTGTGAATGATGATGCTCCCGCCTCAGATTAAGTTTGCTGCAAATCTTGATCTCCTTCCTGGCTTCGAACTGTTGAAACCGATGTCGCTCTGTGAAGCTTTGGCAAACCACCCGTCGCCAAAACCGAATTCGTAGAGCAACTCCCACCTCGAGATCGACCAGCTGTCATGAGACCGACAGACTGGCCATCAATCTTTGACTCACCACCATCCGTCATTTTGTCTCGACGAACAGAATCCTTCGTATCCCTCAAAGCATCTAGAAGTCCCTCCTCAGCAAGTTCTCGATGATCCACCTCCTGTCGAGCACCCCTCGAGCCTCCATCCGGTGTCTGTGGCCTACCTGTACAGTTCAGCGACTTGAGCCTGTACATGCCACAACACAAATCTCTCCGAGCCAGTTGTTGGGAACCCTTCGCAAGCATCCAATCTTTGTCCCCAAACAGACTGCGACAGCTGTGAGACTCATCTCATTGTATCGGTATTTATATACGATACACTGTGTTTTATATTTTCTTGGTTTTCGGAATATTTTAAAAAAAATTCAACCGATAGGTTTTCTCCTTGACCGGCATACTGTAACACCCAGATTTCTGAAATTGGGGTATTTTTGAAAATTTATTATTTTTATTATTTATTAGTGGTATTTTAGTCATAATATGATTTATGGTGATTTTAGTGTAATTAGAACCATCTTCTAAGTCATGCTAAGTCGTGACTTGTGACTTTGTGATTTTGGTTAGTAAAACCTTAGTGTAAACCCTAGCTATTCCTTAAACTAGGAGTTGCCATGACCATGTGAGCTTAGCCATAGGCTTAGAACACCAAATTAGTGATTTTAGCCTAAAAGGGTATTTTGGTAATTTTCTAGAATTTATTTAGAATTATTTGGAATTATGTGTTTTTATTATTGTTTAAATTATTGTTAAGTGTCATGAGAGCCCCTAACCAAGTTTAGCCTAATCTAGAGATTAGCTACTAACCTAGAATGGCTAAGGGGATAGATATTTGCATTGGTTAAAGTAGGATAAATATCTTGATATCTACTTTATGGATATTTTCCACAAAATATCCAAAATATCAACCCTTTTGCCATGAAAGTCTTTCCCTTAGCTTGGAAGCAACCCAAGGACACCCCCCCCTTTGTCTTGGCCAGCCATAGGGCACCCCCCTAGCCCTACACCATCCTATATTAACCCAATGTATCATTCATGAAGAATTTTACATGAATTTTAACATAGAAAAATCCCATTTCTTCAAACCTACACAACTTGAGCAATTTTGATCCAAATCACCTCTAGTTTCTTGCATTGGACTCCCCTACACTAGAGGGTACTAGTTAGGGCCTGCTATCAAGGAATTTGGAAGCTTTTGGCATCACCAAGTGGAAGGAATCACACCCCTCTTTATTGATTTTTTATTGGATTTGCACAAATAGGTAAATACCCTCAAACCATGTTAATTTTGTGTTTTCTCTTCATATTTGCATGCATCTAGGTATAAGGGAACTGTGGGTCAAGTTTGGTAGGATTTAGAGTTGGTTTGGTGTCCGTATCGGACACGTATCCTAAGCTAGAAACCCTCGTTTGATGAAATGCCACAAAGACTTTGTTTTTGTGTTTTTGTAAAACAAAATATATTTTTGGGTAGCCCTAGACATGTAGGACACAACCCAAGTGGACTGAGCACATTATTGTGTCGTGTCCGTGTCAAAATTAGACACGAACACACGAGTTGGACACAGCACTGTGCACATTTTGTTCCCCTGCTACCCGACACTGTTTTCTCCACGAATTGGACACGTGGATACGTGAAAATTTGCACAGAGGAGGGGGCCATCACTGACAAGCCCCCCCTCAAATATCACGACCTCTCGTGTCGTGTCGAGAGAGCTCTGACACGAACACGGATTTTGTACTGCACTGTGCGCACTGCACAGAGCACATTTCGAGCGTGTCGTGTCGCACGGACACGCCACGTGGACACCTCGTGATGACACAACGTGTAGCCCTTCATGTGGCGTACACGAGGACACGAGCACGAGATGCGTCGTGTCCTGTGTCGCGAGCACGAGACGTGTGCATCTCTGCACGACACGGTCTAAACCGCGCGTATCAGTCGAGTTTCCTCGACTGATACGGGTCTTGTGTCGACCCTATACGACACGTGGACACGTAACAGAGTGTCCATCGTGTAGCCCTATATGTGGGCTACACGTGTGTGCGACCACGAGTCGTGTCGTGTCTCGTGGTGTGTCCACGAGACACGTGAACACGTGCACGACGCTGTGCACTGTGTTCGTGTATCAGTGCTTACCCGATTTGGAAATCACGTGTTTGGACACGCCGTGTCGTGTCGTGGTGGACTGCCATTGACACACACGACACGTATACATATGGGGCATCAATTACCAACCTAGAGTTTCGAGCCACAGCTTGGTTTCGTATGAGAAATTGGGATTTCCCTGTTTTGAGTACACAGTGCAGTATTTCCAGAATTTTGTATTATTTTCCAGTTTTGTAAAATGAAATTCAAACCTATTTTTGATCTGATTTATACATGTATTTATATGTTTTTAGTATATAATTATGAAGTATATATGTATGTGAGTGTGTGGGAGGAATTTAGGTGTGTATACATGTATATACATGTGTATATACATGTATGTGTAAGTATGGGTGTGTGTGTATATTTGTGTGTGTGGGGGGGAGCTATTTCCTGGTTCCAGGAAACCTGGAACCCCCCTACAGTTCAGTCTCTCCCTCTCTCTCTCTGTCATCCCCTCACTGTTCAGTCTCTTCTCTCTCATTCACTTTCTCTCTCTCTCTCTATGTCCCTCTCACTTCCATCTATATATATATATATATATATATATATATATATATATATATATATATATATATATATATATATATATATGTTATATTATATACAACTATATATATTGGTATATATATAGTTGAGGGTATATATATATGGGTTATATATATATATGGGATGTATATATATGTATATATGATAGCTATCTATGTATGTATATATATTATATATATATGTGGGTGATTGTATTATATATATATAGTTATTCATATATTGATATATATATACTTTGTATTAGATATATAGTGCCATTATATATATATGTAGGGGTTTTGGTATTATATATAGTGTACTCCCATATTGATATATAGGTATTAGATAGATTATATATATCTATATATATGACTTTCTAGTATAGGTTTATATTGAAACCTATAAGTTATTAGCCTCTGGAAACCTATGATACTAGCCTATGGCCTAGGTTACAAGCCTATGGCATTAGAGGCTAACCCAACTAACCCTAATGACCCAAAACCCAACTTGTTGACCCTTGTTGACTAAGGGTTGACCAAAGTCAACCTTAGGTCAAGGTTGACCTAATTGACCTAGATTTGACTAGGACTAACCTAAAATGACTAGTTTAACTAGTCTGACCATGTTTGACCCAATTACCTTATTGACTGGTCTTTGTTTGACCTAATTACCTTACTGACTGGTCTTTGTTTGACCAATACCTTAGTTGGTCTAAGTTTGACCTAGACTTGACCCAGATTGATCATGTTGACTAGTATTTGACTTGTTTGACCTTGTTTGACTCTATTTGACTTAGTTTGATTCCCTGTGATCTAGTATGACTTCCTGTGACCTAGTTTAGAGTTGACCCAGAGTTGACTTTTGACCAGATTAACCTAGAATTATGTAGTATGCATTGTACACTTTATTTTTACCATTGTGGATACATTGTGACTTGTACTGCTCTGATTAGGAGCCATACACCTCTCCTCAGACAGTATATCTTCTTCAGACATTCAGTTATCAGGCGAGTACATTCTCTGACCGTTTCATACTTGCCAGGATTTATATTCTTGCTCTAGATTACTTTACTTGATGCTGACACGATTGTTATCACGGATTGGTACTATATGGATCTTTTCATGAGATGTTATCCCCTTCGGGAGCATCAGATACAGTATGTTTGTGCTTTTCACGAATCATCATGTATCTCTGTGCTTTCATAGATTCACGAATCGCTTGTGACTCATGTACTCTCATGAATCACAGAGCCTCTCATGAATCTCCCATTTATGGGCTTATCACGAATCTTAACATAACCTGAATGGATCCTTGTGTATTGATTGGGGATGGGGGAGTGGAAATAGTCATGTGGATATTACCCCAGTAGCTATAGCCATGAATCACTCTTAGCTGTAGCCATAAATCTCCTATGCCATTTCACATGTCTATATTTTACTCTGACTCACTAGACACTGCTAGTTCTCTATATACAGTAGATATTTCCTTTACAGCTATCTCTTTTGCTACATGTATCTTCCTTCAGCAGTTCCTGTATTTTACTCTATTGCATGCTTTATATTTCCTATCATTCTATGCACTGCGTGAGATGTATTGTGCTCGTTCCCGTCCTGATTGGACCTGTTGAAAATATTACAGAGGATGAGGATGAGGCCCTGGTGTCTACCTATTATGGAGCAGGACTAGATGACACTTATGTTGTGGACCCTCAGCAGGATCCACCTGCAGCTGAGGATGTTGTTCCAGTAGTCTAGACCAGTTTAGTCTAGGCAGCCTTTTCTATATTTACTTTTTGTCTCACATTCTGTGTTGTATTTTGAGATGTTGAGATGTATAGACTCTTAGACTTATTGTATTATGAGTTGACATTCTGATGTTATGTTATCCTAGACACTTGGGCTTATTTCATCTATTTTACTGTTCTCTTTGAGTTACCATCTGTCTATCTATCTATCTTCCATTTCTCTACCTAGATGTGATTGAGATTGTTTCTGTTTGTCACCTCCACTCGGAGAGTATAAACTGTACAGGTACTTTATATTGTTAGATGATTGACCTAGGACAGCGTTCTACCGTCGACACTGCGGCGTAGGCTGGACGTACCCACTTCTCGTGCCCTTACTCTAGGGTGCGGGTCATGACACATACCGCCAGTATACCAGTGTATATCGACGGCATGCCTGTCACTCCCATTTTTTCCGTTATACGTATTTTTAGTATACGTGTACGGGATTTTGACATTTGACAGGTGACCCATGTTTTGACTTATCTTTCTTAGCCTTGCCTTGGTTTAATCTTGTACTTGGTTTATTTGGTTTGGTTCAACTTGGTTTGGCTTGGTTTGGTTTAGTTTGGTTTGAGATGAGAAGGGTTTTGTATAAAATATCAACTTCTCTTTCTCTCCTCAATTCTTCATTTACTTCTCATCATCTTCTTCTTCTCCATTTACTCCTCCAAAACCTAGACAAGTACATCTTGCCAAATCTTGAACAATGTCATTTTTGTTTGTTATATTCTCTTCCTTTCATGATTCTAAGCCTCTTTAGAACTTGGAGATTTTGGTTTTGATGGTTATATTTTTGTAGATCTAAGTTTTAAGTTTTTCTTTTTTTTTGGTTTTGATCTCTTAAAGTTTGATATTTTTGAAATCTAATGGTTTCATGTTGTAAAAAATTTCATTCTACCCAATTTTGGCTTTTGAACCACTCGATTTCGATTTATTTTGAGGAAGTTCGGCCATTTTCTTGTTCATGGGTTCCCCACACCTTTTGGTGCCGTCGGGACGATGAACAGTGACGCGCGCAGTATTTTCGTTGCCGTGCCCCGTGCTTGCGTCCAACGTGCGTCGTAGGCACTTTTGCCCTTGCGCACATTGCAACTTGCGCGCCGTGCGCCTGCACATTTTTCTGTCGCGCGCCCGCACGCCGTGCTTGCGCGCAACTTGCGCCGTGGACACTTTTGCCCTCGCACACATTGCAATTTGTGCGCCGCACACCCGCGCGTCGTGCTTGCGCGTAACGTGCGCCGTGGGCACTTTTGCCCTCGCGCACATTGCAACTTCCGCGACAGCGCGCCCGCACATTTTTCTGCCGTGCGCCATGCTTGCGCGCAATGTGCGCCGCGGGCACTTTTGCCCTCGCACACATTGCTACTTGCACGACCGCGCGCCCGCGCGTCGTGCATGTGCGCAACGTGCGTCGTGGGCACTTTTACCCTCGTGCACAATGCAACTTGTGCGTCGTGCGCCCGCGCATTTTTCTGCCGTGCGCTCTTTAGCTCTGGATGGGCACGAAAGCAGTGTTCAATGAAGTGGCCTCTCATATGACAGTGAGTACAAAAGATGATATTGTTGTTGTAGAGGATTCGTTGGGTGTGCATCTTGTTGCCAAGAGCTATTTGAATATGATTTGGGAGTTCTTTGGTACGTCAAACTCCATGCAGATTTTAGCGTAGTTCGCTTTGGAAAGGTTTCGGGTTTCTTCTGCCAAGGCCACGAATGTGCCAAAGGAGTTGGCAATCCTCTTCAGCGCAGCAAGGACAAAGCAGATGAGAGGTAGATTGGGGAGGGTAACCTAGGCCGAGACGACTGCTGAGTCTATGTCAGTGTTGAATTCTGCGGTCCATCTGACGATTTGCATCGGGTGAGAGTCAATCCTGCTAGAGCCACTTGTCCAAACATTTTTGTGGTCAGTTTCAGAGGAGAGGTGTAGGAGGATGTGTTTTGGGTCAAGCGTTGCTACCCAGTAAACCGATGTGAGCCCCCAGCTGGCAATTCTGCACATTTTTCTGCCGCACGCCCGCACGCGGTGCTTCCGCGCTACGTGCGCCGTGGGCACTTTTGCCCTCGCGCACATTGCAACTTGCGCGCCACACAATTTTCTGCCGCGCGCCCGTGCGCCGTGCTTGCGCGCAACGTTCGCCGTTGGCACTTTTGCCCTCGCGCACATTGCAACTTGCGCGTGCGACCACGTGTCGTGCTTGCGCGCAACTTGCACCGTGGGCACTTTTGCCCTCGCGCACATTGCAACTTGCGCGCCCGCGCGCTCGCACGCCGTGTTTGTGCACAACGTGCGTCGTGGGCACTTTTACCCTCGTGCACAATGCACCTTGCGCGCCGCGCGCCCGCACATTTTTCTGCCGCGCACCCGCACGTCGAGCTTGCACGCAACGTTGGCCGTGGGCACTTTTGCCCTCACGCACATCGCAACTTGCGTGCCGCGCGCCCGTAAATTTTTTTGTCGTGCGTCCGCGCGCCGTGCTTGCGTGCAACGTGCGCCGTGGGCACTTTTGCCCTCGCGCACATTACAATTTGTGCGCCGCGCGCCCGTGCATTTTTCTGTCGTGCGCCCGCGCGCCGTGTTCGCGCGCAACGTGTGCCGTGGGCACTTTTGCCCTCGCGTACATTGCAACTTGCGCGACAGCGCACCCGCACATTTTTCTGCTGCGCGCCCGCATGCCGTGCTTGCACGCAACGTGCGCCGCGTGCACTTTTGCCCTCGCGCACATTGCAACTTGCGCGCTCGCGCGCCCGCGCGCCGTGCTTGTGCGCAACATGCATCGTCGGCACTTTTACCCTCGCGTACAATGCAACTTGCGAGCCGCGCGCCCGCGCATTTTTCTGCCGCGCGCTCTTTAGCTCTGGATGGACACGAAAGCAGTGTTCAATGAAGTGGCCTCTCATATGACAGTGAGTACAAAAGATGATATTGTTGTCGTAGAGGATTCGTTGGGTGTGCATATTTTTGCCAAGAGCTATTTGAATATGATTTGGGAGTTCTTTGGTACGTCAAACTCCATGCAGATTTTAGCGTAGTTCGCTTTGGAAAGGTTTCGGGTTTCTTCTGCCAAGGCCACGAATGTGCCAAAGGAGTTGGCAATCCTCTTCAGCGCAGCAGGGACAATACAGATGAGAGGTAGATTGGGGAGGGTAACCTAGGCGGAGACGACTGCTGAGTCTATGTCATTATTGATGTCACGACCCGCACCCACTGTGAGGGTACGAGAACGTGATAACGCCCAACCTACGTCGCAGTGTCGACGGTAGAACGCTGTCCTAGGTCTCAATGCATCTAATAGTATAAGGCTAAACAGTTTATACTCCCCGAATGGGGGTGACATAGCAGAATGTAAACTCAATCACAACTAAGGGAGAAGAAGCACGATATGATATAGAACTCGAATGAAATACAGATGATCAGAAGAGTACAAGTCTCAGCTACTGAATATGAAATAATATATATACAACTCAGATCTCAAAGACAGAATAAAGTCTAACTAAACTAGTCTCAAGACAACATATGTAAGATAAGGCCTAACTAAGCTAGTCTAGGCAATGGGGGTAATGTCCTCAGCTAGAGCTGGGTCCTCCTGAGAGTCCAGCTCACAAGTGTCGTCTAGGGCTGCCCCGTATAAGGTATCCACACAGGCCTCTTCCTCGTCCTCTGTAATATTTTCAACAGGTCCAGTCAGGACAGGAGCGAGGATAATACATCTCAACAGTTCATAGCAGGTTAGAAAATATAATCATGTAGTAAAGTAAGATATAGGTACTGAAAGAAATGCAATATGTAAACAGAGAGAGAACTGTAATAGAAATATCTGCTATAAATAGAGAACTATCATGTGGCTAGTGAGTCAGAGTACAACATAGACATGTAAATGGCATAGGATGATTCTGATGCTACACTACTTGGATATTATTCACATGTCTACTTCTACTCCCCCGTACCCCCAATCAATACACAAGGATCCAACCAGGTTATGTTATGATTCCATGCAAAGGCCCCCGAAGGGTGGTACATGGAAGTCCTATAAATGGGGATTCTAGGAAACCCAATAAATGGAATAAGGATTCAAGGAAGACTCTGTGATCATGAGAGTACATGTCACAAGTGATCAATGAACCAATGAAGCATAGTGATACGCCATGTAAGTGAAACGCACAGAACATGAAGTACCCGATGCTCCCTGAAGGGATAACATCTCAAGAAGGGATCCATATAGTACTAATCCGTGCGACCAACGTGACAGTATCAAGTAAAGTAATTTAAAGCAAGAAAATAATTCTAAACAGGATATGAAATAATCAGAGAATGTACTCGCCTGATCTCTGAATGTCCAAAGTAAATATACTGTCCGAGGAGAGGTGTCTAGCTCCTAATCAGAACAGCACAAGTCACAACAAGTCTAAAATGATAACAAGATACAATTCAATGCATTCTACATGAATCTAGAAGTCAAACTAGGTCAACTAGGTTTAATCAGGTCTAAACTAGTCTATTCTAGGCCTAATCAAGACTAAACAGCCTAACTAAGCTCTCACTAGTCTAACAGATACAACATAGGCCCGATACCATATATAGAATATGTATCACTATTCACATATGTGAATATATATGTATATCCACATATACAAATAGAAATGTGCCTAGCACATTAGCTATCACACATAGAAATACCAATTACATCCTACACTACCATCTACACATAGGCTAGTCTAACTATTTACCCACATATATATATATATATATATATATATATATATATATATATATATATATATATATATATATATATATATATATATATATAATTGCTCATGCACATAGATTAGGAATAATCTATATACATATATACATATGGAGGATACATAAATGTGTGTGTGTGGAGTACATGAAGGAAATTCTGAAACCAGTTGTTAGCAGGAATGCATGATATTGTGTGTTAGAGTTTAGTGTCTCAATTCTTTACAAGTGGCAGGAATTAAAACAGGGTTCAATGGAGAACATCTTCATGTGTGTGTGTGTGCATAAAGAGAGGAACCTGTGTGTGTATGTGTGTAGGTTAGCATGTGTGACTGGAAAGTGCAAACAGTGTACAGTGAACTCTGTGTGTGTTCAGTCATAGGGAATTTGGAAAACAAAGTGTGTGTATGTGCCATACATTGTGTGAGCCTTCAAGTTTCTATCATCAGTTAACATTATAGGGGATAAATTCTCAGTTTTGTATAGGTGTGTCTGTGATCTTGAAAACAGTGAAGAATGCATGAAATAAGTCCTCAGATTTTAGGATACCAATTGACAATTGAAATGACAGTGAACCAAACTCTGTGTGTGTGTGTGTTATCCAGTGAGTGTAGGTGTGTCTCAGGAATTCAACAACAGTGAAGTATTACATATAATAAGTTCTCAGATTTTGTAATAAGAGGACCTGTGTATGTGAGGAAAATATCAGGAGAACAGTGTGTCATAGTGTCTCAGGTTTAAAAAATGCTAATGCCACAGTTGTGTGTGTTCATCTGATTTCTGGTGATAGGATGTATAAAAACAGTGTTCAGAAAGGTGTAGCATAAACTCAGGAATGAACTCAATCTCAGGTTATAAGCAGTAACATTCAATTAGAAACTCATTAAAACTGAAACTGGGAATTGACTTCAATGTCTCAGGATTTCGAAGAACCATAAATAGCATTCAATCCCAAATAATATCCCCACATGAAACCAACATCCCAACACAAAACTCTAACATAACATGAATACAATATGTGTAGGCTATCATTGAAACTGGAAAATGAACCATTCGAATTAGGGAGAAGGCATGCTACTCCATGTATCAGAAATTTGACAGTTAATACAATGCAAGTCCAACATTTGCAACCCACACATAACATCGATTATCCCATTTAAACAAAGACTAATCTGATATGTAATTTAATTAACAGTGGTTTGTGAGATGTTAGGATGCAATTTAGCAACTAATTTAATCACTAATATCAGGAATTAAAACAGGAAAAAGGAAGAATAGTGTATCAGTGATACACTATTGTATTAGTCGAAATTCTTAACCAAACCACATTCGATTTCATACTCCATTTAGCATTTCATGAAGAACATATAGTTGGTAATTAATGGGGGGTATTAGTGTGTGTCACATGCACAAAATAGTGTCCTAAAACATGACACACAAGTGTCCAAGACCACGTGTCACGACCCGTACCCACTGTGAGGGTACGAGAACGTAACAACGCCCAGCCTACGCCACAGTGTCGGCGGTAGAACGCTGTCCTAGGTCAATCATCTAACAATATAAAGGTACCTGTACAATATATACACTCCGAATGGAGGTGACATAGCAATACACAATCTCAATCACATCTAAAGCAGAATGATAAGACGAAAAGATAGATGGATAAATACTGGAATGAAAGAATGTACATCACAACCAGAGAGTCTAAGTGTCTAAAATAACATCTCAGCGAACATCCAGAATACAAGTCTCACTACTGAAAATGAAAGAATATATACAATTTAGATCTCAAATGACAGAAAATGTAAACCTAGACTAGGGAGCCTCAGTCTCTAAGCTAGTAGATCAGGCTGGAAATCTGGATCACACAAGCCATCTACAGCTGTCCCATAGAAGGTGTCTATGCAGGCCTCATCCTCTGTAATATTTTCAACAGGTCCAGTCAGGACAGGAGCGAGCACAATACATCTCACGCAGTTCATATCAAGTTAGGAAATATAAAGCATGCAATAGAGTAAGGTACATGAAACGCTGAAAGAAGAATGAATATGAAAACAGCAGAGATTTAATAATGGGAAATATCTATATATGATAAGTAAGAACTGTAGTAACATGTGATTTAGAGCACAATATGGTTATGTAAACGGGTTAGGTTATACAATAAAATGGGACTCCTTTGTACGTGAGTTTACAATGGACATATACAATTTTTTATACAATAGGATTGATCACATAACCATTTCTACTCTTCCTCCCCAATCAATACACAAGGATCCAATTCAGTTACGTTACCTTATACAATGGCTTATACAATGGCTCGTACAATGGCTTGTACAATGGCTTGTACAATAGCTCAATGTGATACTGAGAGTACAATATGCACAATGAGTGTACAATGATAAGGGTATTCAATAAATACAACATGTACGTGAAACGTACATCACAATATGTACTTAGTGAATACAAGGAGATAACATCTCAGAAGAAGATCCGTATAGTACCAATCCGTGATAATGATCGTGTCAGCATTAAGTACAGTAATCTAGAGCAAGAATGTAAATCCAGACAAGTATGAAACGGTCAGAGAATGTACTCGCCTGATAGCCTGAGTGTCTGAAGAGAATATACTGTCCGAGGAGTGGTGTCTGTCTCCTATAGAACAGTACAAGTCACTATGAGTCTAAAAATGATAATAAGATGCACTACAATGCATTCTAAATGAATCTAGGTCAAATCTAAGTCAAATCTAAGTCACACCAAGCTAAACTAGGTCATACTAGGTCATACTGAGCCAAACTGGGTCACACTAGGACAATCAAGGTCAAACAAGGTCACATGAAATCAATCCAAGTCAAACTAGGTCAATTTGGGTCAAGGGTTGACTTACAGTTGACTTTTGGTCAAAAAGTCAACTCTGGTCAACTCTGGTCAACACGGAGTCAACTCTAGGTCAAACAAGTCACATGTTGACCAACTGTTGACTTTCAGTCAACTGGTCAACTCTGGTTTGGTTCCGGTCAAATCTAGTCACTTAAAGGCTAAGTTTGACTCTCTGTTGACTTTTGCTGACTTTTGGTCAAAATGGTCAACCGACGTCAAAACTAGTCTACGAGCACTATATTTGATCATTATCAACCAAGGGGATCAAGTTATAACTCTATCTTAGACTCCAAACTCAATATCCTATTTCTAGGCATTACCTATATTTCCCTTACCAAGGTAAATACCAATACCTTGTCCAATACCACTCTAACCTAGGAATACTAGCCTAGGTTTCCTAGGATAGCTAGATACTATCCTATACTAATATTACCTACCAAGAAATCCCAGTATCTAGGTCATCTAAGTCATCTTATGGTACATGTTATCCATTACCCATTACCTTACCTCATATACCATTCTCATTTACCCTACACTCATACAAACTCACACACTACAAGCTCACACACAACACTCACATAGGCCCTCCTATATGTTTAAACATAGGCTAATATTTATAGGTTATTAGCTATACTCATATATCACTCACAATTACATATATAATCTCATATATATAAATATATATCTAAACTCATATACAATACATATATATGGGCTCACTTACACAACTCACCTACATCCTCACACATATAGACATAGGACAGGAATTTGGACAGCTAACAAGGGGTTAGAAGGGTGTACATGGGCTGTCATTTGGGCTAAAATGTAGGGTAATACATAGGGGTGTGTGGGACATATCAAGGACTGTTTTGGACATGGTTGGACAGCTATATGGTGCTGACATGTTATGGCATTTGGGACTGTTATAGAGGGTTGCCATGGCTTATTGTAGGACTGAAATGGCATGGCCAATAGGGACTGATATGTAGGCTAGAATCGGGACAAATGGGACTGGCATTTGGTGGTGCACAGGACATGTTTTGTTAGGCTTAAGTTTGACTGATTTCAAAGGGGCAATTTGGACTGAAATAGGACAGCCTACATGGTGTTCTAAAGGGACTGGTTTGAGGGTAAAATGGGGACTGCAAAGGACAGATATGGAATGGTTTTGGACAACTTGATGGCTGAGTTTTGGGGGACTTGTTAGGGACAGGTTTAAGGGTGCAAAGGGACTGCTTGGGGACAGGTATTTGTAGGCTAATGTGGACTGGTATGGAATGGTTCTTAGGGACTGATTTGTGAGCTTGAATGGGCTGTTATGTGGACAGGTTATAGGCCATATATGGGGGCTTGAATAGGCTGTGCTTAGGGGCTATCATATAGATGGGTTAGGGGGTAATGTTGGGCTAAAATTGAGTGAACTAGGGACAGCCATATAGGCATGTATGGGGCAAATATGGGACTGATTTCAGGCTGAAACAATGCTGAAAATGGAGAATATTAGGACAGCAGTGTGGTTGATTTTAGGAGGGTGTTTAGGACAAATTTAGAGGCTAAAAGGCTGAACCATAGGGACTGAAAATAGGCTCTTACAAAGGGCTGTTCTGGGGTTGGTTTTGCTGGAATGAGGGACAGCAACTAAGCCTGTACATGGGCAATTACCCACCCTCCAACCTGCTGTGAAGAACAGCAATGACAGTCCCCTTTGGGGACTGTCCAGATCAGGAATTAGTCCCCCCTTCTCAATTCCTCACTTAAAACAAATACACACACCACTCTCAATACTCTCCACCATATCCACAAACACCTTCTATACATACACACATCAACAAATCTCTATTCCACCACCTCTCTCAAACCTCTCTCAATCCCATTTAATCAAACACCTTCAATACACAACCAAAGGTCTCCTCCCTTGGCCGACTACATTCCCATTCCCACAACACAAGATCACACACATATATACCATAATAGATATCCACATATATATATAACCATAATGTATATATATATATATATATATATATATATATATATATATATATATATATATATATATATATATATATATATATATATATATATATATATATATATATATATCACCATATATACATATATTGATATAGATAATATTATACATTATGATACATGGGGAAACACATTCCTAATCTCCCATAAAGTCTGAAACAAATATTAGAATAACATAAAATTAATACACAAATGATTCCACAAGAGTCCACATAGGGTTTTCCCCATTAGGACACGATTCTACACATAGGACACCTCTACAAGTGCCCAAATGGACACGAAATGGACTCAAATGGACACACAACCATGGAAGTTATTCCTATGGGTCAAAAATCAACCTATATGCATGTAGGGATGGTTTAGAGGAGAGGTTATACCTTCCGGGAGAGAGATTCAAAGGAAAAAGCCTTCCGACACGTAGAGATTCCAATAGGACACGAACGAGCTCCGAATCCTTCCAAACTTGGCTAGCACCTTCCTTTCATGGAGTAGAGAAGGAGAGAAGAAGATTTGGTGGAAGGAGGGGTTGATTTGGAGATGAAAATGGTAGGAATGCTCTCTAGAAATTTGGGGAAGAACAAGAGAGAGAAAATGAGATGGAAAAGAATAGAAAATATCAAAGGGGCTTGTGCCTATCCCCTCCTAGAGGTGGCCGGCCACTATGGGCTGCTATGGTCCATATTTGCAATGTCAAAAACACCCCCCTCTAGCCTATTAACAATTCATTAAAATGGGGGTTTAAGTCGGAGGCTAGTTTGGTCATTCTAACACACTAATCTAATTAATCCTAATCCAAATAAATTAGCCTAGTCACTAACTAAAATAAATGACATGTGGGCCATGGCTAACTAGTGTGTAGGTCCAATAAAGTCAAAACTACCCCGGGTCCCCGTTTCAAGTCGGATTGAGCTGAAATTCGAACCCGACTCAAATAACCCCAAAATATTACAATAAATGAATAAATAATTTCAAAATAATCTAAAAATAAAAAAGACAAAAATACCCCTATTTCTGGAAACTGGGGGTGACACCACACAAAACACAAATACTCAGACTGGGTTCAGTCGACAGTTCCCGTGTCCAGTGCGGGCTAGATTCCTCACCCGACACGAAACATTAGGAGACAAAACTTTGGGGGTGACACGACAGTCACTGCCCCTTGCTTCACATCCAGCCACGTGTGTCAACGTGTCCTGGATGGCTCGCACGAGCACGCGAGTAGCAGGGCATTCCTGTACACGCGCGCGCGACCGTGTCCAAGGATCCCAAACGACACGAGACTCTCTCAGTCACTTAGAAACCCACAGACGAAACCAAGACATGACTTTCTATTCAAATACATCTCGAAATATAGATCGAAATGCCCTTTGTGGCATTTCGTCGAACACCTGCGCACAGCACTGATACGTGTCCGATACGCACACGTACAGGACACGAAAATCCACAAACTCTATTCCTACAGGACCAGGACACCTAGGTCTAGGTATTTATGCAAATAAAACCTAATTTTAATGGTGGAATAGAAATATACCTATGTGTGTTCTTCAACACAAACCTCCTTCAATGTGGATCCCCAAAAGCCACCCAAATCCTTCAAATTGATTCAAATTTGAGATTTGACTCCACAATCAGCAAGAGAACATTGATTAGAACACTATGGAAGAAATCCCAATAAAAATGGAGTCCTATTGATTAAACTATGAAGAAAAATAAATAAAGGCTCACATAGTCTTTAGGAATAATGATGCACTATTGAAAAGAGGCACAAATTCCTAATGAGACATTATATAGGCAAGGGGGGTCTTGGCTGGCAACTTTAGTTAGGGTTAGGGTTTTTAGGTTTCATCTAAGGGCTAGCAATAAATCAAGGCTAATGTGTGGCCTAAAATCTAGGACTCTTTCCTAGTTAAGTTGTAAACCACCCACTAAGCTAAACATGACTCAAACCACTTAACCAATACTAACTAGTTCTCAAAGTGGCTAACTAAACCAGTAATGACTAATCTAGGTTAGGTCCAATCTAGGTTAGGGCTAAACACAACACAAGACAATCATTTAAATAATATTTAAATTACACCATTCTAAATAATCATTTTAAATTCCTAATAAAATATATTAAATTTAAATAATTTAAAAATGACAAAATACCCTCAAACTAAAAATGATAAATGAAATTCCCTAATCACATGGCTAGGCTCTAGGATAGACAGTCTCTACGGTTTCACTAGCAAAACACCAAAATCACAAGTCATGACTTTAAATAGTCTAAAAATAATTAAAAATCACCAAAAATCATAATATAAAATAAATATCAATAAATAATAATTATAATTATAAAATTTCAAAATTACCCTTATTTGGAAAACTGGGTGTTACAGTTGAATTCTGCGGTCCATCTGACGATTTGCATAGGGTGAGAGTCAATCCTGCTAGAGCCACTTGTCCAAACATTTTTGTGGTCAGTTTCAGAGGAGAATTGTCGAAAGATGTATTTTGGGTCAAGCGTTGCTACCCAGTAAACCGATGTGAACCCCCAGCCGACAATTCTGCGCATTTTTATGCCGCGTGCCCGCACGTGGTGCTTGTGCACAACGTGCGCCGTGGGCACTTTTGCCCTCGCACACATTGAAAATTGTGCGCCGCACAAATTTCTGCCGTGCGTCGTGCTTGCGCGCAACATGTGCCGTGGGCACTTTTTCCCTCGCGCATATTGCAACTTGCGCGATAGCGCGCCCGCGCGCCGTGCTTGCGTGCAACGTGCGTCGTGGGCACTTTAGCCCTCGCGCACATTGCAACTTGCGTGCCTGCGCGCCGTGTTTGCGCACAACGTGGGTCGTGCGCACTTTTACCCTCATGCACAATGCATCTTGCGCGCTGCGTGCCCGCGCATTTTTCTGCCGCGCACCGAGCTTTCACGCAACGTTCGCCGTAGGCACTTTTGTCCTCACGCACATTGCAACTTGTGCGTCGTGCGTCCGTGCATTTTTTTGTCGTGCGTCTGTGCACCGTGCTTGCGCGCAACGTACGCCGTGGGCATTTTTGCCTGCGCGCAATGCGTAACTTGTACGGCCGCATGATTTTCTGCCGCGTAACGTGCGTCGTGCTTGCGCGCAACGTGCACCGTGGGCAGTTTTGCTCACGCAACTTGCGCGCAGGTCACTCCAAATGACTGTTTTTGCCTCTTTAAGCTGTTTTGTAGCTAAAATCTTGAAAAACTCAAAACATGAAAATTATAGATCTTTTCCTTGGCTTTAAGAATATGTTACCAACTATTTTATGTAAGTTTCTTTCATTCTTGATATGGAGCTTATGATTGCATTGCATGTTTTCTATCTTGGCCTAAATTGCGACGACCCTACATAATAGCTTGATATTTCTTTAATAAATGAATTTCTTAACATGATTTGATAATATTGTACAGCTAAGAGAATGATTGTACTCCTCTCATACCCTTAACACTAGCATAAATTCAATTGGTGTTTTAGTCCAAGTAGTTACCTCATTTATTCCTTCTCTTATGTTATGATGCACCTTTTATTAAGATCTATCTACAAGCTTTCTTACGTCTATGATTGCTTAACATGAAAGTGACCCGTTGTGGGGCACTCATGATTTATGTCTTCCTTCTTTTGCTTAACATGATAGTGACCCGTTGTGGTACACTCATAATGTATGTCTTTCTTCTTTGCTTAAGACGATAGTGACCCGTTGCGGTGCGCTCAAGTCACATGTCACTTTCTTGCTTAACATGATTGTGGCCCGTCGTGGCACACCCCTAACAAGTACTCTTAACATGATAGTGACCCGTCGTGGTGCACTCCAGACAAGTAATATGACATAACATGAACTATGAATGCTGTTACGACGGCTTTATTGGCTTACAAGTAATGAATGATTTGGACACCGTGGATGTTTCTCTTGAGTATGTTTGTACTAGCTACATGTTATGTATTGCATCATGTCTAAAGCATAGATTCCTGATGACCACGGTTAGGGATTCATACTGAATCTGGCTAGGATTAATGACTAGATTGATTAAGCATAGAATCTGGCTAGAATCTGGCTAGGATAGAATCTGGCTAGGATTCATACTGAATCTCTATATATATATATATATATATATATATATATATATATATATATATATATATATATATATTGTGATTGGATTTCAATGCTATTGACTTTCGTTCTTTAAACTTGTGATTTTGATTTTTCTTAAATAGTACCCCTTTATAGGATTTTGATTTTTCTTAAATAGTACCCCTTTATAGATGATTAGTAGTTATCTTATTTTATTTTTGATAATTACCAGTTTTCATATAGGATGATAGACAGCCTTACAGCTTTGATGATTGTTGTTTCTGTAACTTTTCTAGTTTAACACCCCTGATTGCTTCTATGTTTGATACCCTATGATTGTTTTGGTCTAGTGTAACTAGTATACCTAGATGAGACTTTCACTACCACCGTATACCATGACCCTGTATGCCGTCCTTTTAAATTGTATGATTTGATTAGGTTTTGAGACTTTGATTGTGGGGGTTTGACCTAGAAGGGGTATGAACATTTTAATTTCGAGGACGAAATTTTTATAAGGTGGGTAGGATGTGAGCACCCTGAATTTCGGGTTGATTTTTTTAATTTTTTGATTGAATTATTTTTAATAAATATTTCATTTTGATTATTTTTATCCTTGAATGTACTTTTTCGTGCCTTTGATATTTGGAGTATCAGGGATGTTCATCTCTGGAAACCTTCTTCATGAGTTTTGTAGTGGACAAGATTACCTTCATGTTGGTATATAATGTCCCACTCAAACTTGTTCCCTTGTACTCTTTTTGCTTTGCACAACTTCGGATCAATTTAGACCATTTAATTATTAATTGAATTCCTACTCTTTTCCTTGATCATCATATGCACGTTACCGTGACTTTTAATTTTGGAGCACAAGGCTAATCATTTTCTTGAAACCAACTTCTCATGCATGATCTACTCGAGATACTCTTCACCCATGACCTTCGTATCCCACTCAGACACACCATCTTGTGCTCTATTTGCTTCACACAACTTTCCTGACACGTGATCCGATTTTAATTCACCCTACGGTGTCACATTTGTTTTCCGACTTGAATTGTGGATACCCTGTCAACCCAAACCTGTCAACCCCAAATATAAACATGGCCCACATTGAGCCTAACTACCCGCATGATACTTGTGTCCTACTTAATTGAGCCCCCACATGCTACTTATTTATCCATGATCATAAATATCTATTTAAATTCAATTATTGCACCATGTCCGATTTTGACCCAACCCGGCTCAACCGAACCCAATCCAAACTTCATGTTGCCCCTCGTGAATACCCACACACACTTTTCCTACTAAAAATATTAAATACCTAGTTTTTCCACTTCAAATATTTAATGTATATTTTATTGATTTTAATCCCTAGGAGATAACCTATTTTTTCTACAATTAAATCCTAGCCTTCATTTTACTCATATTCAATCCCAACCACCCATTTCTTTCCTCACACACTCACAATTTCCCTCCTAAGCAGCCGACCCTAAACTCTAGGTAGAGAACACCTTTCTCTCTCTCTCTCTCTCTCTCTCATTTATTTTAACACACACACAACACCTTTCTCTCTCTCTTCTTAAAATTTTCAACATCAACTCTCTATCACCAGCAACCTTCCCATCCTCCCCAACTCGAGCTCAGCCTCTCCTTCCCAGGTCGACCACCTCAGCCTCCTCCTTCCTCTTTTCTCCTTCAGCCATGCACCACCCCAACATCACCATCACCATCATCTTCTCCTCTCCTCCTCACTTCACCACTCAAACCACCACCACCACCATCACCTTCATTTCACCTCCACCACCACAATGGCTGACTACCACCTCTCTTCTTCTCCTCCTCCACCCGATCGCCACTGTTCCCGCTATGCCACCGTGCCGCCACCGCAACTGCAGCAGCAGCGAATAACTGCAGTAGTAGCGGCCAAAAATGGCAGCCGTAGCAGCAACCGCGTGGCCAGGCGCCGCCGCCGGTCGCCGTGCCACCGTGGCCGGCCCCCCTGCTGGGCGAACCCCGGGGTACGCCGCCTTCCTTCCTAGCGCGATGCATAGCCTATTCGTGCATTTCGCACTAAATTCCGTCGTGACGCGCTCGGGAACGAAGCTGAAATCGTGTTTTGTTGTAGCAACTTCGTACACGATTTTCGAGACATCCGACCGTTGGATCGACGATTTCCTTCCTCCGTCACAATCTCAGTATATCCATCTTCACTTTCCTCAATTTTTGTCCGTTAATTTTATCGTTTGATATATCAAAACCGGCCACCAAGTTGACTGTTTAAATTGGTTATTTTTGGACAGTTTTGCGGAGCCAACTTCGTCGGTTCGTATCTCCTCCATCGTAGCTCCGTATGGCGTACCACTGGTTCCTATGCATAGCTGGTATAACCCTCTTCCTACCCCTATAGTTTTGTT
This sequence comes from Iris pallida, assembly GCA_029216955.1. NCBI lineage: Eukaryota > Viridiplantae > Streptophyta > Magnoliopsida > Asparagales > Iridaceae > Iris > Iris pallida. The sequence goes on along the minus strand of JANAVB010024597.1, from coordinate 8,209,831 downwards.
TCATTGTGAGCACGTTTGATTGGTTGAATTCGACGCCAAAGTTGGCCGTCCGAATTCGTAATTTCCAAGTTGTTAGTTTCCATTTTTGAAACCGGGACTCTGAATTCAATTTTTGACACAACCAGTAGACTCGTGGCGTCGTTCTATCACGTTTTCATATAAAGTTTATTAAATTTGGAGGACGTGGGCCCTGGCACACATTTTGGTGCAAAGCGGGCCCCACAGTCCGGGTCAACGGGACTTTTTGACGTCGGCTTATCGGAATCCAATTCCAGATATACCGTTGAGTTTATATCATCATTCTAGACTCGATGACATATAATTTGCTAGGTTTTAGAGGATATTGGTTCCGACACGCATTTCGGTGCAAGTCGGATACCAATATCCGGGTCAACGGGTCAAATTGAGATCGGCTCATCGGAATCCAATTCTGGACATACTGTTGAGTTCGTATCTTCATTCTGGACTTGTTGACGTATAATTTGCTAAGTTTTGAGGACATTGGCTCCGACACGCTTTTTCGTGCAAATTAAAATTTCAATGTCCTGGTCAACGGACCAATTTGAGATCGGGTCAACAAAATTCAATTCTGGATATACCGTTGGGTTCGTATCATCATTCTGGATTTGTGGACATATAATTTGTTAGTATTGGTAGATTAGTATTCTTGCACATTTTTCGGTGCAAAGCGGGTCCGACACGGACACCATTTTAATCCGAAATTACCTTTTTGCCATTGTGTCCAAATTGGACTTATGGATAGGCTATTCTAGCTAATTTGACCATTTTGGACACGTTGGTGATATTTATTTCATCATCCGACAATGTTTGTAGATATTTCTCTGTGTATTTAACCTTTTATTATAATTAATTCTTATTAAGTTCGTATTTCGGAATTAGTACAACGAAACTGAGATCAGTCGATTCCAGTGATCTCACATCGCTAAAATTGGCAAGATGATCATGCGGATCACTATGATAAGATTATTAAACTTACCGTTGATTATCTTATCTCGATTTGCGTTTCGTAGGTTCCGATGTACGAATAACGAGGTACAACTTGATATTTTAATTCTTAAATTATAGTTGATCCTGTTTGACCAAGATATACGGTATCTTGGTAGGTAAATATTATGAATAGTGTGCTTAGGCTAGTTTTGACCTCGGTTGACCAAGTTTGACTGCTTTGACCAAAAGTCAACTATCAGTCAACATTTGGCCTAAAAATGTCTAGAACTTGACCCAGAGTTGACCAGTTGACCAAAAGTCAACTGTTAGTCAACATTAGCCTAATTTGACCTAGTTTGACATGGTTTGACTTCCTGTGACCTAGTGTGACTCAGTGTGACCTAATTTGACTTAGTTGGACTGAGATTTGACCTAGATTACATAGCTTATACTATATAATCCTGCCTAACACTGTTGAACCCTAATTAGCTTATATATATATCTCATCTTTAGGTTTGTGGCATCACTCTGAGCATCGATCCCATTTGACATCTCAGGACCGTAGGCGAGTACATTCACTGATAATTTTCATTATCTTGATACATGCTATATCCGATTCAGTTGTAGTGTCATACTCGATTTCCAGTCACGATAGTTCACGGACTAGTATATGTTGGATCATGACATAGGATGTTGTTCCTAGATTTTTGTGTTATATTGGTACATTTTCTGTCTTATTCCCTGTGCTTATATAGACACTAATTCCTAAGGGGACTTGCTACCCTCTTATGGAATCCCGTGTCATGACTTGTCATGTCCAGATCCATTATACTATTCGGGGATAGAAGAATTGTTAGGGGTTATGTGATCAAAGCACCATGTCACTATTATGCTTGCGCCACTCTCACCTCTCGTAGGGTGTAGCAGATTCCTCCGTGTGCTTGTTATCCAGGTTGGCCGGCATGATCCTTTCGTGATATTTTTGTGTGATTGTCGGGCCAAGTGGATAGCCTGATCATGTTTCCCTAGCCGATCACATAACGCTCTAATAATTTAAGTCATATTTTATATTTATTTATCATAGGAGGCTAAGTTCTGTTAGGAAGAAGAGTTACAACTCTGGTCCTTGTTTGGTTTAAGGGTTATAACTCGATTTCCGAATAGTTCCCAAGTCATCCTATATGTGTACTGTCGTCCTATTCAGTACTCACATCTGGTTATATATTTTCTGTCGATTTTGTCCTGTATTTTACATATTCTATATGCTCTTAAGCTATACTTTGATTGGAGGCTAGGTTCTGTTCGGGAGAAGGATTACAACCCCGGTCCTTGTTTGGTTTACGGGTTGTAACTCGATTTTCGAATGGCTTCCAAGTTTTCCCATATCTTTGTCTTGTATTTCATTATACCGTCTCTTATAGAATTTGTCAATTCATATGGAACTACTGTTAATGTTTGTACTTGCTCATTTTTCTGACAGGATAATCGTTGATGTTTATAGAGTACATCTTAGCTAATTGCTCTACCTTTTACGGGTATGGCCAGGATAGAGTTTTATGAGACATTACCCCTGGATCTCCAGCAGGATCCATTAGCAGTGGATGAGACACCATTGGTTTAGATTAGTCATTTTCAGTTGTATTTATCCTCTGGATTACTGTATTTGAGATTTGGGATGTTTCTAGATTTGTGTTATCTTAGACACTTAGAACTCTATCTGGTTGTATCTTTGTGGTTTCATTTCATATCTATCTATCTTTTTATCATATTCTACCTTAGATGTGATTGAGACTGTATTTTCTATGTCACCTCCATTCGGAGTGTATATACTGTACATGTACCCTTATATTTTGTCTAGTTGTAGTATTTATAGGCGACCTATACAGCTTTCTACCATCGATTCTGTGGCGTAGGCTGGACGTAACCACGTACTCGTGTCCCTAATCAGGGTGCGGGCCGTGACACATTTTTGTGGTGGCCCATGCAGGTCAGAGTCGCAACTAGTGCAATTTCGTAGTAGTGCTTGACTTAGAGCGCTGCTACGAGCCTACAATTAGGATATAGTTCTAGGTTATGATAGGAGCTACTCAATCACAGTTAGGACTCCTTGAGAGATTCCTAGGACGACCCTTGAGAATCTTATTTAAACTTTAATTTGAAATCCTTTCCCTTGTTGTGTTCGCTCTCACTCCTTGGTTATTGAATTTGATTTTGATGGATTATTGTTGATTTTGATTTTCCTATCGAGATGAATTTTATGGCCTGAGTTACGATATTTTCTGATAACGTATGTTGACGGGAATACAGGGATGGTAAACGTCTACTTGATTATGGAACCTGTAGTTTATCGTAGCCATATTAGCTGGCGTGGCAGAAACATAGAGACCTGACTTCGGATGTACGTATCTTGGTTATGAGATTTGGAATCTCTCGCAGCTATACTAGTCGGCATAGCGAGAATTTCAGACGACATGATTATAGAGGTGCATACCCCAGTTACGGAATCTATCGTTTATCGCAGCCTTGCTTACTGGCATGGCGAGAACTTTGAGTAACATGATTTTGGACAGACGCATACGATTATCAGATTGTATCTTGAGAAGATTTTTAAACATATCATCTCTATCATACCCTTCTGTTGTTATAAATTGTATTCCATCATCAAATAACTTAGGAGTAGGAGTAGTTTTAGCTGTTATTATAAACTTTGTGTAACTTCTTGCTATGAATTTCTTCATAATACAATGAACCGATGATTTTTGCTAGACCTTGTCTTGGATTTGATATTATAGCTCTGATTTCAAAATGGTTCCTTCTTTTAAATAGATAAGCAGAACAGATTTTATCAATATTTTCTTCTTACCATTATTTCTTGTATTATCTTTTTTAATATATATATATATATAAATAGTGGACACAGATACTTGCCTGACATGTATGCATGCTACACTTTGATTATCAATCCATCTAAATGCATATTAATATGTTTTTGATGTTTAATTTCTCAAAATCCTAATATTTCTGATACAGTACAGTATCAGTGACTAGTTCTCTGTTTTTCCAGATTAAATTCATAATTTAAATGTAAATTTTATGTTATTAGTTGTTGTTTACATCACTGCACATGTATGTTATATACATGGTTGATTTTATTCAAAATTTCGAAATACTTTGAATTTTTGAATTTTGAACCAAATTGCGCATGATGATGAGCTGTCTGCGCAAAACGAAGTGCCCCTAATTTTAGACGCAATCCAAGGTAGCCGTTTCGTATTTCGAAAGCTATAAATAGCTATCTCTTCACTTTCATTTTTTTTTACTTTGCATCCTTTGAGCTCTTGAGAGAAATTCCCCCCGAACCCTTGCTGTCCTCCTCTTCCGACGACTTTCATGGCACCCCGACGATCTTCCGCCACCGCCGCCGCCGCGAAGGGGAAAGCCCCGGCCGAATCTTCATCAAGGACTGCGCGACGAGTCTCTCGTCACGAAGCTGCGCACCCCGCTCTGAGAGGTTGTTAACCGATCGAAAACCCTTTTTAGGGTGTTTCGACTTCTTTTGATCTTCGAAACTCATCTCTTTTTAGAGATGAATTCATATTGCGCCACCCTTTTTAGGATTTTTGGTTGCATCAACTGTCAGTCTTCATTTTTATGAAGGCTATATTCCTGCGCAATCTGTTGAATTGTGCTGACAGGAAGTCGGCGCAATCGATTAATTTGCGCTGGAAGTCAGTGCAATTGATTGGTTTGCGCATCCTGATGAGATGCGCAATCTTATGTTTGCATGACCTGAGCCAGCACAATCTAACTTTTGCGCAATCTATGTCAGCGCAATCTGAGGATTGCGCACTCTAATATTTTGTGTTATCTGAAAACAGAGACTTTGACTTGTACTAATCTTTATCTGTTTTTGATGCAGTTGAAACCAATGAAGATCCAGATTATGAACATTTTATGGGAACCCTTTCGGAGTCTGAATATAAAGAAGATCTGTCTCATGTTCACTATCCTCAGTACGATCTGCCAGCTTCCCGTCAGGCTATACTGATCTCCCAGGATAATGAGACTTTAATGTGCTTGATGAATGGACAGCCCCTAGAGTCAGCGGATGCTGTTATCCATAAGAAATCCTTATTCCTGTTTGGTGATGCCTTTGAGAAAGTCTCTCAGCCTAGGCCAAAGATGGAGGAGAGAATAGTTCACCAGGAAAATAAATCATTCTTCATACCAGACATTGCTCGCTGCCTCCCTTTGTCGCGGTATGCTCATGCAAGCTACCCAAGGAAGATGAAGTGGAATATCACTCTTTTTCAGGACGCCCGTGCAGGAAAAATCTTCGTAAAGAAGGGGCCAAACAGGAAGGATATGTTTTATAGCTCCTCTGATAGATACAGCGTCCTGCTGAGAGGCCTGAGACCCGGCTGCATTCCGCCGGAGAACTCCTCTATGCTGATGCCCGTCAGGATTCCTATATTCGCAAATGAGTTTGCGAAGGCTGAAGGGAAATACCCTTAACAAGATATCAGACTGACTGGATTGGTGAATCCAGATTACAAGCGATGGAATTATATTGCGAATTGGATTCTGACAGCATTCCAAGACAGACTCCAATAGATCAATCTGTATCAAGCAGTGCACGCCACTGTATACGGCTTTGCTCCCAACCCACACATATTTTTGGCCTTGGCTGAGAGGTACAACTATAGGACAGGGACCTTCATGACCCCGGGTGGTGAGATGGGGTTTGCACTCCACGAGATGAAGTATATCTCGTACCTACCCATGGTAGATGCTCCGTATGAGGAGTTTGTTCCAACAAATGATGAGTTGGACAAACTCAGAAGAGAAAATACAGAAATGGTAGCCGTGTTCGAGGAACTGCTATGCCATTACAAGATTTGCTTCCTGTTTTACAAGAGTGCCACAGCCAACACCTGCTATTCTTCGAAGTGGCTGCCGTACCTGTTTCTCAACCATTTAGAGGAGAAGAAAACTAAGGAAAACGACAAATGTTATCCTGATTTCTTCAAACCCCTGAGCAACACAGAAGTCATGAAGCTGATGGAGGAGAGTAAACATTATGACAAGCAAATGAAGGATGATTACCAATGTCCACCTTTAAAGAAAGGGGACACTTTGGAGAGCTATTTGAGAATGGGTTACAGACCCATGTCTAAAGAAGCCCAGTTGGCAGGGTTTCTGACATACTGGCTCCGACGATTTGTGGTCCCGGGATCCAGTGCAGTGGACCGTTTCCATCGCGGCGTACTTTTTGCCGCCGTCAAGCTAGTCTTTGGTTACAAGGTTGACTTGTTATCAGCAATGACTTGCAGATTGAATGCGAGTCTTCGTTTGTATGTTGACTCGATGTTGAAAGCGAAGGGAGAGAAAGAATTTCCTCGCCTCGAACTGCCGTACACATATCTCTTTGGATGGTTGCTTCTTCACTATCCAACTTTAATGGACCCCGGCATGGGACCAGTAGATGGCAGCTTCTTGCGAAGATATTCTCAGGGAAAATGGAAGTACACCTCTCTGAGTGAGTGCAGATATGTTTTAAATTTGAACAGAGGATGGAATTTCTGCTGTGCTCCTTTTCCAACTGGACATGATCAGATGCCAACGAACATGATAGATTCAAAGATACAGCCTCTAAGTCGTGTAGCCTTTGAATGATTGAAGACAATTCGACCATCTCATTTGGTATACCGATTCGAAGAGGAATGCTACTTGGAACCATATCTCCCTAGCCGGTTTGCTCGGCAGTTTGGATATGATCAATTCCATGTAGGGAATGCAATTACCTGCCTTCAGGGCAAGGGTTTCTTGATCGACGGAGCCCGAGCTTGGGCCTATTATAATGCCCGTGACACGAAGGCCACTTTCTCGATGCCAGCGAAGAGCACTCCCCAGGGTCCTCGGATGCTCTTCACATATTCAGTGTTTTACACATCCGCAAATACTTTTGTCGAGAATTTCAATCTCGCAGATAGTTTTGCTTCTGCAACAAGATTGAGGAAAGGGAGAATTGCTCCATCGCTCCCTGCCAATGATGAGGTGGACGAGCCAGTGGATGCACCTTTGGAAACTTCGAGGGAGATGATGTTTCAACAAGAGGTAAACACAGCAATGTGTATCTCTCTGAGAGCGGGTAGATCTCCCGCGTTGAAATGAAGAAGAGAGGAGCCTCATGCTCCAGCAGCAAAGAAGAAATTGATCCTAGATCATTCTTCTGAAAAGGTCACTACAAGATCCCAATCTCGGCAGCTGGCCGAGACAAATCAAGAAGCTGCCACTACACCAACTTCTGTACAGAAACAAGCAGAACCAATAACTATAGAGAGTCCTGCCAGACCTCTACACAGAAAGAAGAGGGTGGTCACCAGAAGGATTTTAGAAGCCTCTTCTTCCAGACAAATCCTGACTTCAGTAGATGCTGCAGCAGGAATTCTAATGTCATCTCCCACACCTATTTCTGAATCTGGGAGCAAAACTCTTGAAGAGAATGAACAGAGGGAAGATCTTGTCCCCAGAACTGAGGTTGAAAAACCTGGAGAAATCGTCACAGAGGAAGAACAGAATGTTGTACGACCTCTTTCACCTGTTGCAGAGGCAACTCAACCTCCTTCTACTCCCAGGACTCTTCGTGAAGAAGAAGAGCGTGAAATGATCGCAGCTTTAGAAGATTGTTTAGCCTACAGGAAGATCAGACTGCAACTGACAGCAGGAATGCAGAAGAAGAAGAAGAAGAAGACGAGGAAAGCTCTTCGTCCGAAAATGTTGATGAATATATACAAGATCCCGAAGGGGATAATGAAGAACATATATCTTTTGATATTGCCGATGATGCTTCAGATCCTAAAAAGGATATTGAAGTGGAGGCATCTGCAGAAAAAGTTGTTGATACTTTAAACCCTGATGAAGATGTCGAGATAGAAATATCTCCTGAAGAAGCAGCCGATGAAGGTGTTCTGAAAGAAACTCCTGCCACCGGCCCTCAAGGTATAAAACAAGATTTAGCAATCTTTTCTCTTTAAAAATAGATTGATAACCAATATCTTCATTTGTAATTCTTGCAGATCTTGAGACTCTACCAACACCGCCGACGGACTTGGCTATGGTGCCTATACCAACAGTGGTTGTTAGTAGTAGCCATCATTTATCCTGCGGTTCTGAAGCGGGCAGCAGCCAGGCTGTCGCAGCTGAAGCTACTTTCGTTCAACGGGAGTCCATTCCAGCAGGAGATGCACTTGTTGTTAGATCAAACCAAGGTAAGACTGCTCTTATTTGATCTTCTTGTTCATTGGCAAACAATTAGTAAAATAACAATTTTACTTTTGCAGAGGAACAAGCAGGAGGGGCGACTAGCTCCACTCTGGCTCCTTTGTTTAAAGAGCCCGTTATCCAGCAGCAAAGGATCGAGCAACCTGCTACCTCATCCTCAACAGGGGTAGCTGCGACTCCTGGAACTATGGCCATTAATCAACAAGTTGTTCAGTCATTCACTAGATGTTTCTTCGAGTCGCTGGGATCTCTTGCTCATAAGATGATAGAGAAAGAAGGAGCTGATTTCATTATGGTTAGAAAACCAACTTCATTCTTAATAAAAGCCATAAGAGAGCAAGGAGATGAGGCTCAGGCCACTCTTCTTGAACACATATTGGATGAACTGGAAGTCTCCATAAAGAAATATAAGGAGCTCAAAAAGAAGGAGATAGACTCTCTGGTACAGGCTGAATTTGAGCGAATGGCCCAAGAAGCTGATATGGAAAGGATAAACCTTCAAAATCTTTTAGAAGCTCATTCCGCAAAGTCAGCCGAATACAACTCCAAGATAGAATCAGTTACTTTGGCGGCTGAAAACAAAGGACAGAGACTTGCTGAACTGAAAGCAGAAATCACTCGCCTCCAGCAAGAATTTGAAGAGGAAATCGCCAATCACCGACTTATGATTGAACAACTCAATGCCTTAATTCAAGAGAAGAATGAGTATGAAGAAACTCATAGTGCTGAAATTACCCGCCGGACAATAGACATGCCCGTTTTTGATGAAGAAAGCGGGATGGAAGAAGCTAGAATGAGGGTGACGTCTACTCACGAAGAAGAGCTGCAGACTCTAAAACAGCAGATCGACAATCTGATTATGCCCCCTTCTTAATTAGAACTTTTTTGTATCTTTGTTTTTGTTGCTGTAGAGGCGTTTCTGTAATGTCTCATATTTTGATAAATAAAAGACAATTTGTTGTGACTCCATTATTTATTGCTCATTTTATTTAGATATAAATAATAGAGATAGAAAATATATTCAGAGGTACAAGACATGATATATTTCTTGATGATTGTAGAAAATAATTATATTCATTATATCTGCTCAGAGGTAATATGGACATGGCAAAATATATTGAATACTATTATTTCGATTTTGACAACTTAGTCGAAAACGACAAGTTGCTGATGTGGATAATGAACGATGATGGATCGTCAATATAGAACGGGAAGACCGTCAAGTGATGGATGATAATGAACGGGTGAACTGTCAATTGATGATGAATGAACGGATGAACCGTCAGGCATTAATGAACGGATGAACCGTCGGATGAATGTAATAAATGAACGGATGAACCGTCAGGAGTTAATGAATGTAATAAATGAACGGATGAACCGTCAGGAGTTAATGAATGTAATAAATGAACGGATGAACCGTCTGATGAATGTAATAAATGAACGGATGAACCGTCAGGAGTTAATGAACAGATGAACCGTCGGATGAATGTGTCGCTTCGTTAGTTGAGGAACTTCTGTCTATAAATATAGCAAAAATCTGACAGGAACGAACACTTCTGCTCTTAAACATAAAAATGTCGTCCGGAGAAGCATCTAAGAAGGCTGAGATCGCCCCGAAGGTTGAGAAGGGCACTGAAGAATAGGGGTGAGCATATAATGGTTGAAAACCGAAAACCGAACCGAACCGAACCGAAATATGACAAACGGTTCGGTTTTTCGGTTATCGGTTCGGTTTACGGTTTGAAAATTTGAAAATTTGAAATAACGGTTCGGTTTTCGGTTCTTCGCCCGAAAAATCGAACCGAACCGAAAACCGATTTAGATTTAGTAATTTATCAAACTACCCACAATATACATATACTAATGTTTATTAACCCCTAACTGAACGCACTCTCTTCTCCTATTCTATGTCGGTGCTTCTTTGAGCACTCTCTCTATCTACCCTCAATCTATATATACTAATATCTTTCACTCTATGTAATATAACAATTCATAAATACAATAATGTCATATATTTTTTAAAATTTTGTTATTTAAATAGGCCTATTTTGCTAAAAATTTGAAGGCCATGCACATTGGCCCATGAAACCGAACCGACCGAAAACCGAACCGAATTAATTCGGTTCGGTTTTTATAAAAACGGTTCGGTTTTCGGTTTTGAAAAATACGGTTTACGGTTATTTCGGTTTTCACATATTCGGTTCGGTTTGAACCGAACCGAACCGATGCTCACCCCTACTGAAGAACGCCCTGCCGATCCAATTTAGCCTAAGAAGGCAGAAGTGGGTGAAGGTTCGTCTGTACCGCAGCCACCACGGGACATCCTGGACTTCCTGCTTGAACCAGGAAGGATTGAAGAAGAAGAAGCCATGAGGATGGCCGCCTGCAAGTTCCTCGTGGGTTCCAGCAAGGAGGTTCTCGGCTCTTTTGCTGATCGCATTTTCGAGAAGGACGGCAGTGGCCCGCGTCCCAATGTAGAAAAAGATGATAGTGACCTTTAATATCATGTACTATCATATAATGAAATAAAATTTGAATTTTATTTATGAACTTGATTCTGTCTGATGATTTACAAATATTTACATTTATACATAATATTTCTTAAGGAACTTGCCATTGATAGGCATCATAGCAACTCGACCATCAAGTTCTGAGAGCTGATAAGCTCCATTTGAGAAGACTTTGCTTACAACATAGGGACCTTCCCATTTCGTATCGAATTTTCCTTTGCTCATATGAGTCATAGTCATAGGACGTCTGACCGCTAGAACAAGTTCTCCTTGCTGAAACGTTCTGACTTTAACTTTGCGGTTGAAAGTATTCGAGATGCGGGCTTGGTATAACTCAATATGTTGTTGAGCCACTAATCGCTTCTCATCAAGTGCTTCCAACACTTGAAGTCGAAGAAGATCGTTGTTCTCTGTAGTAAGCTCGTTAGCAATAGCAATCCTTAAAGAAAGAATTTGCAGCTCCAAAGGAAGAACAGCTTCACAGCCATACACCAAAGAGAAAGGTGTAAAGCCTGTAGGATTGCGGACCGTAGTTCGGTAGGCCCAAAGACATTCGCCAAGTTTCTCGCTCCAGTTCCGTTTGTTAGTGGATACAAACTTCTTAAGGAGTTTAATGATAGTTTTGTTAAAGGCTTCAGCTAAACCATTAGCGGCAGGATTGTATGCTGTCGAAGCGACATTGTCAATCCGATGATCATCACAGAATCTGGTGAACTTCTGGCTGATAAATTGAGGTCCATTGTCATGGATGATTCTTCGAGGTACATCAAATCTATAGATGACATGGTGTTTAACAAATTTGATGACACTGCTAGTCTTGACTTCAGCCAGAGGTATAGCTTCAGCCCACTTAGAGAAGTAATCAGTTATCGCCAATATGAACCGATGTCCTCTAGAAGAAGGAGGATTGATAGGACCTATAATATCTATGCCCCATGCTTCAAAAGGCCAGGAGGCAGCAGTTGGGTGTAGGAATTCCGATGGTTGATGAATGAAGTCTGCATGGATTTGACAAGCACGACATTTCCTTGCATACTCAATGGCATCTGACACCATAGAGGGCCAATAGTAACCCATACGTCTAATACGATCCTGTAATTTAGGACCAGGTTGATGTGCTCCACAGACACCGTCATGAGCTTCACGTAAAACTTGTTTAGCTTCATCACCAGCAAGACAGCGTAGGAGAAGACCGTCATAAGTTCGTCGATAGAGGGTCTTGGTAGTTTGATTGTAATAGAATCAGAGAGATCATCGATGAATGCTTGTAGCCTCCTTAGGATCTTCGGGGAGTATGTCATGCACCACAAAGTCGATGAAATGAGTTCTCCAATCGTTCTCGATAACATTAATTTCAGCAAAATTGCTGAATTTAATATTACGATTGTTTTCGATGCAGAACAATTCTCGGTTGGAGATGACCACCACCTGCTGTCTTTTGATAGGGATAGCTAAGACAGCTGCAAGATTGGCCAAAGCATCTGCTTCGGTATTGCAAGCTCGTCGAACATAGTCTATGAAGAAGGCTTTGAATGATATAGCCATGTTGATTGCCGCTTCATGATAAGGCACTAGATCTTGATGACGGACTTCATAGGTTCCTCTAACCTGATTAACAACCAGTTTAGAATCACCGTAGACTTCAAGAAATTCGACATTCAGTTGTTTAGCTAACTGAAGGCCGATGAGTAGAGCATTATACTCTGCTACATTGTTGGAGCAAGGTTCATCTAGAGAGTAGGCTCTTTGGATAGTTGATCCGTCTGGAGAAACAAGAACAACCCCAACTCCTGCTACAATAGCACCATTCGGTCCGATCCTTGATACACCGTCAAAGAATAGACGCCAGGTTAGAAACTCTTCAGAGATCATGTTAACTTCCAATGTCTCGTCTGGAATTTCGTCATACAGTTTGGATGTTTCTGGTACAGGATGAGCTGCTAAGAAATCTGTCAGCGCTTGACCTTTGACAGACTTTTATGGAACATACACCATGTCATACTTAGCTAGCAGGATTGCCCATGTAGCCAGCCGAGAATTGAGTGTGCTGGGCTTCTTCATGAGTACCCGGAGAGGATTAACTCGGGATATGACATGAATAGTTTGGCCAATGATGTAATGCCTTGTCTTCTGTACAGCAAACATGAGAGCCAGGCATTCTTTCTCGATCGGACTATAACGGTGTTCAGCACCAATCATAGTACGGCTAAGATAATAAATAGCCTGTTCGTGACCCTCTTTGTTCTTTTGGGCGAGTAAAGCACCCAATGAATGGGCCATAGCACGGACATACATCAAGAATGGAATGCCAGAAATAGGTGGCACCAAGACTGGTGGGTTCATGAGATACCATTTGATATCATCGAATGCTCGTTGACACTCTTCAGTCCAAACGAAAGATACACCCTTCTTCATTAGTTAAGTGAATGGTCTACAGCGTCCAGACAAGTTCGAAATGAATCTCCTGATGTACGCAAGTCGACCTTGAAATCCTCGAAGCTCTTTTAAGTTGCGTGGAGGACGCATCTCTTGAATGGCTTTGATCTTCTCGGGATCCACGTGTATACCCTTAGAGGTAATGACGAAGCCGAGAAACTTGCCACTAGAGACACCCAAGAATGACTTGGTAGGATTCATTTTGAGTTAATGTTGGCGCATGAGATTGAAGATAGTTCTCAGGTCTTGAAGGTGATCTTCCTTTTGACGACTTTTGACAGCAATATCGTCAACATAGCATTCAACAGTCTTGCGAAGATGATCTTTGAAGATGGTACTCATAGCCCGTTGGTAAGTTGCACCAGCATTCTTGAGACCAAATGGCACTGTATAGCAATAGACACCGCGAGGAGTGCGGAAAGAAGTATGCTTTTCATCTTCAGGATGCATCTTGATTTGATTATATCCAGAGAATCCGTCCATGAAAGAGATTCGCTCGAACCCACAAGTATTGTCAATCATGACATCCGTGATAGGGAGAGGAAATTCATCTTTTGGACATGCTTCATTAAGATCCCGGAAGTCGATGCAGACTCGAACTTTGCCGGTTTTCTTTAGGACTGGAACGACATTGGCCACCCAGTCAGGATGTTATTCTTCTCGAATGAAGCCACAAGCGATGAGCTTCTTGACTTCATCATCGATTGTGTCCATCATTTCTGGTTTAAAACACCGTTGCTGCTGTTTAACTGGTTTTGCATTGGGCAAAATGTTCAGTTTGTGCGTAGCAATCTTGGGATCTAAACCTGGCATGTCTTCATAACTCCAGGCAAATACGTCGATATATTCTTTAATAAGAAGAATTAACTCTTCTTTGTCTGTTTCTGGAAGATTCTTGCTGATGAAAATTGGACGAGGCGACCCATTTTCCTCTACATCAACTTGAACTAATTGATATTCAGTAGGAGGTTCACGTTGTTCAAAGCGAAGTACCCATTGGTTATCCATATGTTGAGCCCAAGGATCTGTTTCAGGGTTTTCTTCAACGTCCTCGTCATAGCCTTCTGAAAGTTCAACAGAGACCATGTTAGAAGATACGACCAGCCTGTGGACTTCTCCAATGCTAGTATCAGAATCCTAAGATCTGGAATCAGATGAGTTAGAGCGTTCTTCACTGTCGGAGTCAGAGACCGCTGGGGATAACAGCGGAGTAGAAGTATATCCGAGACCTTTCTTGGTCCTGCTGTAGTACATGTCTGACTTTCCTTTCGGAACAGTCGTACGAATAGGAGTTCGTCTACCCTTACCATAATTGAGGCCACTTTTGAAATCATAGCCCATTTTTCGGATGATGTCTTTTGATTGTTGACTATAACGATGGAGCTGGAGACGTCCCGTATCGTTAAGTTTGCTATCATCCTATAGCTGAATTGTTGTTCTGGTCTTTTACTAAAGAATATCGGACTTTCACCTTTCTTTCGAGAAGGGTAAATACGGTAAGAATCGTCTGGGTCTTCAAGTGAGACTTCCGTCTGAAGAGATTGTACGACTCCCATTGTAATTGACTGGAAGCTATCTAATATTTCCAAATAGCATCTAGTATGATAAATAACATCAGTATACTGGAAAGTATGTGCTTTTCATTGATTTGTACATCAGTATTTACAACAGGACCTTTAACCTTAGCAGGCTTGGTCAGATTAATTACAAGAGGGAGAGAAGAAGAACGTGGAGGAGGCTTGTTACGACGAAGGTCGATAACAAGTGGCTCAGAGGAGGTGAGCTCCCTTTTTTTCTTGTTGCGAGTGAGATCAACAACAAGTGGCTCAGCAGAAGTGAGCTGCTTTTTGTCCTTGTTACGACGTAAATCGATAACAAGTGGCTCAGAAGAGGTGAGCTCCCTTTGATCTTGATCAGCATCAACTGACTTCTTTTGTACTGGCAAGTGAATAGCCAGTGGCTTGGAAGATTGAGGATGTGAAACTCGCCCTTTGACAGGTATAGTAAGAGTGTCTTTGGGCATCGTCTCTTGTTCTTCTTCAGTGTCTAAGGCTAACACAATCTTCATGAATTCATCCTTGTACATCCGAGCGTCGTTGCAGTATGCCTCAATGCCTTTGAAGGGATAGAGGTCTGCAACCTCCTTGTGGACTATTCCTTTATCATCAACATATTTGAAACATTGATGAAGGGTTGATGGAACAACATTGTGCTCATGTAAGAATGGTCTCCCCAATAGAGCATTGTAAGAACAACCAAAATTGTCAATAATGTAGAATGTAACTTTTGTGCGAAGATTGCCAATTTGAAGTTTTAGGCGAATCTTGCCCAAAGGTTCGCTCTTTCCTTGATTGAATCCAAGGATGGTAGTGATTGTAGTGGAGAGACTATGCACGGAAATTTTCAAAGCATCGAGCATCGTCTTCGGTATGATACTGAGAGCAGACCCTGGATCTATCAGAATACGATCGACTTTCATTGAATCGACATATCCTGTATAGTAAAGAGGACGGTCATGCCTGTTGTCCTCCATCAGCATGTCATCTTGTGTGAAAGTTATGTTTGGAATTAATTCTTGAACACTATTACAAGAGACTTGTTCTGTTTCGGGCTTTTTGAGAAAGGTTAGACAAGTCTCTGCTTGCATGAGAGCTTCACTTAGAGTTTCTCGCGTCTCTTTGGAAAGGCGCAAGAGCTCAAAGATAGACAGCTTTGCTTGTGTATTGGCTAATTGAGCCAATATATCAAAGTTATAAGGCTTCTCAAGCCCAGTAGGAGATAATTTCTTCAAGGGTTTGTCGAAGCGGACTTGTTGCTTGCCTTTATCAGCAGCCACTGGCTTAGGAGGAATAGGAACCACAACTGGTGAAGATGTAGAAGGAATCTCTTCAATAGCAGCAGGTTGTGCTGAGGTAGGTTCAGAAGAAGAGGCAGGATTCTCTTGAGATTCAGAGTAATCTTTCAGATAAGGTTTCCCTGATCTGGTCCCCAACAGAATTTCTTTATCAACTATGGGGTCAAAAGACACCATGTTGCAGATCTTTGTCTTGTTTTTGGAGCGACCTTTCTTCTTGGAAGAAGAAGAATCTTCGAACTCTGAAGTAAGATCAGGATGAATCCACATAACCTCACCGTTGTCAAGAGACAAAGGAACGAGACCTTCATTTGGTGGAGAAGGAAGATTTTCAATCTCGAGAGTAGCCTTCGGAATAGGAATGACACCATGCTGTATCATTTGCGGGGGAAAGTTACCGAATTGGACTGAAACCATGTTGGCAGTGACAGTCTTCTCATCTTGTTGCAGGGTAACAACCCCAGCATTAACAAGTTCTTGAATCTTGCCCTTGAGCACATAACATGCTCGAGTAGGATGTCCGATGAATCGGTGGTAGACACAATATTTAGGATGATCGGTCTTACCGACTTCATCAGGCTTCTTTGGATCAGGGAGTTGGATCTTGTTGCTTTTGAGTAAGCAATCGAAGATACTTGCAGTGTCATTCTCGTCAAAAGAATATTCTACCTTAGGACGAGGTTCCCTCGGTTGAGGTGCAGTAGGAGTAGAAGTAGACGTAGGCGGAGCTACGTTGACAGCCAAGGACTCTTTGCTCTTCGGGTTAATGTTCAGAGTTTCCTTGTTCTTGCGATTATTTTGACGATTACCACCGCCTGACATTTGATGTTCGTTCCGATCTGGATTAGACATCTGTACCCCCAGCTGTTTGAATTTATCAGCACTCACTTCAGCTGCTTTGGCATTGACAATGAAAGATGGCCAGTCTTGAAACTGAGTTAAGCCTGTCTACATGCTGATAATAGGCAAGAGATTTGCCTTGCAAGTATCTATGGTAACAGCAGCAGGAGTCCCTGGAGGCATTTTTAGGGCTTCTCGACGGAACCGTTCGATGAAACTTTCAGCCGTTTCATTATGTTTCTGTTTGATTTTATTGAGGGCTGACATAGTCATGTCATTGAATCCCTCGTAGAATCGTTCCAGAAAGATCTGTTTGAGACCTAAAAAAGAAGTAATACAACCATCAGGCAGACTTCTATACCAGTCGTATGCTACGCCGGCTAAACAACCGACGAACACTCTGGTAAGAAGAGCGTCATTTGGTTGGAGTTGAACAGTCATTACCTCGAAGTGATTGATGAACTGGCTCGGTGAGGTACTGCCGTTGAAGAGAGAGATTGTTGGAATTTTGTATTTGGGAGGAAATGGAACTTCTTTCCATTCAACTGGGTAAGGCTGTTTGATTCCCAACCTTTGTAAGTTGTCCTTCTCCTTGAAAGCTTCAAACTGAGTTCGTAAGAGTTTGACAGCTTCATTGGCGTCTTCAGATGATGAAGAAGGAGCCGGTTGAGTCAGAGTGGTAGGAGGAGGAACAGCATTATAAGTACTACCCCCAGCTCCTGACTGACTGGGTGTAGTTTGAACTTGAACTTGTACATGAGGCATTTGAGGAGATACTACCCCCAGCCCAGCATTGACAGGTACCGATGAAGCTATGATTTCAGGATTTACAGCAGGTACAGTCGGTGGAGTGGCATGTTGTGCCACAATGATAGAATGCATACTGGCGACCATTTCAGCCATACTTTTCAGTTTGTCTTCTAGAGCAGCAATTCGCTGTTCTTGATTTACAGAAGTGGAAGCATCTTGATCTTCATTGATAACATAAGCCGTCACTTCTCTTGGTACAGTAGAAGACACTGTACGTTCAGAACTTTCGCTATATGCATCATAATCGGAGAAAGAATCGTCTCCTGACTGAGAAGTGGGAAGATAACCCGAAGGATCTTGAAGAAGATTCCTCTCTCGGCTTCGAGAACGGGTATGTTGAAATACTCCTTTAGAGGATTCTTGGAGCAGATCTAGATACCGTTGACTTGGCTTGCGAGGTTTGTCGTGCTTAGAGCACCTTCTACCCCCAGTGTCTCGAGAAGTCATGTTGACAGAAGCGTACAAGACTTCGTCTTCATCCTCTGACATTGGTTCAGTTTTAGCAAAAGTCAAGCGATCGAAGACAGATCGCTTTGTTGTTTGACAACAACATTGGATGATGACTTTATGGTTGCAATGATGATCAGATGATTGAATTGAAGGAGTTGAGACATTATCCCGTTTCTGCCTGAGATGTTCTCGGAGGTCAGAAACCATGCCGGGACGGAGAAAAGTTCGAGGAATGTGTTCTTTGACAACATTCGGAACATGGTTCCGATTCTTCAAATGTTTTGTCCCCTGTGTGTACAATGAAGTGCTTACCTCATTGGCATAGGTATCAGGATTTTTGTTCCTGGAGGTTCGCCTTTGAGGCTTGACCTTCGGCATAGGTTGTTTGCGTTTTGCCGAAGTTGGCCTGTTAAGATATGTTCTTAGGTCTGCAAATTCACCCCCAGGGGTTTCTGTTTGAGACACCAACAGTTTTCCTTGTTTGGAACGGGATATTTTGAAAGTTGGAAGGTCTTGGAATTCTGCTACCCGGGGTAGGCAGAATACCTCTTTGATCAGTGCAAGTTCATTTGTCATGAAGGAAAGAAGAATCCTTGTTTGTAGGAGTTCTTGTACTGACAGGTGCCGAAACACGTTCAATTTGATCTTCTTCGGTAAAGACCGAGGAAGACTGAGAAAAGACCAAAGGGCCTTTTCCTTTATTTTGAGAAGAAGGGTTAGCTAAAGAGCGTTTCCCTCTGTTGTCTTCCAAGTCATGAGACAAGGAAGTCTGGGAAAAGACCAACGGGCCTTTCCTTTGTTTTGAGGAGGAAGAGGAATAGCCAAAGGACTACCCCCAGTAGATTGTACTGGAACAGTAGAGTGTTTAAGAAGAGGAGCAGAAGTTTTCCCTTTGTTATGAGAAGAGGAGAGTTTAGCCAAAGGGATGTTACTCTTGGATTGCGCATGCTTGGTTTGCGCATGGGTGGATGGTGCACTGGCCACTTGTGCATTAGAAGCCTTAGTAGAAAGTGCACTGGTTCTGACCACAGAAGTTGTGGTTTGCGCATCAGGAGTCCTTGCCTTAGAGTGCTTAGGATGCATTTTGGTTGCTGGAATGTTGGTTTGCGCAGGAAAAGCCACTGCCAATTGCGCCAGAGTCATAGGAGTCTTATGTTTTGACAAGGCAGCATATGAAGTAGCCTGTGCAATAGTTGCAACAGACAGCGCAGCATTGACTGCAATAGATTGTGCAGCAGTTGTTGAGACAGACTGTGCAGCAGTTGGCACAGCAGTTTGTGCAGCAGTCTGCCTAGCAGATTGTGCAGCAGTTGACACAGCAGTTTGTGCAACAGTCTGGCTAGCAGATTGTGCAACAGAGTGTGCAGCATCTTTGGTGGCAAAATTGCCAGATTGTGCAGCAGTCTTGGAGATCCATACTGAGCGCACTTTGCTCTTGGCAGAAGTGGCTGCAGTACGGGGAGTGGTCTTGGAGTCGAGCATTGCCTCGTAGGCTGTCTGGTTGACCTTAACAACCAGGGTCTTCTGCGTCTTCCCGATAGACGCTACGTCACATTGAGTTGCTACTTCCTCGTTGGAGGAGAAAGTTTTCCCCAGCAGAGTTGCCATTTTGTTTGCAAAAACAAAAGTATAAAACTTTATTGATACAAACTGTAATAAAGATTACAAGAATTCTGGAAAAATTACAACTATAGGAATCCAATCTAGATGACGATTGCTTTATCCCTTGGACGATGTGAACTTTGAAGACGGAGCCTTTGAAGTTGAAAACAACTCTGGAAATTGAAGGCAAAAGCCTCGGAAGAATGCAGCAGCACTTGGACAAGAACTCCTGGACTCTCTGATCACTGAATACTTGATCTCTGATCCCCTTGAATGAAGACTTGAAACTCTATTTATAGAGTTCTGGAAATAACTAACTTTCAGTTATTCTGGACTGCGCAGGATGATTTGCGCAGCATTGGACTGCGCAGGCAGTTGCTGGGTCGTGGGCCAACTATCATGGACACATGGCATCATTTGATTAAAATGCGCATAATCGTGCATAGACAGTTGCCACATAATGAGCAATTGATGGCATGAATGCCACGTGGACTTTATCAGTTATGTTGATGGAATGCGCAGACTGAATTGCGCAGCCATGGTTTGCGCAGACTCAGACTGCGCAGGAGTGGATTGCGCTGCCAGCTGTCAGCCGCCCTCGAGCACTGTACGACGCAATAAACGAGCAGTCTCCTCGTTCTCCGTGCTGTCAGTTGTCAGAAAGATTTGATTTGATTCAGGTAATGATGACTTCTGCCACGTCAGCCTGCGCAGTTGGAGGTGTGCGCAAAGTAGTGTGCGCAATCGGATTGCTGCGCAATCTGTTGTCTGTGCAACTCATCAAAATAATGTATATCCTGATTTTTTAACTTTGTTGATTGATGCAACTTAATTTTTTAGGACCTACACCTCCACCTTCAGGTTATTCGGGATCTGTGCCATCATCAAGGTCCTCTCCGCATTCTCCAGCCATTCGTCCGTGTAAACGGTCCCCTCATTGCCCGAGAAGTCCAACGGGGAGAGGTTCTGGTAGTCCTTGGCCGTCCCTGGTCTCGGTGCTGCTGGAGCTGGTGCTGCCGGCTCTCTGGTCCTGAGTGCGTCGACGACGGTCGCTCTGAACTGTGCGACCTGCTGACTCTGAGCCTCTCTGAACTGCACAGCCTGGTGATTCTGGGCCTCCATAAACTGCTGGAACATAGCCATCACCTGAGCACCGTCAAACATCATCGTCGAGGGTAGCGACGGAAAGATCGGAGGCGGTGGTGGAAGCTGATCTGCCGGAACGTCTGGTGTGGCCTGATCCGAACTGCCTGCAACTCCGGGCTGATCCGCAGTCTTCCTCGTAGTGACCATCCTGCGTCAAAAGAAAACTTCATGATTGATAAAAACCTAACCTACCAGAAAATGTAAATATTTATATAATAACCATATATACCCGATGTACCCGATTTCCTATGCTGTGATTCAAGTTTCCCTAGTGTAAATCAAGTCCCCCAATAGTACACTAATACCTAGGTACTATTAGGATAGACCTACATGGGCTACCACTAAAAACATGTCACGACCCGCTCCCGAATAATCGGACACGAGTCGGACACGCCCAGCCTTCATCGTTGGACACGATGATGTAAGCTGTACGAATCTAGGGAAATCTAACCAGATAATCAAGACAAGTACAAATCACAGCATCTATAAACGTATTCCAAATCCAGAGTAAAGTACAAGTCTCAGAATTATTACATTCCAGCAAAAAGAAAGGTAGAGTCTACTAGTCTCAAAATACATGGAAAATGTAAAGTGTTAATGGTAAAGCTCTAGGCTTCTGCTGCCTCTAAGTCAAGAGCAACTCCAGCTGGCTCTCCTGCATCTACTGGCTCTCGGCCATAATATGTGTTGCAAAGAGCCTCCAACTCACCTGCAACATATCCAATTCAGGAGCGGAGCAAAGTACAGTTCTAGGTAATGAAACATGAACATGATATGAACTGAGTATAGGAGTATATGAAAATAAAATACAGGAATGAACATAAAAGTACAGGAAAGTAATACAGAAAATAAGTACATTAATGTAAAGTACATGAACATGTAAAGTACAAAAATGTAATGTACAGGAACGAAACTATAATCCTGAAGTACCAGACATGATAAGTGCACAATATTTGAAATACATCTAGTCCATCTGACCGGCTGGGATGAGTACAAGATCATGCACAGGAGTACATGAATATGGTACGACTTGGGACCCGCGTCACGATGCGAGGCCAAAGCTATCTACATGAATATAGTAACCGGGAATTGGTCACATGGCTAGTGTATTTTTTTGCCCGACACAAGTAAGTACAAGAAAACGATAGTAAAGGAGTACAGGGGTACATGATATCGTGTCATGATGTGTCACAAGAAAAAGTACAAGAATGTAAATGTACAAAACCGTAGAAAAGTACTTGCCTTGCTCCGGAAAAGTACTGGTAAACAATGGAGTTGGATATCTTCCTGTTTTAACAATGATTTACAAGTTGGTTAATGGCTAAACAAATTATTTCTATTCTTACCCAGATCTCTTCTTAGTTATTCTAGATTAAAACTATTAATTAATACATTTGACTTATTGGTAGGATTAAATATATATGCACCATATTTGTTCTAATTAATGACAAATATGCAGTACAATTTATAAGTATAACTAGAAAATATTGTACAGCCCCCTTTTTGTTTTGGTTTATTTAATCATAAGATTGCAATAAAATACTTAAAGTTGTCTTGAGTTGAAAACCTCCAAGCTTCCGAAAAAATTCAAACCCTTAACTCCTGGTAATAAACCCAAGACCTAATTTGTACAGTTCAATGAATTAGGCTCCATGAGTTGAGCTAGCAAATAGAGCATTAGCTAAATCATAAAAGGTTGCCTGCACCAACAATCAAAAGACGAGGACACATTAAAATTCCCAATTGGGTCCATCCCCACAAGCAGCCTGTGTCCACCCTTTCATGCTCATTTTATTTGAAACCCAAACCAAAACACAAAAGATGTAAAATATTTAAATGTAACTTTCAGACCAATCAAGCTTCCCACCATACTTAAACCATTCAAGAAATGAACTCAACTTTCAGGTACTAATTAGGGATACACAACAGTCTCATGATCCACAAATATACATAACTTAGCAACTATTTAAATTCTACTACAACATCAGTATCAATCAAAATAATTAGTAAAACAAGGCTAGAAGTTTAACAATCTCCATTGCAAAACTAGCCGATTCATCAACACTTCCTACTGAACTGGTCCAGTCTCCTTTCTCATACTCGGATACGCACAAGAAGGACACGAATAGGAAGGACACGAACAGGAAGGGCACGCACAGGAAGGACACGTACCCAAGCCTGAACACACTCAAGTGACACGAACACACGATCATCACGAACTCGCGATCACCCCAGAAAGCACAGAAACAACATAAACATATTACGATCGGGTATACATAAAACTGAAACAAGAGATAAGCATTACCTGGGTTCAAATTATGATAAGTCTAGCTAAGATTGGGCACGAATCTACAATCTTGTGTAGAAATTACAACAACAATTGCATAACAATGGTTAGGGTTAACAGACAACCAACCCTTCAATTCAAACTAGCAAAATTGATCATAAACAGAGAGTCTAAGATCCAGAATACAACGTTCTCGACCAATGGTAGTAACTTCAAGGTTTAGAAAGGAACGACTAACTTACCAAGACTGAGTTCGATGATCCAATTCGAACAGAGCCTGATCTCTCAGATGACCGATCCACTCGATCGTCAGATCTGAACATAGCCCCACAACTCAACCAAACTCCTATGGCAATTTGTTACAACAATTTAGAAAAGATGAAAGGAACAACCATACCTACAGAGGAATCAAAAATCCCCGTGGTCGAGAGTGTCGGTCGAGGACATTTGATCGACCTAGAGCTTTGTTTATCGACCACGCCACCAAAATCCAATCGATCCAGGAAAGAGAAGAGCCGTTAGAAATTTGGACAACTCAATCTCTTCGATTTTCAAAATCAACAAAGAACAGACCAAGCAAACTCACCACACTGAAATTAATTTGTAAAGGAAAACGTCGAAGAAGAAATTCGACCGTTGCTCACGCTACTGACGGAGGCGCACTCGTCGGAGAAACTAGGGTTCGCCTGAACGTTGTTGCCGTGGAGACAGAGTCTCCAGCCAAACAATGCTGCCGGAGAGGAAAGTTCGTCGTCGCCACCCTTGCTCCGCCACCGCCTAGGGTTGCCACTACCGAGATCGGCCGAGAGAAAAAATAGAAAGGGGGACTGGATTTTTGAGAGGACTCAGTAAAATGAGTCTCTCTCTCTCTCTCCAGCCAAATTTATATAGGAGAAGTGAAATTTTCACTTCAGTCCCTCCACAAAAAGACAAATATGCAATTGAGTCCCTCCCCTTTTCACTATTTACAAAAATCTATAAAAAATCAGTTAGAAATCAAATAGTGGGCCCCAAAGTTAGTTACAACAAACTCAAATTTAAAATAATTCCTGCTCTAACTAGTTTCCCTCCAAAATCATAAATCAAAATATTCATTTAAAGCTAAACTTTTATTATTAGGAAAAATTATTCTAGTTTCTCATAAATAGGAAAGTGGAGATACAAATCTCTCCCCTTCAAAAATTTTGTCCTCGAAATTCGAAGACGCACAAAGTAAATCACAAAAAGATTCAAACACAAGTCATTTATTGAAAATGTGATTTTCGAACACAAGAATACAATCAAGCAAACAAGCTAGGATAGCGTTCTCGCATCTCGTCTTCGCGCTCCCATATGGACTCTCCCGGTGAGTGGTGTCTCCATATGACATAGAAAAGTGGAATAGTCTGGTTCCGCAGGCGCTTCTCCCTCTGATCAAGGATCTCCTCTGGCTGCTCCTCGTAGGTCAAGCTCGGACCCACCTCTAACTCTGATAGTCCACCACATGGCTCGGGTCTGAAATGTAGCATCGAAGCTGGGATACGTGGAAAACGTCGTGCACTCCCTCCAAGCTAGTGGAAGCGCTAGTCGATATGTTACCTCACCAATCCGTGCAGTCACGTCGAAAGACCCGATGAATCTAGGACTGAGCTTCCGCCTCTTCCAAAATGAATGACGCCCTAGTCGGCGAGATCTTCAGGAACACTCTATCTCCAACCGCGAACTCCAGTGGCCGTCTGCTGCTGTCCGTCCAGTGCTTCTGTCGATCCTGTACAACTCTGAGACGCTCTCTGATCAGTCTGACTTTCTCAGCTGAGTCTACCACCATCTCTGGCCCAAGCAAAGCTCTCTCGCCAATGTTGTCCCAAGATAAAGGCATACGACATCTCCGCCCATATAATACCTCGAACGGGGTCATCTCAATGCTAGCCTGATAACTGTTGTTATAGGAAAACTCCACCAGATGCAAATGATCCTCCCATGAACCACCAAAATCAAGTCGCAAACCGCAGTATGTCCTCCAGTGTCTGAATGGTCCTCTCGGATTGCCCGTCCGTCTGTGGATGATAAGCGGTACTGAACTTCAACTGCGACCCCAAGCTCAGCTGTAGACTCCTCCAGAAATGTGAAGTAAAGCGACTGTCCCTGTCTAAAACAATGCTCACCGTCACCCCGTGAATCCTCACGATCTGACGCATGTAGAGGTCTACAAGCTTCTCGGTCGACAGTCCAACCTTGAACGGAATGAAATAAGCAGACTTCGTCAATCTGTCCATGATCACCCAAATAGCATCATTGCTATTGGGCGTATACGGTAATCTAGAGACGAAGTCCATGGTTATATGCTTCCACTTTCATTCGGTATAGGTAAAGGCTAAAGTAATCCTGCTGGTCTCTGGCACACCGTCTTGACTTGTTGGCACACAAGGCATCTGGAAACAAATCTGGCAACCTCTCGCTTCATCCTATACCACCAAACATATTCTTGCAGATCCTTGTACATCGTGGTAGACCCAGGATGAATAGAGTACTGCGATTGGTGGGCCTCCTGCAGCACTTTCTCCCGCAGATCCTTGGGCACACACAACTGGTTCCCGTGCCTCAGGGATCCATCCTCTGTAATAGTGAAGTCGTCGAGCAATCCTGTCTCCGCCTGGCCTCTGAGACATCGGAGCCCCTCGTCAAAAAACTGGGCCTCCTTGGTCTTCTCTAACAGTCCTGACTGTATCTGTATATGCATCAGCTGCCCTCCAACTCCTGGTAGAATAATCTTGATCCCCAGACTCTCGAGATCCTCCAAGAGATGCCGGTCTATAGTGAGAAACATAGCAACAGGATATCGACTAAGAGCATATGCTACTACATTCGCCTTTCAGAATGGTACTACAGATTGATGTCGAAATCCTTCATGAGTTCCAGCCATCTGCGCTGCCTCATATTCAGCTCCTTCTGATTGAAAACATACTTCAGGCTTTTGTGGTCCGTGAAGATGTCCACTCACTCTCCATACAAATAGTGCTTCCACAGTTTCAAGACAAACATGACTGCTGCAAGCTCCAAGTCATGTGTAGGGTAATTCTTCTTATGAGGCCTCAACTGTCTAGAAGCATAAGCAATGACCCTCTTGTTCTGCTCAAGCACACATCCCAAGTCCTTCCCTGAAGCATCGTGTAGATGACGAATCCTTCGATCCTGATGGCAAAGCTAGAACTGGTGCTGTCGTGAGTCTTCTCTTCAATTCTTCAAATACTGACTGGCAGGCGTCGCTCCAGATGAACTCCTCGTCCTTCCGCGTAAGCTTGGTTATCGTCTCCACGATCTTGGCAAAATCTTTCATAAACTTCCTGTAGTAACCTGCTAGACCCAGAAAACTACGAATCTCAGCTACTGACTTGGGAGGTGCCGATGCTTCAACTGCTTAAATCTTCATAGGACCCACAAAAATCCCCTCTCAAGTCACCACATGCCCTAAGACTCCACTATGTCCAAGAAAACTCACATTTTGAGAGTTTTTCGTATAGCTTCTCCTTTCGCAGAATCTCTAACACAATTCGCAGGTGCTCCACATGCTCCTCCTCGATCTTCGAATAGATCAAGATGTCGTCAATGAAGAGTACGACAAACTTGTCCAAATACTTGTGAAAAACTTTATTTATCAAGTTCATAAACACTGCTGGGGCATTGGTGAGTCCGAACGGCATCACCAGAAACTTATACTGGCCGTATCGGGTATTGAAAGCTGTCTTCGGAATATCTTGCTCCCGAACCTTCATCTGATGATATCCATCGAAGGTCAATCTTGGAAAAGACCTTCGCTCTACTAAGTTGGTCAAACAGCTCATCAATCCACGATAAAGGGTATCTATTCTTGATGGTGATGTTATTGAGTGCACGATAATCAATACACATCCTCATAGTCCCATCCTTCTTGGGCACGAAAAGTACCGGTGCTCCCCAGGATGAAGCACTGGACCGAATAAAACCCTTGCCCTCCAGCTCATCAATCTAGGCCTTCAACTCTGCAGCCTCCTTCGGGTTGCTTGTAGCAATGCTGGGACTTCGGCGTTGATCCGGGCACTAGGTTGATGCTGAACTCCACATCTCGATCCGGCGGCAATCCTGGCAACTCCTCGGGTAAGACGTCGAGAAACTCTGCAATCAGCGGATGCGACAACACCTGGTCTTCTGCAACTGCCGAAGTAAACTCTTTTGGTCTCTTTGCAACTCATCTGCTGATCTCGAACGGTAGAACTCCTGGCGGGCTGAAGATCACCTTCCCCTCATGGCAGTCTATTACAGCAAACTGCTCGCTCATCCAGTCGATGCCGAGGACTATATCAAATCCGGGCAATGGCATCACTAGAAGTCGAACCCTAATCTCCCTTCCAGCTATAGTAATAGGGCAGTCCACCATCTCACTCACTGGCACTACCCCTCCTCCTGTCATCATCCGACAGTTCTCCTAGTGGGCTTGGGTGTGAAGCCGTGTCTATGCAGAAACTCATATGATACAAAGCTATGGGTTGCTCCAGAATCAAACAATATAATGGCAGAAAAAATGTAAAGTATAGAACCTGTGATCACATCTGGTACTGCCTCATCCTCCTCAACTGCAGCCATGACGTAAGTACGTCCCTGCTGTGGTGGTCCCCTCTGTTGTTGGTGCTGTGCAAAACACTGCTGCTGAGTAGGCAAAGCTGGAACCCTCTGTGGTGCAGCTGGTAGAGCTCTGGGTGGTGCAAGTGGTGGTCCTCCAGCTCCTCTAGGTCCTCTGTCAGTCGAGCTACGGCCTGCGGGCAGTCCCTCATCTGGTGTGCATCTGATCCGCAGAATAAACAGAGTTCGAGCCTCTTACGGCACTCGTCGAAGCGATGTCCTGGCCGATAACAGAAAGCACAAATAGCTGGCGGCTACTGTCTCTGATGTCGATGTGCAGAGTTCTGGCTTGACGGTGATGCTGCTGTGCCGGCTGCTGTGGCCTTGCCTGAATCTGAGTCTAGACCCTCTTCGCTGGTGCCTGAAACTGCTGCTGCCCATGTCCCGGTCCCTCTTCAACTTCGAATCTATCTCCTCTCTACAGCCTGAGCAATCTTGAGGATGCTCGCATACTAATCGCCACCGCATATCGTAGCTCCCTGGTAAGACCCTTCTTGAATCTCCAAGTTCTGTCCTCCGGTGCTCTGACTAGGTTCTTCGCGAACTTGCACAGTCTAGTAAACTCTGAAGTGTACTCCATAACCATCATAGTCCCCTGCTACAGCGTTTCAAACTGCATCCTCAGCTCATCCCGCTCTACATCGGGAAAAACTTCTCCTTGAACAGAGTTTTGAAATATGTCCAAGACACCTGGGGCTCCGCCAACTGGGCTCCTCCCGGTACCAAGCTCTGGCCAAATCGAAGAGTCGTATACTCGCCACCTCCACCTTCAGGTTATCCAAGATCTGTGCCATCATCAAGGTCCTCTCCGCATTCTCCAGCCCCTCGTCCGCGTAAACGATCCCCTCATTCCCCAAAGTCCAACGGAGAGAGGTTCTGGTAGTCCTTGACCGTCCCTGGTCTCGGTGCTGTACATGCTGCTGGAGCTGGTGCTGCCGGCTCTCTGGTCCTGAGTGCATCGACGACGGTCGCTCTGAACTGTGCGGCCTGCTGACTCTGAGCCTCTCTGAACTGCACATCCTGGTGATTCTGGGCCTCCAAACTGCTGGAACATAGCCATCACCTGAGAGACGTCAAACATCATCGTCGAGGGTAGCGGCGGAAAGATCGGAGGCGGTTGGAAGCTGATCTGCCGGAACGTCTGGTGCGGGCTGATCCAAACTGCCTGCAACTCCGGGCTGATCCGCAGTCTTCCTCGTAGTGACCATCCTGCATCAAAAGAAAACTTCATGATTGATAAAAACCTAACCTACCAGAAAATGTAAATATTTATATAACCATATATACCCGATTTACCCGATTTTTTATGTTGCATTCAAGTTTTCTAGTATAAATCAAGTCCCCCAATAGTACACAAATACCTAGGTACTATTAGGATAAACTTGCATGGGCCACCACTAAAAATATGTCAAGACCCGCTCCCGAATAATCGACACGAGTCGGACATGCCCAGCCTTCATCGTTGGACACGATGAAGTAAGTTGTACCAATCTAGGGAAATCTAACAAGATAATCTAGACAATTACAAACCACAGCATCTATAAACGTATCCCAAATCCAGAGTAAAGTACAAGTCTCAGAATTATTACATTCCAGCAAAAAGAAAGGTAGAGTCTACTAGTCTCAAAATACATAGAAAATATAAAGTGCTAATGGTAAAGCTCTGGCTTCTGTAGCCTCTAAGTCAAGAGCAACTCCAGCTGGCTCTCCTGCATCTACTGGCTCTCGGCCATAATATGTGTCGCAAAGAGCCTCCAACTCACCTACATATCCTATTCAGGAGCGGAGCAAAGTACAGTTCTAGGTAATGAAACATGAACATGATATGAACTGAGTACAGGAGTACATGAAAATGAAATACAAGAATGAACATGAAAGTATAGGAAAGTAGTACAGGAAATAAGTACAGGAATGTAAAGTACAGGAACATGTAAAGTAAAGGAAATATGTACAGGAATGAAACTGTAATCCTAAAGAACCAAACATGATAAGTGCACAATATTTCAAATACATCTAGTCCATGTGACCGGCTGGGGTGAGTACAAGAGCATGCACAGGAGTACATGAATATGGTACGGCTTAGGGCCCGCGTGAATGATGTGAAGCCTAAGCTATCTACATGAATATAGTAACCGGAGATTGGTCACATGACTAGTGCATTTCCCCGCCCTACACAAGTACAAGAACAAGATAGTACAGGAGTACAAGGGTACATGATATCATGTCATGATGTGTCACAAGAAAGAGTACAAGAATGT
This sequence comes from Iris pallida, assembly GCA_029216955.1. Lineage (NCBI taxonomy): Eukaryota > Viridiplantae > Streptophyta > Magnoliopsida > Asparagales > Iridaceae > Iris > Iris pallida. The sequence continues at coordinate 8,179,771 of JANAVB010024597.1, read as the reverse complement.
AAATGCATAAAACCGTAGAAAGTACTTGCATTGCTCCGGAAAAGTATGGTAAACAATGGAGCTGGATATCTTCCTGTTTTAACAATAATTTACAAGTTGGTTAATGGCTAAACAAATTATTTCTATTCTTACCTAGATCTCTTCTTAGTTATTCTAGATTAAAACTATTAATTAATATTTGACTTTATTGGTAGGATTAAAATATATATGCACCATATTTGTTCTAATTATTGGCATATATGCAGTACAATTTATAAATATAAACAAAAATATTGTACAGCCCCCTTTTTGTTTGGTTTATTTAATCATAAGATTGCAATAAAATACTTAAAGTTGTCTTGAGTTTAAAACCTCTAAGCTTCGAAAAAATTCAAACCCTTAACTCCTGGTAATAAACCCAAGACCTAATTTGTACAGTTCAATGAATTAGGCTCCATGATTTGAGCTAGCAAATAGAGCATTAACTAAATCATAAAATGTTGTCTGCACCAACAATCAAAAGAACAGGACACATTGAAATTCCCAATTGGGTCCATCCCCACAAGCAGCCTGTGTCCACCCTTCCATGCTCATTTTATTTGAAACCCAAACCAAAACACAAAAGATGTAAAATATTTAAATGTAACTTTCAGACCAATCAAGCTTCCCACCATACTTAAACCATTCAAGAAATGAACTCAACTTTCAGGTACTAATTAGGGATACACAACATCTCATGATCCACAAATATACATAACTTAGCAACTATTTAAATTCTACTGTAGCATCAGTATCAATCAAAATAATTAGTAATACAAATCTAGAAGTTTAACAATCTCCATTGCAAAATAGCCGATCCATCAACACTTCCTACTGAACTGGTCCAGTCTCCCTTCCCATACTCGGACACGCACAGGAAGGACACGAACAGGAAGGACACGAACAGGAAGGACACGCACCCAGGCCCGAACACACTCAAGTGACACGAACACACGATCATCACGAACTCGCGATCACCCCAGAAAGCACACAAACACCATAAACATATTACGATCTGGTATGCATAAAACTGAAACAAGAGATAAGCATTACCTGGGTTCAAATTCTGATAAGTCTAGCTAAGATTGGGCACGAATCTACAATCCTGTGTAGCAATTACAACAACAATTGCATAACAATGGTTAGGGTTAACAGACAACCAACCCTTCAATTCAAACTAGCAAAATTGATCATAAACAGAGAGTCTAAGATCCAGAATACAACGTTCTCGACAAATGGTAGTAACTTCAAGATTTAGAAAGGAACGATTAACTTACCAAGACTGAGTTCGATGATCCAATTCAAACAGAGCCTGATCTCTTAGTTGACCGATCCACTCGATCGTCAGATCTGAACATAGCCCCACAACTCAATCAAACTCCTATGGCAATTTGTTACAACAATTTAGAAAAGATGAAAGGAACAACCATACCTACAGAGGAATCGAAATCACTGTGGTCGAGAGTGTCGGTCGAGGACAATTGATCGACCTAGAGCTCTGCTTATCGACCATGCCACCAAAATCTAATCGATCCAGGAAAGAGAAGAGCCATTAGAAATTTGGACATCAACCTCTTCGAATTTTCAAAATCAACAAAAACAGACCAAGCAAACTCACCACACTGAAATTGATTTGCAAAGGAAAACGTCGAAGAAGAAATCTGACCGTCGCTCACGCTATTGACGAGGCGCACTCGTCGGAGAAACTAGGGTTCGCCTGAACGATGTTGCCATGGAGACAGAGTCTCCAGCCAAACGATGCTGTCGGAAAGGAGAAGTTCGCCGTCCACCGCCCCGCCTAGGGTTGCCGCTGCCGAGATCGACCGAGAAAAAAAGAAAGAGGGGCTGGAGTTTTGAGAGGACTCAGTAAATGAGTCTCTCTCTCTCTCTCTCCAGCCGAAATTTATAGGAGAAGTGAAATTTTCACTTCAGTCCCTCCATAAAAAGGCAAATATGCAATTGAGTCCCTCCTCTTTTCACTATTTATAAAAATCTATAAAAAATCAGTTAGAAATCAAATAGTGGGCCCCAAAGTTTGTTACAACAAACTTTCAAATTTAAAAATAATTCCTGCTCTAACTAGTTTCCCTCCAAAATTATAAATCAAAATATTCATTATTTAAAGCTAAACTTTTATTATTAGGAAAATTATTCTAATTTCTCAAAAATAGGAAAGTGGAGTTACAGTATAGATCCGGACATGTCACGTCATGACACGGGATTGAAAAGCAGAGGGCCAGTCCACTCCCAAATTAGTGTCTATACAAGTATAAGAAAACAAGATCGAACAATGTACCAATACACCAGGAAAGTTCAGGAATAACATCTTATGACAGGATTCGACGTATACTAGTCCGTGTACCATCGTGTCAGTAATCAAGTAAAACACTGCAACTGAATCGGATATAGCAAATATCAAGACAATAAAATCTATCAGAGAATGTACTCGCATGTGGCCCTGAGCTGTCAATGAGAATCGATGCTCAGAGTGATATCACGGACCTAAAATGAGATATACATGAGTTAATTAGTGTTTGACAGTGTATGGCATGATATTCTAGTGTATGCTATGCGAATCTAGTCAAACTCAGTCATACTAAGTCACACTAGGTCATACAAAGTAATACTAAGTCATGGTAAGTCAAACAAAGTCAAACTAGGTCAATTAGGTCAAGGTAAGTCAAACAAAGTCAAACTAGGTCAAGGTAAGTCAAACTAGGTCAAGATAAGATAAACAAAGTCAAACTATGTCAATCTAGGTCAAGGGTTGACCTACAGTTGACTTTTAGTCAACTGGCCAACTCTAGTCAACTCCTAATCTATTCTAGGTCAAATTGGGTCAATGGTTGACTCACAGTTGACTTTTGGTCAACTGGTCAACTCTGATCAACTCATAGTCCAATCTAGGTCCAATGTTGACTTGCAGTTAACTTTGAGTCAAAACAGTCAACCTTGGTCAAACATGGTCAAATCTAAGTCAAGCATCTTATTCCTAACCCTTACCTACCAAGATACCATATACCTTGGTCATATTGGTATCCCAATACCAAACCTTGATTGGAAGTCAAATACCTTAATCTAGGTAAACATACCTTAATACCCAATACCCATACTTAGATATCTAGTAACTATCTATATACCCCCAAGCTATTAGCTAACCAATAACTTATATCTAACCTTAGTTACCTAGGTAAACCCAATACCTTGCCTTGAAGGTAAACTATTACCTTAAGGAAAAAAGGTAAATCTAAGATATCCCAAGATACTACTTAGGTATCTCAAGATACCACTCTAACCATATCCTAATATTCTACTCTCCTGATACCCTCAAGATACTATCATACCCACTCTCTAACATTTACTAGCTATCCCAAGTCATCTAACCAAGATACCAACTTACATAGGATACTCACTCGAATATAGATACTAACTTCTAGTCTAGGATACATAGGGTATCTAATTACCTATCCAAGATATAACATATCTATCTAGGATACTATCTTAGATATCCTAAGATACTAGCTAACTCATCTAAAGATACTAACTATCCTAAGATACTCTAATATACACTATACCCTTCTCCCCCAAAATGGTAGATAACTAACTCAACATATATATATACTCTATACACTACCCATGGGATAATATTCTATAATCTAGGATACCAACTCTAGACTATATCCTAATATCATATCCATCTATGTAATATCCCAATTCTAACCATTACCTGCCAAGGTATCCCAATACCTTGGATACTAGGTAATACCCTTACTCTAGTAATATTTACCTTAGGCTAGTAGATAATCCACTAACCTAGGCTAATAGATCCTAAATAAACCTTAGACTAGTCTTTAACCATCTATCCTAGTATCCTACCAATACCTTGCTATTACCTTACCCTTACCTTAGATAATTCCTATTACCTTGAAGGTAAATCCATTACGTTGAAGGTAACTCAATACCTTACTTTGTAATAGGGTAAACCCCATTACCTTGGTGAAAGTAAACCAATATCCTAAGATATCTCACATTATTTTAGTATCCTAAGATACTACTTTGGTCTCAAGATACCAAGTATCTTAACTCTAACATATCTAACTTAGATATCTATATCCTAAGATATCTAACTCTAACATAGATAGTCATCTAACTAACAAACTCTAACTATCATATCAAACCATCTATCTAACATATAACACTAACCACACTCTAGACACTAACTTAAGGTATTCTAACATATATCTAACTACTCACACACACATAGACACATACTACCAGAATATGTCAAATTAGCGACGGCACAAAACGTCGCTAAAGTGGTATAAAACGTCGCTAAAGTGGGATCTGCACACGTATCTATATATATATATATATATATATATATATATAATATATATATATATCTATATATATATATATATATATATATTACTGCGACATCGCACTAATTGCGACTTCTGACCTGCATGGACCACCACAAAAATGTGTCACGACCCGCACCCTGATTAGGGGCACGAGCACGTTGGTACGTCCAGCCTACGCCACAGAATCGACGGTAGAACGCTGTATAGGTCATCTACGATATACAACATCTAGACACAATATATAAATCTGTCATCTCCGCACGGAGGTATATAAGTCTTAACTCAATCACAAGATATCTAAGGAAGATAGCACGAAATATGATAAGATATGATAGAAAGATAAACTGGAAATAGGTGCAAGATCATAACACAAGTTTAGAGTTCAAAACATAACACAAGATCCCAAAATATAAATTATACTACAAGTCTCAAGTACTAGCTGGATCGCAGTCCAGTCAAGCCTAACTAGTCTAAGCAGCGGTGTGTCCTCAAGGGGCACCGGCTCTACGAAAATGTCCTGGTCATACTCGCCGTCTATGCCAAACCCATAGAAGTTCGAGCAGTCAGCATCTATATCATCTGTAAACATCAATGGGGTTATCCTGTTAGGATATGAGCAAGTGCAAACGCTAACAGCAGTTCCATGTGAATTGATAAATTCTATAAGAGACAATTATAATAAAATACAAGATGAAATATCAAGACTGGAATATAAACATGATATGTAAAACTAGATATCATGTCATGGTATGAAATACTGGAATGTAGAACAGTACAAGAACATCTGATGTATAATATAAATATAAACGGTGTCTTGAGATATTAGTGCGTTATGTGATCGGCTTGGGTCAGGATCAGGTTGTTCAATATGACTGGCTATGAACAGGAAATACGAGAAAATCGGATCAGGACGGTCACAATGGAAAGCTATGAACAAGTAGTATCAGGTCAGGCTACACCCTTCGTGCGGAGAGGGTGGAGCTATGAACAAGTGAATAGGAATACAAGTAGGGTATTGATCACATAACCACTAATAACTTTCCATCTCCGAGTAGTATAATAGATCCGGACATGACACATCATGACACGGGATTCAAAAGCACAGGGTCAGCCCACTCCCAAATCAGTGTCTATACAAGTACAAGAAAAATAAGATCGAACAATGTACTAATATACCAGAAAAGTCCAGAAATAACGTTTCATGACAGGATTCGACGTATACTAGTCCGTGTACCATCGTTTCAGGAATCAAGCAAATTCTACAACTGAATCAGATATAATAGATATAAAGACAATGAAAACTATCAGAGAATGTACTCGACTGTGGTCCTGAGCTGTCAATGAGAATCGATGCTCAGAGTGAAGTCACAGACCTAAAGATGAGATGTACATGAGTTAATTAGAGTTTGACAGTGTATGGCATGATATTCTAGTATATGCTATGCAAATCTAGGTCAAACTCGGTCATACTAAGTCACACTAGGTCACACTAGGTCATACTAAGTCATGGTAAGTCAAACAAAGTCAAACAAGGTCAATCTTGGTTAAGGTAAGTCAAATAAAGTCAAACTAGGTCAAGGTAAGTCAAACTAGGTCAAGGTAAGTCAAATAATATCAATCTAGGTCAAGGGTTGACCTACAGTTGACTTTTGGTCAACTGGTCAACTCTAGTCAACTCTTAGTCCATTCTAGGTCAAATTGGGTCAATGGTTGATTTACAGTTGACTTTTGGTCAACTGGTCAACTCTGATCAACTTCTAGTCCAATCTAGGTCCAATATTGACTTGCAGTTGACTTTGAGTCAAAATAGTCAACCTTGGTCAAACATGGTCAAATCTAAGTCAAGCATCCTATTCCTAACCATTACCTACCAAGATACCATATACCTTGATCCTATTGGTATCCCAATACCAAACCTTGGTTGGAAGTCAAATACCTTAATCTAGGTAAACATACCTTAATACCCAATACCCATACTTAGATATCTAGTAACTATCTATATACCCCCAAGCTACTAGCTAACCAATAACTTAGATATCTAACCTTAGTTACCTAGGTAAACCCAATACCTTGTTTGAAGGTAAACTATTACCTTAAGAAAAAATGTAAATCTAAGATATCCTAAGATACTACTTAGGTATCTCAAGATACCACTCTAACCATTTCCTAATATCCTACTCTCTTGATACCCTCAAGATACTATCATACCCACTCTCTAACATCTACCAGCTATCCCAAGTCATCTAAGCAAGATACCAACTTACATAGGATACTCACTCTAACATAGATACTAACTTCTAGTATAGGATACATAGGGTATCTAATTACCTATCTAAGATACTAACATATCTATTTAGGATACTATCTTAGATATCCTAAGATACTAGCTAACTCATCTAAAGATACTAACTATCCTAAGATACTCTAATATATACATTATACCCTTCTCCCCCAAAATGGTAGATAACCAACTCAACATATATATAGATATACTCTATACACTACCCATGGGATAATATTCTATAATCTAGGATACCAAATATAGCCTATATCCTAATATCATATCCATCTATGTAATACCCCAATTCTAACCATTACCTACCAAGGTATCCCAATACCTTGGATACTAGGTAATATCCTTACCCTAGTAATATTTACCTTAGGCTAGTAGATAATCCACTAACCTAGGCTAATAGATCCTAAATAAACCTTAGACTAGTCTCTAACCATCTATCCTAGTATCCTACCAATACCTTGCTATTACCTTACCCTTACCTTAGGTAATTCTCATTACCTTGAAGGTAAATCCATTACGTAGAAGGTAACTCAATACCTTACCTTATAATAGGGTAAACCCCATTACCTTGGTGAAGGTAAACCAATATCCTAAGATATCTCATATTACCTTAGTATCCTAAGATACTACTTTGTATCTCAAGATACCAAGTATCTTAACTCTAACATATCTAACTTAGATATCTATATCCTAAGATATCTAACTCTAGCATAGATAGACATCTAACTAACAAACTCTAACTATCATATCAAACCATCTATCTAACATATAACACTAACCACACTCTAGACAATAACTTAAGGTATTCTAACATATATCTAACCACTCACACACACATAGACACATACTACCAGAATATGTCAAATTAGCGACGGCACAAAACGTCGCTAAAGTGGTATAAAACGTCGCTAAATACAAATTTCGACATATTTAGCGACGTTTTATTCTTATCGAGGAAATCCTAGTCGCTGATTGATAAGACGTCGCTAATCGTCGGACTTACCGACGTTTACCGACGCGTATAAACGTCGGCAATATAGCGACATTTACCGTCGTAACGTCGATAATATAGCGACGTTTGTAATGTCGGTAAACGTCGCTTAAACATGCGACATTTACCGACTCTGCGTCGCCAAATTTTGCAAATGTACCGACGTTTACTGACGTCATATTGCGTCAGTAAACGTCGCTAAATTTGGCAGAAAAAATAAAAAAAATTAATCACAGAATCTAATTTTTTTCACAGAATCACATTTTTGCAGTTTAAATAACAATAAATACATAATTTCTTTGAATGCCTAGATTCGCCGACCTCTTCGGTGGAACACTCAACACCGGTAAATAAATATCCAATTATATAGCACAATAAATAACCAAGTCTACACACCAAATAACCAAGTCTACAACCAAATAACCAAAGTCTACATGCCACAACCAACAAATATCCAAGTCTACACACAAACATCCAAGTCTACACAAACAAAGAATCAAACAAACACAAACACCATGCTGTCAGGAGGTAGTGACGCCGGCGGAGTCGACGACGATGAAGGCGCACCCGGAGGACAATATTGCTCCCGTTGCTAGTCGCTGGTGGTAGATATCCATAGTAGATAACATCCTCGTACTGCTATCAGCTAACGAATTCTGCACCAATCTCAACCTCTCGCCCATGGACATTCGGTGCTGCTCCTGGATCCGTCGTAGCAGCTCGTCACGGATAGACACATTTGGTGCAGCTACTGCACCAATCTCATCCTCGTACTGTTTATGATTGTGGTTGAACAACCTAGCATAACTAGTCAGATTTATTACTCTAATCTAGATAGCCAATTTGGGATTTTGATGGCTACAATACTTGTATAAAGAATTAGAAAACTTACATAAGCTTTGGCAGCCATCTTCTTCGTCATCTCTGTCCAGAAATCTGCTCTGAGTCAATCATTTGCCCCGGAGCTCGAGTGGACATCCTTGAGTATAGCTCGAGCGAGTGGTTCCTGACAGCATGGTGGTCTCCTTTGTCAAAGGATTCTTGCTCGTCCCACAACCAATCGAAAATTTCTTCATTTATAATATCTTGAATATGAAACTATGTTTCACATTTGGTTCTTATATACCAGAAGATAGAGCCAAATGTGAAGCAAAGCTTCATATTCAAGAGATTAGAAATAAAAAAAATTAATTGGTTGTGGGACGAGCATGAATACTTTAACAAAGGAGACCATCATGCTGTCAGGAACCTCTCACTCGAGCTCTACACGAAGGATGTCCACTTGAGCTCCGGGGCAAAGTTTTGGCTCGGAGCAAGAATCTGTTGACGGAGCACATCCACCATATTGTCAGAAAAAAATAGTAACGGTGAGAGACCCATCTGAGTAGGACGTATACTCTGATAATATCTCCTCCAACACTCAATCCCACTACTGATATCATTCTTGTAAAGGTGATCTCTCAGAGTATACGTCCTACTCAAAGGGATATCTCAGAGTATCCTCTCCGGTTGGTTGTCGAGCCATAGGGTACAGTCTCTCCAGGCCGAGCCAGCCCCACCGGTGAGAGAATCGAGCGAGAGAACCTGGCCGACCGGATAAACCTTGGGGGGAAGGGGGTGGGGGTACGCCGGTCGCGGGGGGGTGGTGCTTCGGTGGCGGGGGTGGGGTGTGTCGGTATGCCGATAGAGGGGTGCGCCGTTCGGTCGCGGGGGGGTGCTCCGGTGGCGGGGGTGGGGTGTGCCGGCCGGCGGGGGGGTGCTCCGGTGGCGGGGGTGGGGTAGTGAAGAGAGAGAGAGGGGGGTATGCCGATAGGGGGTGCTCCGGCCGGTCGGGGGGGTTGTGCTCAGGTGGCAGGGGTGGGTTAGAGTTTACCTAGTCGGGGCGGAGCGGATCGTCGGCGGGGGAGGGGATCGCCGGTGGGGAGCTGGAGACGGAGGGGAGTTGGAGACGGAGGCTAGCGTGTCGTCGAGGGAGAGAGGAAGGCCGGAGGGGGTCGCTGAGGGTCGCAGAGGGGGTCAGCGAGGGGGAGCCGAAGGGAGAGGGGGTCGCCGAGGGGGAAGGAGGTCGTCGGAGGGGAGGAGATCGTCGGGGGGAGCGGTCGCCGGAGACGAGAGGCGGAGGTGGAGAGAAACGAGAGCGCTCGACGGAAGATTGAAATTTGGAAAATAAAATGAAATCGATCGGATTCCCAGAACCCTAAATGAAAGTTTTTAGCGACGTCTAAGTGAGACGTCGCTAGACGTCTAAGTGAGACGTCGCTAGACGTCTCTGTTCAGTAATAGGATAGCGACGGACATGATTAAATGTCGCTAAAACGTCGCTGAATAAAATACATCAGCGACGTTTTGTGACTACATAGCGACTTGTTCTTTCCAAACTATAATTATAGTCGCTAATAGTCGCTAAACGTCGCTGATAGTGACGTTCAGCGACGACATTTACATACGTCGCTAAATACACAAAATATAGCGACGTTTTTAACTGGCGTCGCTAATTTTGTCGCTAATTTGACATATTTTGGTAGTGACAATCATCATCCTCTTAGTACTTGACATCTTGATATTATCTATTACCTAGTTCTAATACCCAATATCTTAGTATCTTGACCAATACCTTATCCTTCCATATACTTATCCAACTAACTCTAATACTAATACTTGATACCAAATAGGATACCTTACTCAAGTCTCAATACTCACTTATCCTTACTCATGATACTTGAGTGTCACGATACCAATATTCTCATGGTATCCAAGTATTACACTTATACCTTACCCACAACTTTAATACCTTGATACATAACTTATCTATATTTGGCTTACTTGATAACCATTTGTATCAACATTAACACACACTAACTAACACACACACACACACACACACACACACACACACTATATATAATATATATATATATATATATATATATATATATATATATATATATATATATCATACATATATTTGACAACCTATGATACCTACATTCACTTAATATCCATACTACATAGGCTCATAGGATACACAAAATGTCCATGTCGTATAGTCAGTTTTTATTTAAACCTAATACTACACCTATTAGACCTATTCACTAAATTCTATGATTAAAATATGTCGTAGCCCTTCATATTAGCTTTCCGAAACTTCAAACGGATCGTATTTTCGTGTTCGGAAGCTCCCGAAATCACGAAAACACCGAAATACGTTCGTCTTTCGGACAGCTGACACTCAAACAATTTTACAGAAAGTTCTAGAACGATTTTAGCCTATTAATATATAAATTTGGAAATCTAACTTTGATACGGTTCTTTTAAAAAATGAAAGATTAATCGGAGTCTTGAGATAGGAGTTATTGCATTTCTAAGTTGCTCTGGCTACTAAAAACGTGGATGAAAATTATGACGAATTTGGGTTGTTTTGGATAAAATAAACACATACTAACTATATTATCTAGTATACTAACTAGATTATCTAACTCACTAACATAACACTAACACACCCACACTCTATCACATACACACAAGACACATATAATATATATATATATACAAAAAATTCCAAATCAGTCCACATCCATAAATATAACAATATTTGATATTTTTACATAAAAATAGGGCTTGTAGGCCATAATACATAGATTTAAACATTGGTATCCAAATGAGAATAAATCTAAACATCCTAACCATGGTTAATCTACTCTCTAACACATGAAAATCTAAAATTAGAAGACAAATAAACCTATAGGGAAAAAACACAAACACATGGTGTGTCCCCTTTGGAATCTCTCCATGGGGGACACCAAGCATATCCCAAACTCCTAAAGAGGACTCAAAAGAGCCTCTAAAACATTCCTAATGGTGGTTCATGCATGGGGGTGGTTCTTATGGGTTCAAAACTAACAAATATGCAAGAAAAATATGAAATAGAGAATGTTTAGAGAGAGATACCTATTGGGAGTTGATTCCCAATGAACAATCCAAAGGACACGAATCCGATACGGACTCTTCTAGCAAATGGACACCCCTCCTTGCTCTTGGTTCCGCAATCCTTGTAGCTCCCTCTCCTTGTAAGAATGAGAGAATTTGGTGGAGAAAAATAGAATATTTGAGAGATAATCAATGGGATTTGCTCTCAAGATTGGAAAGAACACTAAAATAAAAATGAAGGCTACTTTGCAAATGAAAAGAATATGTAACCCTCTCTTGGCTGCCATAAGGGTTAGGTTTGGGCCAATGGAAAATGTTTAATATGCCCCTAATAGGTCCCCTTTGGTTAATCTAAGTCATGTAAAGGTTTGGGGTCAAAAGGGTCAAGTTTCTAATCTCTAAATAACTAAACTTGTCATGTGGGTTTAGTCTAAATGCACTAGCCTAATGAGATACGTTTATGGGTCATGCCTAACTAATCTTTGGGTCCCGACTAGAGTCTAAACTACACGGGTCACTAACACAAGTCAAAACTAGACGAAACTCAAACCCGGCTAAACTAATCCCCAAAATACAATATTAATAATTAAATATTCACAAAAATATTAGAATATTAAAAATGACAAATTTATCCTCAATTTTGAAAACAGGCAGTTACAATATATATATATATATATATATATATATATATATATATATATATATATATATATATATATATATATATATATATATATATATATATATATATATATATATGGCTTCAAAACGACTCCAAATTAAGCCATCTAAGTCGTATATATCGTCAACCATTAAGTTTTTAAAAATAGAAATAAAAGTTCAAAATTAACTACCTTTCTTATCGTCTGTGGATAACCGAACCCCCTCTCCTCATGTAAAAATTAAAAACCATCTGATACTATGATATATTTAAAATTAAAATTATGTTTAAACTAACTACATAATATTGTTTAATTAAATACATATCCAGAATTTAAAAAATAATCATAACAAATTATATTAAAATATATTTAAAATAGTCTATATAATTTAAATTTTTATATACTTTATTAATACTATTATTGTTTTTTTTTTTTTGATACGAGTAAACTTGACTAGTGTATATATATATATATATATATATATATATATATATATATATATATATATATATATATATATTATATATATATATATATATATATATTTTATATATATATATTTATATATATAATATATATATATATATATATATATATTATATATATATATATATATATATATATATATATATATATATATGATCAAAAGTCCTCCTTAGAAAACTCCCTAAAAACTCCCTCACTCTCATCCGTAATTTAATGTTAATATTAATGTTAATATTAATGTTAATGTTAATGCTAATGTTTATTTTTATTTTTATATTAATGTTAATGTTAATATTAATGTTAATATTAATTTTAATATTAAGGTTAATGTTAATTTTAGTATTTAATGTTAATATTAACATTAATATTAACATTAACATTAATATTAACATTAAATTACGGCTGAGAGTGAGAGAGTTTTTAGGAGGTTTTCTAAAGAGGACTTTTGATCCGCTTCCACATATATATATATATATATATATATATATATATATATATATATATATATATATATATGTCCTATCGCCATGTTCAATGGGGTTTCTACTTTCTATGTTTTCTATGTCTATAATACGAAGCTGTTTTAGAAAAGAAAAAAAATTCTCCCAAACAGTACATTTTATCCCAAGTTTATACTATCGTGACGCTGATGTAGTATAGTAAATTTCTATGACTCTTATAGATTGAAATTATGCATCTTAATGTTGGATCCCACTTTCAAACTAAATCATAAAAAATTATTTAATATTCTTCATCTTAATATTAGGTGGATAGAAATTGAGAACCATGCATTAGAGAGTATTTTTTGGGTTCAATTTCTATGTAGAAACTGTGTCAACTATGATACAAATTTCCTAATACTACAATGCCAAAGTAGTATAGAAACTCAATTTTAGAAATTTCCATTAGAGATAGTCTAAGAGTACATGATAACACATGAGTACTCACATTAGCACATTGATAAATGCACATTGTAAGTAAAATGTATTTTATTTGGAGAATTGCAATTGCCAGTGAGGCTTTTACAGCGTTCCTGAATTTTTAAAATGTGTTACCAAAACTACCCTCAATTTATTGTAGTTTTTAAAAATAAAATTTATAGTTTCTCTTATAAATTAAGGATAATTTTGGTAAACTATTTTAAAATTTTGTGGATATTGTAAAAGTTTCTTGACAATTACAGTTCCCTTTAATACATATAAAATGTACATTTATTGATATATTATCATATGATATTCTGACACATGTTAATATAATCTTTTACATATATTTACTGAAAAATGTGTATGTTAACTAATACTGTTTTTTTCTTTTGTTCCAAACGTTACGTTGGACACCGTAAAAAAATATATATATATATTGTTTCCCTTCATTATTAGTGCAGGTTCTTAATGATGATGAAGGTTGCTAATTATTCTAATCAGTTGCTTTAATTTGAATTCAGTAGTACTCTTAATCGTTTTAATGATCTTTCGCACTTGGCCCAGGGACAACAACATGCCAAGTTATTATAATATTGGGGCACAGGATAATAGATTTGAAAATCGTCAAGAACCTCACTTTTCTTTTCTTTTTTTTCTTTTTTTTTTTCAATTTCTTGACTTTCAATAAATAGAAATGTGTCTATTGGTGTATTATTCCCTAAATATTTACTTGTCACTTAGTAAAGTATAGACTTTCTTCTGGTGACTTGATTGTTTGTAACATTTAAATCACTTTTATTTTTATTTTTTATTGTAAATGTTGTCACTTATGCAACAAATATCTAATAACTTATTCAATTCATGCAACATTTATTGTAGCACTACTTACAACAAATTTTGTTGCAAGAGACTTCCATTTACACAACGTCTCTATGATAGAATCATGACGTGCGGAGGGTTTTTCTTTTTTCTTTTTTCTCTTTCTATAATTTGCATATTGTCATTTGCCTCCCCCTCAAGCAAGAATGAGCTATAATAATAATTTCCTCAAAAAATAAAATAAAAATAAAAAAAATATGTAAATAAGAAAAATATCAAGAAATTATATGGAATGAGTAGTTGTGGAAGAAGATAGGGTGGATTATAAATTAGGGAAATTAGGGAGGTGGTGGAGGATAGAGTAAGTAAAGACAGGAAGGTAGCTAGTATATGGGGGAATTGGATGCCCATTTTGTTGGATTTGAGAGAAGTGGTTCATATCAACTGCCCCTCCAAACAAAGTAAAGAACCATTTATGCTTCTCAAGTACTCGTTAGTCGTTACTCAAAGAATCTACTAAGCATCATCACCCATACCAACGCTGCAATGCCTAAATACGTATCTATAGGGATGTAAACGGATCGGACGGACACGAACACACCACTATCCCTATCCGTGTTCGGTCCGAAAATAAAAATAAGTTCGGACGGACACGGACAGTCTACTATTCGAGTTCGGACCGGACGGACACAGACAACTATTGTCGTTAATTTAATCGAAGGGTCCGCAGACAAATTAAATATATTACCAAAAGTTGTTATTTTATCAAGATATCTTGATAGTTGGTACAGAAAATCAAGTTGAAAGGAAATACAATTAAAGATTATAGAATACAACAAACAATGGTTAAAGGTTAACAAAAATTCATATTGGACAACCAAAAATTAATGCAAAATGAAAATGATATGACATAATTGATGCAAAACCAAAATGAGTATCCACTATCGGACGGTCCGCGGACAAATTCGGACCGGAATATGACCGTGTCCGAGTTCGATTTTTGAACGGACCAAAAAAATGTCCAAGTTCTGTTCGTTAATTCAGTCGGACGACTCGCGATCGAACCATTTTTTGAGCCGGACTCGTACGGACAACGGATTGCTTTGTCCATTTTACAGCCCTACATATCTAGGCTTTATAGGCCCATATCCTCTCTTAAATTATAATTGAAGCCTACATGATCACTACTAATTATGATAGTTTTAACAAAAATACTATTTGGCTTCCAAAAAATTTGGGTGATACCATCTCCCATTATGTGGCATATGACATGTATGATGACATGACAGTTGACATGGCAAAATAACATTAAACATTAAAATTAAAATTAAATTAAAATTAAAATTAATATCAAATTAACATTAACATTAACATTAATATTAAAATTAACATTAACATTAATATTAATATTAAAATTAATATTAACATTAAATTAGCATTATATTAACATTAAAAATAATATTAATATCAAATTAACATGAATATTAATATTAACATTAATTAACATTAACAATAAAAAATTGGAGTAAAATATGACATGTCAGCTTTCATGTCAGTTGTCATGTCAGATGTCACATAATGGAAGATGGCATCACCCAAAAATTTGTGAGCCAAATAGCATAATTGTAGTTTTAAAATGACTAAAAGATGAAAAAATTCAGAAGATTTTATATTTGATACTAAGCTGGTCCGCCATATAGCTATCCGTTGTTCTACTAACAATTAATCCTGCATCGTGGGCCAGCCCGTGGATAAGTCCGCTAAGACTTCGGTTTAGATAATCTCTCTCCGTAGGGCAATTCCTAGATCATTTGTTTTTTCTTATCATCGATCTAGTCTAAATTCAACTTAAACCTATAATTAGATGCAACCTCTGGTCCGACTAGGACAACCCAGTCCACCGAGCCGGCCCTGTTTGCATATATATTCGTTCGTTCGTAACCGATGTCCAACACAAAATTAAACAAAAGTATACATGATGACTTAGGATCCAATTTATAGGCCAATGCCCAGCTAGGATTAATATTGGGCCGGGCTTCAATTTCGGATTCAGTTAAGATAAACGCCAATATTTAACATCCGCATTCCCAGCCCAACGCTATAACAATGAGTAGAAATGGGTTGTCCTGTGCGCTATATTTTATGCTGCTGCAGATTCTCTTCCTACCACACTTCATATAAATAATAATCCTAGAATTGCAACCAAGAGCCTAGAGCATCTCCAACCTCAAGGTGTTATACCTGGCCGGGCTGGCCGGCCCGGCCCAGTGTTTACCGGTTTTGAACGGGCCTGGGCTGGGCCGGTCCGGTCCGGCCTGGAGAGGAAAACCGAACCCAGCTCGTACCCGTGGTCCGGTTTTGGCCGGCCAGGCTGGGCTGAACCGGGCTTGGACCGGTTTAGTGTTGGACCGTGCCAGCTCGTTTTTTTGGGAAAAAAAATTCTTAACAAAAGTGAACATTTTATTAACATTTTTTTTTGTGGGAAAATTTTAAATATTCTATAACATTAACTAAAGAAAATTTGAGAAAATAAAAGTTAACAAATTTTTATTAGTGTCAAGATAATTTAATGTACAAGTACATTTTTTTCATAAATTTTGTAATAAAATATAATTTGAATTTTCATATAAATTGAATAACTATCATTTATGTTTTAAGAAATTATAAATTAGAAAGTAAAGTTAATGTACAACATTACAAGTATTTTTCATAAAAAATTAGAAAGTAAAAACTAATGACTAATGTCAAGATAATTGAATGACTAATACAAGATTTGCATAATTTGAAATTAATGACTAATACAAGATTTGCATAATTTAAAAATTAATGACTAATACAAGATTACTAGTACATAAACTGCAATTAATGACTTATACAAGATTACTAGATGTTGATACATGATTTTAAATGTCTGCGTAGCTACCCTGTAACATGGCTATAGTCAATTCTAATCGTTTTATACAATACAAACATTCAACAATGAACTTTAGTGGAGTATCTTCTTTCGGTATCGTCACTTGCACGCTCATTGTAAACTCTGTTAAAATGATGCCAAATTTTTTATTCTGATTCAAGCTCTTGTTGCTGTGCGTGTTGAGGTTGAGGTTGCAGTGCAGGATGCGGTTGCTGATCTTGTGGTTGTTGTGATAGTTGATCATTATCCATGATATAAATCGTCTCTTCACACTAGGTTGTTTGTAAAAATTGTAATAAGAAAAAAATTGTTGGTGTAATTAATTTTTAAGATTTATGCCATATTTATAGATTTATTTCGAGTGCAAAATGACCTATTTTACCCAAAAAAGAGAGTTGTTATAAGGATATTTTTGGTTATTTTCAGCAAAAATGGTCAAATACCCTTCAAATGGTCTAAAAACAGCAAGTAAAATGGGAATAAAATGATATTTTTGGCCTCCAAACTGTCACGCCCCAGAACCAGAATACTGGAGAGCGGGGGCAGACATAGCCAGCTACGTAATCCCAAAGTACGTTAATACTCTGAAATCACGTATAAGCTGTCAAGACATGGGGGTTACTCTACAAGCCATCAGTCAACCCTATGGTTTAACAATCCTAGGTATCTCAATCACAGTCAATTATACAAGAACAAAGAGTACGATCATCATACATACAATAGTAAGGCGTCCCGAACCATATATACATGAATGATCATGAAGCCAGTACCATAAAGCTGATGACTAGCTAGAGTATTAGTCGTACATGATAAGGACTAGCTATAGTCTAGAATACACATATCATGTTCATGCCCGTAGGCTACAATATTAAGGAAAATACCAAAACACGAGCTAAACACGTGCTCGGGGCTAAACGTTACAAGAGGAGAATTTACATATCAGTGGGAGGATGAAAAAGAAGTCCACTGAGGTACTCTGGTGCACCGGCTGGTCACCGTCGAGTAGATGGTGCGGTAGATCCTTCGGGCTCTTCTATCAGAACCTGGCCATGCAAAACCAGTGGGGTCAGATCCCAAATAGCAAGTACCACAAAGGAGGCCAAACTATGAACTTAAAACCAGCAATCATTAGCAAACAAAGCAAGCAAATAAGTAAAGGAGGATCGAGATTTGTGCAGTACCAATGCACTCGTCCCGATCATAGAGAGACAGTAAGTAAATCATTATTGACATAAAGTAAACTGGAGAACATATTAAATAAATAAACTGGAACAGTTAGGAGCTGGATCTGGACAAGACTTAGACTGGACAGGTGATATACGATGGAATAACCATGGGACTATTCAGATAACCAGGTTACAACTCGTAAACCAAACAAGGACCGGGGTTGTAACCCTTCGTCTGAATAGAACTTGGTTTCTTCCACCATTTATCGGCAAGATAAAATAAGAAAACAGGACATGCAACAATCAAGTACAAGATCAAGACAAGACTAGACAGATCATTCAGGTGAAGAGTACAATGATAAAAGTGACAATGAAAAGTACAATACGCTAGAGTGACAATAGAGTACAATCATTATAATAACAATCTGGAGTGACAATCATTCAATCATCCAGGTACAATCTTGCAATCAATCACTTCTAGACAATACTATACTGGACTAGACTCCATCCAATCAATCACGGCCAATCATTTCCTACGGCTTTCTATATTAACTAACTAGGGTTATCACAATCCTAGTTCCTAGCAAGATGCAATGAGAATTCCAAGTCCGGTTACCTGTTTGTTACTACCTGAGTGATCCCAGCAAGAAAAGGAAAAGATAGCAGGATATAGCAGACATACTGTAGTAAGATACATGTGTCCTAAGGTACCACACTCGACGGCGGGCTGGAAGTGCGCTCATCTCGACGGATAGCAACAAATCTCATGTATATATATATATATAAGGCCGGGACCAAAGGAGCAACAGGTAACTGAGAAATTCTCCATGAACTATTTGATCAATCTAGTCATTAACCTAGCCAGATTCAGTATGAATCCCTGACCGTGGTACTCAGGGATCATGCCCTAGACATGATGCAAGACACAACCGGACTAGTAGTTTATACAAGTACAATCATCCACGGTGTCCAGGTTATTATACGGGTCATGTCATGTCAAGTAGCCGTCGCAACATCTTATCAAGATATAATATGCCGGGTTATCAGGTCAAGTGTACTAGTCAGGAGTGCGCCACGACGGGCCACTATCAGGTCATGTCAGGTTACTCATATCAGGAGTGCACCACTACGGGTCACTATCGTGTCAGGCTCCGTTATCAATTCCAAACATATCAAGTAAATTCAGGATTATCAAGTTCAGGACAAAAGGCGTAAGGATATAAAATGGACGTTAAATATCTAATAAATATCAATATACAGGGATATAGAAGATCCAAGCTTAAGGAAAATAAAATCAAACTGACACGCTGACATAAGACCAAGTCGGCCAAAGGCCATACGCTCAGTGCAAAAGTCATACGCTCAGGTCAGGCTACGCTCAGGTCAAGCTACGCTCAGGTCAAGCGTATGCAAGTCATACGCTTCCAAAAAGGCAGCGTATGTACTCCATACGACTCCTCGTCAAGCAAGCGAGCGTATACGAGTCATACGCTCCCAAAAGGCAGCGTATGGGGTCCATACGACTCCTTGGCAAGCAAGCGAGCGTATGCGAGTCATACGCTCCCAAAAGGCAGCGTATGGGGTCCATACGACTCCTTGGCAAGCAAGCGAGCGTATGCGAGTCATACGCTCCCAAAAGGCAGCGTATGGGGTCCAGACTGCGCTGCGCTAAAGAGTGCGCACAGCTCAGTGACGCAAGCTAAAAGCTCGCGTACTGCTCATTGTCTTCTCCAAACCAGCAAGAACTCCATGGCTAGAACCCAAAGCTTCAAAAGTCCATAACTTGGTCAAAACAAGTCAAAATCCAACTTTTTAAAGGTCAAAATCGGGTAGAATAAAATTTTCTACAACATGGAACAATTAGTTTTCGAAAACAAGTAAGTTTGGTAGATCAAAACCCAATAAAACCGAAATTGATAAAAACTTAGATCTACAAGAATCCACCCGGTAAAATCGAAAACTCCAAGTTCTAAACATGCTTAGAATGTAACAAGGAAGAGAATGGAACAAACGAAATAGAATTCGTCCAACATTCGGCAAGGTGTACTTGCCTTGGGCTAGAGGAAGAAGATGAAGATGGAAATGAAAATGAAAATAATGGAGGAGAGAGAGAGTGGTAGGTGGCTTATATAACAAGCCCAAGCAATCTCCACCATTCATTCCTCTCCACTCAATCTAAACCATACACCTCACTCATAAAGAACCAAACTAAACCAAACCAAGTCAAGGTTAAACCAAACCAAATAAAACCAAGTCCAAGTTGAACCAAGCCACGAAAACCCTGCACTTTGAAAAATTTTAAAATATCACGCAAATCGATAAATACGAAATACGACTCAAATAAACACGTATCCGTATAAAATACCGATACAGTGAGACGGGTCTCACACAAATGGTAAAAAAAAAATTGGTCGAACCGGGCCTGGACCGGGCTTGGACTGGGCCGGTCCGGGCCGGCCCGAACGGGTTATATGGGTTTGACCGGCCGGGATCCGCAGTCAAACCTGGCCGAGCCGGTCCGGACTTGCGGGTCCAGAGGCGCAACCTAGCCCGGACCCACTTGGTCCATGGGTCGGGCCGGTCCGGGTCGTTGACGGGCTCGGACCGGCCCAAACCGATTTTGACTGAGCCGGGGACCAGGCATCCCAGCCCAAGTTGCACCATGACTCCAACCCAATTCCGAGTTTGAAAGAAAGTTGTTGCCAAGTAGGAATAACATTTTTTATTAAAAAAATTTATTCTCCAACACAAATGTCAAATAAGTTGTGAAATTGACATGGCAAAGATATTGTGAAATTGGTTGTCTAGTTCCAGTCTTCTAGACAATGACTTTACCTCCATATCATCAATCATGAATAAAAATATTTAGAAAGAAATAAAGTATTGAAGAAGTTATCTTGAAAGTTGGAAAGAAAATATTTTATTGTTTTCTCAATACTTTTGCATTGGAGAAGATTTTTTTACTTCAGTGTTTTGTGTGAAATATAATATTGCCACATAGAAAAGACATTATCTTGTACCTCATGTCACATAAGAATCACATCACATTACAATACATTGGGGTTGGAGATGCTCTTAGGTGGCAAGATTATATTCTCATCAGACAACAAAATCTTATCAAATGCAAAAGTATTAAAAAGATAATAAAATATACCTTTTTCAACTTTCAAGACAATTTTTTCTTTCATTCTATTTTTAAAATATTTTTTAATTCATAATTGATGCATTGGAACTAGATAATCAATTTCACAATGTCTTTATCATGTCATATCGTGTCAACTTTATAAGTTATTCGACATTTGCATTAAAGAATGACTTTTTCAATAAAAAATTGTTATTCCTAAGGCCTCGTTTGGTTCGCGGAATGGAAGGGAAAGGAAATCAATTCCTTGTCATTTCCTTTCCTTTGGGAAAATTTAATTCCTATTGATTTTCCTTTCCGATGTTTGGCAATGCCAAGAAATTTGGAAAGGAAAGTGAATACTTCAATGTGGGAAAGTGATTCCTTCCTTGGATGGATGGAATCACTTTCCCCCCTAATTTCCCTTCCATTGGGAATCACTTTCCTTTCCTCCTCAATTCCTTGGGCACCCAAACATAGGAAAGTAATCACTTTCCTTTCCCAACCGGAAGATTCCGCGAACCAAACGAGGCCTAAGTGAACAATTTTTTTCCAAACTCATAATAGTTTTGGAGATATTGTTACAACCCTCTTGTAATCGACTACGTGACAGTTGTCAACTGGGTTTTTTCTCTCCCTTCCCACAGAGATAGGGGACCTGACAATTAGGTGCATCTCGTAGGCAGTCCTAAGAAAATTGTAAGACTATGGTTGTAGTCTGGTTGTAGTCACAGCATGGCATCCATGTCACATGTACACGCTATGCCGGACCCATTTGTCAGGAACGAAGGTGAAGTACTAGCCACTAGGTATTGCGCGAAGAGTCATGGCCGATTAGAAGACGCACAAAAAAGAAATGTTGAATAATTGTTTGCCATCGGACAAATGTGACATCTGATTAGAACACCACCCAAACTCCCTCCACTTCAAAGTTAGGCTCCAACTGGGACCGACCTTTAGTTCTCGTTAATTGGGATCGTACATATGACTAGGGGTCGATTTTGAACTAAAAATCTAATCGAATCGAACCGAAATGAATAAGATATTTGGTTCGATTTTAAAAAAATTTGTTCGGTTTCGGTTTTGAAAATACTAAATTTTCTTATTCGGTTTCGAGTTTCGGTTTCGGTCCAAAATCGAAAACCGAATAAAAAAATTTAGTTTATATATATATATATATATATATATATATATATATATATATATATATTAGTTTATATATATATATATATATATATATATATATATATATATATATATATATATATATATATATAGGCATATAATAAATATATCTAGGTATATTTAGTTATTATATATATATTAACAAAAAAAACACAAATAAACCCAAAAACCGAATAAACCGAACCGATTTAATTCGGTTCGGTTTCGATTTTGCTTATTCGGTTTCGGTCCAATTCGGTTTTCGGTTATCCGGTTCAGTTGGAACCGAATACTCACCCCTACAACCATCTAAACATATATTTATATATATATATATATATATATATATATATATATATATATATATATATATATATATATATATATATATATATATATAGCAAATGACCTCTAGCCTAGTGGTTAAGAGAGATGCATGCGGCCCGAGTTGTCAGGAGTTCGAATCCCAGTGGGAGCGATTCCAGAAACAATTTACCTGGTTCCAGAAAATAAAAATTAATATATATATATATATATATATATATATATATATATATATATATATATTTGGGATGTGTTTGATTGAGCTTTTTTTTCATGAAAAATATTTTTATCAGAATTTTTTCACGAGATATATTTTTTCATATATTTTTTTTCAAAAATCTATCATTTTCTATATTTTTTGAAAAGCAAGGCCCAACCCATAGAAAAATATCAATTTTCATGAAAAAACTATTTTTTATGAAAGACAACGACAATCAAACACCCAAAGTAATTCTGTAACAATTTTCTATAAATTTTTTTTAGTAAAATAATTCCATATAATTAATTTATATATATATATTTTTACATATTTTTCATCTTGTAATCAAATGCATCCTATACATTTTGTTGCTCATATTGGCCCAAAAATCAATATATATATATATATATATATATATATATATATAGAGAGAGAGAGAGAGAGAGAGAGAGAGAGAGAGAGAGGAAAATGTACCTAAGGTCGACCTTAGGTAAGTTACCTAAGGTCGACCTCATTTTCCTCACTTTACAATATTTTTTCTTGAATGTTTTTTATGGGATTGATCTACACCTTATTGATTGGCAACATACCAAATTTCAAGTGATTATAATATTGTTTAGCCCCCTATCTATCCCTTGCAAAATCGACGGTCTAAAACTTTGCTGCTGCACCGTCGATTTTGCAAGGGATAGATAGGGGGCTAAACAATATTATAATCACTTGAAATTTGGTATGTTGCCAATCAATAAGGTGTAGATCAATCCCATAAAAAAATATTCAAGAAAAAAATGTTGTAAAGTGAGGAAAATGAGGTCGACCTTAGGTAACTTACCTAAGGTCGACCTTAGGTACATTTTCCTCATATATAGAGGAAAATGTACCTAAGGTCGACCTTAGGTAAGTTACCTAAGGTCGACCTCATTTTCCTCACTTTACAATATTTTTTTCTTGAATATTTTTATGGGATTGATCTACACCTTATTGATTGGCAACATACCAAATTTCAAGTGATTATAATATTGTTTAGCCCCCTATCTATCCCTTGCAAAATCGACGGTCTAAAACTTTGCTGCTGCACCGTCGATTTTGCAAGGGATAGATAGGGGGCTAAACAATATTATAATCACTTGAAATTTGGTATGTTGCCAATCAATAAGGTGTAGATCAATCCCATAAAAAAATATTCAAGAAAAAAATGTTGTAAAGTGAGGAAAATGAGGTCGACCTTAGGTACATTTTCCTCATATATATATATATATATATATATATATATATATATATATATATATATATATATATATATATATATGTGAAGCGGATCAAAAGTCTCCCTTAGAAAATCTCCAAAAAACTCCCTCACTCTCAGTCGTCCATTTAATGTTAATATTATTGTTAAATACTAAAATTAACATTAAACTTAACATTAGAATTAATATTAACATTAACATTATTATTAAAAAAATAAAGATTAATATTAAAATTAACATTAATATTAACATTAATATTAATATTAATATTAATATTAATATTAACATTAAATGGACGGCTGAGATGGAGGGGTTTTTTAGGAGATTTTTTAAGGAGGACTTTTGATCCGCTCCCATATATATAATAGATATGGGTTAGGCCAGGCCCGGGGTGAACCCGGCCCATGTGCTGCAACCGTTCCTTAAGGAGTGCCGCCGCCACACCAGAACACGCGCCACTCGCTTATTTCTCCTTGCCTTTCGTCGTTAAGCGCTTTTCTATTTCTAATCCTTCAAAAACCTGTTACTAGAAAGAGAGAGACAGAGACAGAGACAGAGACAGAGAGAGAGAGAGAGAGAAGTTAACTCTATGGCTCTCTCTGTCCCAAAAATCGCTCCTTTTTCTCCTATTTATCGCCTAAAAACCCTAATCGTATCTATCATCATTTTCACCACATTTATTTTCGTATCATGTTCGTGAATTATTCACTTCCTCTCTCTCTCTCTCTCTCGCGATTTTTCCTGATTTTTTGGTGTAAAATTCATAGGTGCGGAGAGAGGAAGCGGAGGAGATGAACTGTACAGAGAAATTTTGAGGGACGAGACAGTGGCAAGAATCAAAGAGCTCGGAAAGGTATTAAAAGTGTCATCTTTAATATACTAGGTTGCTTTTTTTTTTTTTCTATCAAAATTTGCCATTTTTTTTGTCTTGATTATAATTGATTATAATGCCAATATGGTAAATACTTTTGTGGGTAGTAATAGAACCATTGTGAATATTGAGTCATTGGTAGATTGAAATAATGAAATATAGTTCCAACTCAGAGTTTAAATGCACGGAAATTGGTAGGATATTTTGTCATATTTGTTTTGGAGTATATTGGCCAAGCATAGGATTTTTATTTTTTATTTTCTTGGAGTCCTTGGAATGCGCATAGTGATAACTATATACCTAGGAAACATGAATGCTAGGCAAACCGGTCCTGTGTCTGTTTTGGATTATGTCGGGGCACCTACTGAACATGACACGGAGACACGGACACTCAAGCTAAACTAGGATACAGCAAAACTAATGCCACGTACGTCCGTGCCACTGTCTGTATCATGTCGTATCGTATCTGTGTCCGTGCAGCGTAGAGGTGTGCTGATTGTAAGGACCGAGGTGTTGCTTAATATCTGTTTCAACTTGAAGTCATTTTTTCTAACACTTTTGGGAGATCAAGCAACTGGTTAGTAATGTCACCCAAGCATGATTGAATGTTGAGCTCTGATGGGATTTTTGGTGGTGTATTGCTGTTAATTGCACCCCAAGGTGAAGTCGGTGAACATGCATGCAATTTGCTTCTATTAGACCAACTGAAAGTGGTTGGTTGGTGTGTATTAGAATTTAGAAGAATGATATGAATGTAATGAGAATTGAACATTATATTCTTGTAGTTTGGTTGAAGCTCATAAGTTTTTGTGAGTTTCGCAGTTCTTATTTTAATATAAACATTTATCATTTTTGGAGTTTGAACGAACTTTTAATTGGAATTAAACAGTTTAATAAAAATCTTTTTTTGGGCATATGCTTCAGTATATAGTATATACATGAACGTAGGAGTGTCAGAGTGTCAGAAGTATGGCAACCAATGATTTACAGGTTAGGTCGTGACTGATAAATTTTATAATTGTATCTGCACATGTGCAAAATTTTATATCACATTGATGTAACATAAGCAGGCTTCGCATGATAATTATAGTATGTGTATTATATAATTATTTCCAATTCTTTCTTTATACTTTATGTAATCTATAATATCTCACAGCATGTCCTACTTATTATTATATTTTGAAATTATATAATAATTATGGTTACGTAAAAGATGGTTTCGGGAGCGGGAGCAGGCGACCTAGAGAATCCTAGGGTTCTCCTCACGCCGCCTCCCCGTCCGCCGGACCCACTCGCGGAGGGGAGGAGGCGACCTGGGAGGAAGGGAGGGGGCGGGCGGCCCCTTCTGGCCGGAGTCGACGGCCCCCTAGGCGCGGGGGGGGCCTGGCGGAGGGATCGGGGGGTCGGGCGGACCCCCGAGGGGGCTGGCGGCAGGTTCGAAGGGGGGGGGGGGGGGGGCGGCCGTCCCCCCCTCCGGCGGTGGCGGAGGGCGGGGTGGCCCGGGTGTCTGCGGGTTCTCCGGCGATCAACGGGTCGGTTGCCCCTATGTTCGAATTCGGAGCGGGTTCCGGGGCTCGTGATGGTCGGAGTGATGATGATGGCTGGACGACGGTGGTGAGACAGCGTTCGGGTGGTGGAAGAGGGGCTCAAAATCAAGTTACGAGTCGGTCGGGCTCTGGGAGGAACGGAAATAGGTCTTCTATTGGCCTAGGTGGCTCTCGTCGACAGGGAGGAGGTCCGGGGCGCCCTACGACTGGATGGCGGCCTAAGGCGACGGCGGCGGAGAAAGGAAAGGGGATTGCTGGGGATGTCGGAAGTCAGAGGACTCCGTCTGCCACCGGGCCTTGTCCCAAATCCTGGAAGGATGTTTCTATGTCGGGTAGGAACAAGAGCCCGGTGTCGATGGAGTACGTGCCACCGATGCAGGTCGGAGGAGGCCTCCGAGCTTATTTCCCAGCAGAGGAGATTGCGGAGGTTACGGACTTCTGGAAGAATACGCTTGTGATGTATGTGTTGGAAAGTAAACCGTTCTACGGACATATACGGGGATATGCAGAGAGGGTATGGCGTCCCAAGGGGAGCATAGAGTTCTTCTCCCGTGAGAATGGATTTTACTTCGTGAAATTCGGCCTGGAGGAGAATGTGTCCAGGATTATTCAAGGAGGGCCCCGGTCCTTTGACGGACGGCTCATTATACTGAAGGAGTGGAGTGGACACCGGAGTTGAAATGTGAGAAGGAGGTGCTGAATGCGATTCCCGTCTGGATTCGATTTCCTGAGTTTCCGGTGAAATACTGGAGTATCCCTCTGCTTATGAGATTAGCTAGCTTGGTCGGTAAGCCGATCAAGGCGGATGAGGCTACGGCTTTCCGTACCAGGCTGATGTACGCTAGGATTTTTGTGGAGATTAAGGCTGGGACGGAGCTTCCGAGTATGCTCGAGTATCAGGTGGCGTCCGGGGAGGTTCTGACGTAGGCCTTCGATTATGATTGGGTCCCCCCAATGTGTTCCCTATATGCGTGCTTTGGGCACTCATCTAATGCTTGCCTGACGAGAGGGATGGAGACAGCTAGGTCCTCAGCTGCGCAGATGGAGGTAGCTGAGCCAGAGGTGGCGCCCAGTCCCATTACCAGAGTGGAGGCGACAGTCAGGCCGACGGAGGAGGACTCCTTGATGGAGGTGGCCAGGAGGTCAGAGACTGACACCCCGCCGAGACAGGAGGGTTCCCAGGGCACGATGGTCCCGTTCAGGCCCCAGAGGATGATGGTGACCAGGGGTATGAGTTCTCTGGTTAGCAGACAGGATGGGTTGGAGACTTCTATGGTGGAAAAGGTCTATAGCAGGAAAAGACATGTCCCGTCCCCACGGGAAGATGAGCTCCGGCCAGGGGGGCTAGATGATCAGACCGTGGCTAACCCAGATTGGACCTTGGCTCTTTCCAGGATTCAGACACATCTTGCTCCCTCCTCGGGGACGGAGATGGGGGAGGATTAGAGCTGTCAAAATGGGCTAAGCCCGTTGGGCCGCCCCGCCCCGCCCGTTAAAAAGGTGGGTTGGGCCGAGCATTTAGGAGCTCGCCAAACAGGCGGGCCTAGGTGGTCTGGCCCGCTAGTAGCCCGCCCCGCTGTGGGCTAGCCCGCGGGCCAAGTGGGTTGGCCCGCCATCTATTTTTTTATAAAATTTTTAATTTTTTTATTTAGCGCATATATGAGATATGTATTATAAATGATAAAAATTCTCATTTAATGCAAGTAATGACGTATAAAATATTAAATTTGGTCATTTATTTACATGAATGAATGTGTTTTAAAGAAATATCTACTATTATAATGTTTCTTGTATTTTACTTGTAATTTGATGCATATGAGAGTGAGTAGAAAATATTATATATATGATTTTTTTTTCCTTTTAAGAAACTAAACAATAATTAAAAAATTAAAAAATATTAAGCGGGCCAGCCCGCCTAGCCCGCGGCCCGCCGGTGGGTTGGGCTGGATTGGAATTTTTTCAGCCCGCAAAAATGGTGGGTCGGCCCGCCCCGCCCCGCCAAATGGTGGGTTATGGTGGGTTCGGGCCGGTCCGTCCCGCCGGCCCGTCTTGACAGCTCTAGGGAGGATATAGATTTGACGGACGGGACACTTCCCTCGGGTGTCAGTCCAGATGGAGTTCAGGAAAATCCCACATTAATTAATTAATGTCGGTCCTTGCCTGGAACATTCGTGGAGGGTGTTCCATTGGGAGATGGAGGAAGATTAGTAGTGTTCTGAAGAGGGAGAAGTGTGACATTTGTATTTTGCTTGAGACGAAGATTAGAGGGACGACTATGCTATCTCGCAGGACTCCGGGGAACTGGGGGCAAGCTCACAACCTGGATCTCTGCGATATGGCTAGGATCTGGGTTCGGTGGAACAGAGATAGTTGGGAGGGGGATCAGGTGCTGATGACGGAGCAGCTTATTGGCCTCTCCTTTATAAACAAAGGAGGATTCCGCTTCATTCTTGGCACAGTTTATGGGCACAACGACAGGCGGCTTCGTGATACCTTGTGGGAGGACATTGTTCGCGTAGGACGAATGGCGGAGCTCCTGCATCTCCCCCTGCTGCTTATGGGAGACTTCAATGCCATGCTTCATCGGCATGAGAAGGTAGGAGGCCGTCCGGTGCCGGATCCGATCCTATACGACTTCCAGAGGTGTCTCCTCTTGTCTGGACTGAGGGGACTGGAGAGGGATGGACACATCTGGACCTGGCACAATAAGGCGGTTCATAACAGGATCGCTTGTCAGCTTGATCGGACTTTGGAAAATAGCGAATGGTTTCGATACTTCCCGAATTCCAGGGCGGAAGGGCTAGCGGCGGGGACCTGCGATAACTCTCCTATCCGGGTAGGTCTCTCTGAGAGGCCCACTTGGAAGGCTCGGCCATTCTGGTACGACAATGGCTGGTACCTCTCTGCGGGATACGAGGAGGTTGTTATGGGAGGGCTGCAGCATACTAGGGAGGGCAAGGCTCAGTTCCGCATGGTTCACAAACTCAAACAGGTCAAGAGAGCTATCCGGGATTGGGTGAAGAAGATGCCACGGTCTTCCCTGGAGGAAAAGGAGGCCGAGCTTTGCGAGGTCCAGGAGGCTCTGCAGTCTGACATGCTGAGCGGGGAGTTGGCGGCTAGGGAGAGGGACCTGATTGCGGAGGTCAACATCCTGAGACTTCAGCAGGAGATTAGTGCGGCCCAGAGGGCCAAGTGTTCTTGGCTCAAGGATGGTGATCGCTGTACCAAGTTCTTCTATGATGTGATCCGTGCCAGTTCTTCTATGATGTGATCCGTGCCAGACGGCACCGGAACAGCATCCCCAGGCTGCTTAATGGCGAGGGCAGGCTTGTTGGAGACCCAATGGAGATCCAGGAGGAGGCAGTCAGGTTCTACTCGGACTTATACCAGCAGTCAGATTATCTCATCATGTTCCCAGGGCTTGTCACGAAGCGGCTGGTAACGCACCATGGGAATAGTTTGCTGCTAGCCCCTGTGAGATTGGAGGAGGTGGAGGCTATTGTGATGAAGGCAGATCCAAATAAGGCTCCGGGGCCGGACGGCTTCTCTTGTGGCTTTTTTAGGCGTTACTGGGGTGAGCTTAAGTTCTCAGTCCTGGAGGCGGTGCAGGGGTTCTTCTTGGAAGGGAAGTTGTTGAAGGAGCTGAATCACACATTCTTGACCTTGGTTCCGAAGAAGGAGGGTGCGACCTCTCTCGCCGACTTCAGGCCTATTGCGTGTTGTAATTATCTATACAAGATAATTACTCACCTCATGTGTCGGCGTATGGAGGAGATTATGCAGGACTTGGTGTCTCGGAATCAAGCGGCTTTCATCAAGGGGCGCTCGATTGCTGAGCACATCCTTCTTGCACATGAGATGGTGAGAGATTTCAACAAGCCGGAGGGGATGAAGGCTTGTGTGAAGCTGGATTTGCGGAAAGCCTATGACACGGTCAACATGGACTTCCTATGCCATCTTATGCTTGCTATGGGATTTGATGAGAGATGGGTGGCAAGGGTGAGGGAGTGCATATGCTCCCCCACATTTTCGGTCCTCATTCAGGGTACTCCATATGGATGCTTCTCGAGCAACAGGGGACTGCGGCAGGGGATCCTCTCTCTCCGTACCTGTTCACTTTGGTGATGGAGTACTTCACTTGTTTGATGGACCTGGCTGTGCATAGTAGGAAGATTGTTCCTCTCTTCAGGCAGGTCAAGCCGGTGGTGTCTCACTTGATATATGCTGACGACCTCTTAGTATTTCTGCATCCATCTATGAGGGGGATGAGGGCGCTTTCAGATATTATGGAGGAGTTTGGGAGGCTGTCCGGTCTGCAGCTGAATAGGGAGAAGAGCAGGGTCTATTTCAGCTCTCAGTGCACCCTTAAGGAGGAACGGGCCCTTGCTCTGGGAGTGGAGAAAGGAGAGTTACCGGTAAAGTATCTGGGGGTTCCATTGACGATCAATTATGCCAAGGATCAGGATTGTCTCAGCCTGGTGGATTTTGCCCAAAGGAGAGTGGAAGACTGGCAGGCAGATGGACTGTCCTTTGGTGGCCGTATTGAGCTGGTGAGGTCTGTTATCTCTGGCATCGCTATGTTCTGGTTGCAGTCGATTCAGA
Source organism: Iris pallida (assembly GCA_029216955.1). NCBI lineage: Eukaryota > Viridiplantae > Streptophyta > Magnoliopsida > Asparagales > Iridaceae > Iris > Iris pallida. The sequence goes on along the minus strand of JANAVB010024597.1, from coordinate 8,148,130 downwards.
TTCCGGTAGCTACCATAAGGTGGAGTCCATTTGTGCTAATTTTATCTGGAGAGGAGGTATGCATGCGATTGCTTGGAAACAACTCTGTCGGACCCGGGAGGAAGGAGGAGTGGGGTTGCGACCTCTTCGGACGGTTAGGGAGGCATCTGGGGTGCGGATGGCGTGGCGGTTCATCACGGGAGGTTCCCTTTCGGCAGAGTGGATGGCTAGCAGATATGTGCGGCGGATGAATTTCTGGCAATGCAGGATTGATAACAATTTTTCGGTCTCATTTAAGGCTATCCTTAGGTGCAGACCGGTTCTACAGTCCGCCATTTGCAGGATTATGAAAGATGGGACGAATACTGATCTCTGGCTGGACCCGTGGATGGAAAATGGCTCCCTTCTGGTCTTGGGTACTCAGTGGGACAGAGAGGCGAGCTGGAGGATGAAATGCAGTCGGATCATCAGGGATGGGAGCTGGAGGCCCGAGGAGTATCCATTCACGACTCAGTTTGGAGAGGTGATTCGTCGGATCTCTATCGATACTAGCCAGCCTGCGGACTCCTGGAGTTGGGTTGCTCCTGGTTCGGTTGGAGGGTCCGAGACATTCAGTTTTAAAAGTTTCTATAATCTGGTTCGGCCTCCACATGACAGGATTGCGGAGTATGACTTCATCTGGGCGAAGGGAATTGCCCGCAAAATGCAACTCTGCTCATACAGACTCCTTCTGGGCAGGTTGATGACGCGGGACAGACTTATCAGGTTTGGGATGTAGATTCCAGACCCGAAGTGTGTACTCTGTATGGGCAAAGCGGAATCTATGGGCCACCTATTCTTTGAGTGTCCGTTGACTTGGCACATCTGGGCGGAGCAATGTATGCGATCGATGGATGGAGTTGGTAGTGCCAGAGATATCCGGGGGATCCTCAGCTGTATCAGAGACCGCCGAGGCATGGATCCTGGTTGGACCAAGATGGCTAAAGTTAGACTTGCAGCATCAGTTTGACATGTCTGGAGGGAGCGCAACAGACGTATCTTTGAGGGACTGGTTACTCCGCCAGTAGAAATTCTACATAATATAGAATTCGATATAACTGTAATGGCCCCTTAACTGGGGAGGGAGATGTGAGAATAGTGTATTGTAATACCTTTACTGCGATTTGCGTGGAATAAAATTTACCCTTATTCCCAAAAAAAAAAAATTATGGTTACGTGGAGATATTAAAACTAATGAAGTCTTGATCAGAGCAAATGGCAGTCTGCACAATCATGCAAGAACAGATCTCTTTGTCTTTCAACCCTTGTCACTTTATTCTCAGAGAACTTTAGGGTGTGTTTGGTAGGAGGGAAAAGTGGGAGGAAGAAAAATAGAGGAGGGAAAAGTGAAGGGAAAGATTCATTTTCTCTTGTTTGGTATGGAAGAAAAATAGGAAGGAAGGAAAAGTGGAGGGATTACTTTTCCCTCATAACCTAAGAAATCCAATCCCCCCAAAAGTGGGAGAAAAAGTGGAGGTTTGTATTAATTAACAATTATACCCCCATATAAATGTATTATTTAAAAATTATTTATGAAGTCAAATGTTAAATAAGTGTTTTTAGTTGAGGATAGAATTGGTAAACCCTATATTTTTTACTTTCTTTCCTTCCACTTTTTCTTTCATACCAAACAAAGGAAAATGCATCTCTTATCTTTTCCATCCTTGCTACCAAACACAAAGGAAGGAAATGTTCTTTCCTTTCCATGTGGAAGGAAAATACATCCCTCTATTTTTCCTTCCTTCCTACCAAACACAGCCTTATGAACTTACCCTATTTGCCAAATGTTGTAAGCTAACTCTAGTATATAGATGCTTTACTGACTCCTGAGGAACTCTTGGACAATGTTACTGAACAGCCTTTCATATTATAGTCCAGATAGCTCGTTTTTCTATTGTAAGTTTTCACAAGTTCTTTATTTTAATTAAAGTAATCAGGGTAGTTCACATGCTGCTGGCCCCTCCATTCCATTGGAATAATAAAATTAACACTGGTTTTTGGAACTATTACTTTCTGCTCGTGTACAATGAGTCTATATTGACTCGTGGGAGTCTTCCTCAACTGTTGTATTTATTTATTTGGAGGACTAAAGAAAACTGCTGCAAATTAGTTCCAAGTTAAATCAAGAAACCGTGAACACTGGTTGAATGATACCTCTACATTTTGCCACCTTTCTGACTGCGTGTGCATGAAATGTTTTTGCTTACTTTCAACATTTCTTTTGTCTTGGAGCTAATGTATTCTTTTAGTAGTATTTTATCCTTGGTATTCCTCTTTTCATATTTTATAGAAGTTATTGATTTTTTTCTTTCATCATTTAAGCATCTTCTGCCTTCATTCATAGTAGTTTCTTTCCCATGGTTATTTTTCAAATTTCCCTCACCAGGAGAATCATAATCTTACAATCCCAGGCCATGAATATGCATCTCTGAGGTATTCTCTGTAACTTAGTTGTTAGGTTATTCTTGTGCTTGACATTGACAAAACAATCCTGCTTGTATAACAAAGATAACCGCTTGACCCTTAAGCACCGTGGTTCATCTCTTGCTTGCATCTTCATTGGGGCGGTGAAGAGTAACTTTCTTTTCTTATGATACTTTTTAATATTGTTGTTTCCTTGGCTCCTGAATACCCCTATTAGAGTTTTAACTTTTAACACTCATCGGTTTTCTTATTGGTTACTGGTTAGCGTAGCTGCATATGTATGCAAGGGCATAGTCAGCTGGTCCCGAGGGGCTGCGGCTGCGCCCCGTGAAAAAAAGAACTATCAAGTTATATTAGAACCTCCACAAATTATTAAAGTAATATTATCTCCTCCTAAATGTATGGATGAAGAATATAGTGTAATTAAGTAATATTATCTCCTTCTAAATGTTTAGCTCACCCAAACATTGCACCCACGTTACAAGGGGGTTATATAACAAATTCTCAAACCAACAGGACAAGGAAACTAATATATGACCTTAGCTTGCCATAGTGCATACGATGTGAGACTAAAAAGATAGGCAACCGAGTTGGTAATAAAAGCAAACACATAAGTGACTTTTACTTTATCTTTTCTCCAATAGAAAGCATCAAAGCCACTACAAAAACTAACACTTTCTATGTTTCGACCTTGCAATCCAAACTTGTCTGTCTGCTTGCAACAATTGGTCCACGTCTTATCACGGGATGTTTGTTTCCTAAAAAATGATAAGGATGTGCGCTTACTAATGCTATGATTCATCAAGACTTCATAGCCTTCATTACGTAACTGATTGGGAGATGAGATGATGAATGATTGTTTGGTGGCATATAATTGAAAAAGATGTATTTGATGCCATTGACAATAAAAATCATTCAATATTTTCAAAATATGAAGCCTTGAAGAGTTTTATTGTCAAAGAAAATTGTTATTTAGTGATTCTAATAGTTTATGACATTTGATATTAATATATGATATTTTTGGGATTATAGATGTGATTATTATAATTTATTATTTTTAATAGTAAGCGTGCCCCCTAGATGAACTGTATGTATGGTTTCATGGCTTCCTTTGCTGCAATTGAGATTTGATCAGTGTGACTCTTCATTCAACTCTCTGTACAATATGGTCCTCCTTTTGAAGAAATGTTGTTAACTCTAGCTTGATCAAGGACCACACTTCAACCATCTTGGATATCCTCCTATTAAGGGCTTGTGGCAATAGAAATACATATTATGGTGTTTTATGTCCCAGAAATACAATTTTTTTTTGCATTTGTTCCTGTTTAACTCATGGTAAAGTAGAGCCTCACCTGGAAATTTGAGTCTCCCGGTTACGCGCCTTCATATGAAATCTGGAAGTTGTTGTCAGCAAGTTCCATATAAATTTTGATCATTTGGTTTTCTGTCCAGCTGGCAAAGGCACTAGTTTGAAAAAAATCAATTCATGGGCCTAGAGAGTAGTGGTCATGTTCTTGTAGGCTATTGCTTCTCTATCACAACAAATATTTATTTTTCTCGAGTGTAAGCCATGGGAATGCAGAAATGGTCACCTTAGAATCAAAAGTGTTTTTTTTTTGTGAACCTTTTGACCAATTTAGCTATTTCATGTATAATGGTTCATATAATACGGTCAGTATGCAGGATCAATAGTTACCTTCTGTCAGTGGTTAACTGTATCTCTCATCTGCAGATATCTGATGCGGAGGGTTACCTTGAGAGAACATTTTTAAGTCCAGCTTCCATGAGAGCTGCAGAGCTTATCCAAAGTTGGATGCAGGATGCTGGGTTGAAAACGTATGATTTCCTATCATCTGCTTTCAGAATATCAAACCTACTGTAACCTCATGTTTGATATGGTGGTGATCTTAGATGGGTGGACCAGATGGGCAACGTACATGGTCGGTTTGAAGCAGCCAACTCAACCGCAGAGGCTCTACTGATTGGATCTCATTTGGTGAAATACAGAGCTTGTCTCTTTTTTTTTTGCCCGATAGGCTTGTCTCTTTATTTGGAGAAAAAAGAAACATTAATCCTTCATTTATTGATGACAATAAAAAGTTATGTGGCATGAGCAGGATACTGTGATCGATGCTGGGATGTATGATGGGTCAATGGGTGTAGTTTGTGCTATATCTGCTTTGAAGGTCTTCAAGTTAAATGGGATGCAGGGAAAACTTCAGCGCCCAGTAGAGGTCAGAAATTTAACATTTTGTTGTTGGTTATCGACTTTTAATGCTATAATGGGCTCCGACATGATCAATATTTGTCCATTTAACAAAAACTTTTCAAGCATATCAATTCATTCTTATTTCTCCCCCTTCTTGTTTTATGTATCACCTATTTCTTGCCAACTTTTGGGTAGTTATTATTATATACCATTATACTGCCATTGGATTCCATACATGTGTTTGGGTCACTATGTGACATGAGATTTTAGGTCAAAGTGGTACCTTAGTAGGACTATGGTAGGGATATTGACATTAGACCTAATATTCTTGTTTCTCTTTGACAAAATAATGTAGACTTTCTTTTTCATTTTACTGTTCATTGGTTTATTCTGGTGAGTAGGGAGGAGGGAAGTGGAGGAAGGTGATATTGACTTGTGCGGATATATATTTGAAAGCCAAGGGACACTTTTTTGTTTTTTTGAGAATAGATATTTGTATTTCAAGTAATAGGAATAGGATTACAAAGGTCCGAAATAAAATGTGGCATAATCATATTCCAACATTCTTGTCCAACAATATCACGAGCGTTGGGCTAGCCTATGAGTAACTACATTACCTTCATGCTTCACATGTTCCATTGAGACGTCCTCAAAAGCTTGCAAAATGATTTGACAATCTACCACTACGCTGCCAAACTCGGTGTGATCATCTGTTGAGGTACCTAGCTTGTATCAGTTGAAGACAATTACCTTCCACATGAAGCTTCAAGAAACCCATTTCTTCTGCACATTGTAGAGCCACATGTAAACAAAGGGCTTCCACTAGCTTGACCTCAACTCCACGAACCATGCGTCTGGAGACTGCATGAGCAAACTCATCTCGAACATAAGCTCCCATTCCAATATGCCCAATATCTTCAAAAAACAGTCCCGTCACAATTCATTTTCATCCATCCTTGCCTTGGAGTTGTCCAATGATAATGATGTATTGGAGCCTCAGAGGAACACGTTTGTTTACCTCCTTGAAATCGGTCACAAGCTTTGAAGTCTGCTCTGCAGTTAATGCCAACGAGTCATAACGCCCCTCCTAAACCATTGTATTTCAGTATTGCCATAGTCCCAAAAGTAACGTGCAAAATTCAGCTACAGTGTCTCAAGAGTGGCCACCCCGCACCTCCATAACTAAGCTTGATAAATCCTCCGCAACACAACCAGAGGCTCTAGTTCCACCAGGATAATGTTGCCAATAAGCTACTGCAACTGGACAATGCTTCAATAAGTGTATGTTATCCTCTAGCTTCCCCACACAACGGGCATGCCAAGGGACACTTCTTAAACTATTATAAGTGAGTTAAATAAAAGAAATCAATAGTAGAATCCTTGAATGTCTCGCATACCAAGTCCCAAACCAATTGACCGGTTTGGCTGCTGCTGTAAGTGTTCGATTTCTTGATTATATACACTGTGACACACAGTAAAATGTATACTGTTCTTTTAGCCTATTGCCAATATCTATATATTTGCTATATGTTTCCTATATACATCTTCTAAAATTCACGACTTGGTAGCTAGAATGAGTGTATTCAAAAGGGAGTTTCACCAGTATAATGATTGCATTTGAAATTTTACTGTAGTTCCTCTTGCAACCTGTAGGTTATTGCATTCAGTGACGAGGAGGGTGTGAGGTTTCAGACCACCTTTTTGGGCAGCTCTGCTGTAGCTGGTATCCTATCTGGATCAGCACTTCAAATATCTGATAAGAGGTTATCGTCTGTCCTCTAAATTGCCCATTTTTATTTCTTAAGTAGCAATTTTCTTTTATTTTTCCCTTTTTTCTTTTGTTCTCGGTCTAACTAATCAACTTATTCAGTGGTATTACACTGCAAGAAGTTTTAAGAGAAAATTCTCTTGAAGCTACTGAAGAAAGCCTTGTTGACGCCAAGTATGAACCTGAATCAATCTGGGGGTATATTGAGGTAAGGTTTCAGTGTAGTTACAATTTTCCTAGTCCATTTGCTACAAGTAAACCTTCACCCATACTAATCTATTGACACAGGTTCACATTGAACAAGGCCCTGTGTTGGAATCTGTTGGTTACCCTCTTGGCATTGTGAAAGGAATTGCTGGACAAACACGACTGAAGGTATGTAATCTTGTCACATTCTACCATCTTGGGATGCTGTCTAGTTTATCTTAGGTGTGAAGAAGCAGGATGATACACTACAAGGTTCTTTGAAAATACGATAGGGGCTCTTTGAAAATCATTTCATAGTGGATGTGATAATCTTAGCTGGCGATTCTAAGTAGAGACCAACTTTCTGAAAGGAAGTGGTGGTGTAGTGAATTTAAAAGAGGAAAGGAGGGAGAGGAGGCGAAATGGTGATGAGTTTAGCAGCACAAAGACGATAGGCAATGAACAGCGAAAGACCAGTTGCTTGTTTTTGTGAACTGCTACTCCTGAATACTTTGCTGTAGATTCCTTTATGTATAATTTGGTTGGTCCAAAGTATATAGTAGCTAGCCCTTTGCCTCACTAGGAAATGATGTTTTATATACTACGTATGTGAATTTTGAATTTATAGACTACACTATATCTGAATTGTCTATAATTATTTTGGAAACATTTATGATGGTCAGAGCTACTAGTTAGTTTTTTTTTCCTCGAAGAAGTCAATAAATAATTTACCTTCAGCCGTTCTTCAGGTGACAGTTAAAGGTTCTCAAGGACATGCTGGCACTGTTCCGATGTTTATGCGCCAAGATCCGATGGTTGCTTCTGCTGAACTCATCGTTCTGTTGGAGAGTCTTTGCAAACATCCTGAATCTTTCTTGGCATATGATGATCAATGTGGAGGCTTCACAAGGGAATCTCTTGCAGGGTTAGTGTGCACAGTCGGAGAAATCTCTTGTTGGCCAAGTGCAAGCAATGTCATTCCTGGCCAGGCAATTTCTCTACCTTCAGACATACAGAAACACATGCTACAATACACTATCTCGCTAGAAAATATTTTCTATTACTAAGTTGTTTTTATTATTATATTAGGTAAATTTTACTGTGGATATTCGCGCTATGGATGACACTGTGAGGGAAGCCATCATATTTGAATTTTCTAAGAGGGTTGGAAAAATATGTGACCACAGGATGGTTAATTGCTCCGTTGTGAATAAGGTTGGTACTTCCTTTTTCCATTTACACATGGAGTAAAAATGCTAATGACCAAGGATTACAATTGTGCATTCATTAGAATTTTTTTTCTTGGAGCAAAATCACTTTCCCCTTATTATACCTGTGCTGGTTTCCTTTTCTTTTTGTTCTTTAAGATATGGAAACATTTTGGTATCCTAAGCCTTAGAAGTGTATGATATTATGAAATTGTGTGATATAAAATTTGATATTATTTGATACTGGAAGGCAGCTAAAGTGGGTTAAGGTACTTTGTTTCAGCACACTGCAAAGGCAGCACACTGTGACTCAGACTTGAGCCTGCAGCTTAAACATGCAGCACATTCAGCCTTGAGGAAAATGACGGTCAACCTCCAAGGGGATGTGCCATTGTTAATGAGTGGTGCAGGGCACGATGCCATGGCGATGTCTCATTTAACTAAGGTCATTTATCTCATTCACTTCTTTTTTCTTCAATATGATATTTGTCCTCTTTTCTGAGTTCTTATGATATCAAAGCAGGTTGGTATGATCTTCGTTAGGTGTAGGGGTGGCGTAAGTCATTCTCCCGAGGAATATGTACTGGATGATGACATTTGGGCTACAGGTCTAGCACTTCTCCAATTCCTTGAGACCAACACTTAGATGTATGGTGATGTCTTGAACATGTGGTGTTCAGGTAAATCCATCTCCCTTTGTCCCTTTAGTATCTTTATATTATGGTCGCTTTGACCGTAGGGGATAGAGCTGTATTATAAATTTGTTTCGTTAATTAGTTTCAATGGAACGCTGGGGGTTTATCCCACTATTTTATCAAAAACAGAAAAAAAATCCCTTTGTTCGTAAGGCTCCATAACCTATCCACCTGAGTATATGTGATTTATAGTTCTCGTGTCAAAGTTCTATTCTGGGATAAAGAATGCATGTTGGTGTTGAGAGACACAGGTTTAAGGAGTTAAATTTAGAATGTTTATTCTTCTTGGACTAGTGAGAGAGCTTGGGGTTGATGTTTTAGATAAATAGTAAAATCTAAAATGAGATGAATCATGGCCCTTCAGTGTAATAATTTATTTTATGTATGAAATGAAATAGTGACCAATTTCCTATTGAATGTTGCTTAAGAAAAGAGACTGACAAGATTTTGGATTGAAATCCCAGAGAATCTATAGTGGTTTATATGAGCCTAGTATGTATTGAACATGGTCCTGACCATTTGGCCATCCATCACATGTTTGAGATGTAGTTATGATTATGAAGAAACCTTGTACAGATCAAATTTGACAAGATGCTGTTTTTTTAGTGAAAAATTCATCGTTAGTCCACTATTTCTATTCTTGACGTGGAAAACTTTGAGTGCGTATTGAATGTGTAACGATGGAATAAGTTTTGACATTGCTTCTTCACCTTCAATGTTTTACTTGCAGTGTATTTCGTCTGGCTATGGAAATCTGCAAATCGTATGGGAAGAACAAAGATGAAAGCATAGGTGAACTATGCACAAAATGACAAATAAGAAAAATGTATACAAGTGTCATGAGCTATGAATTAGTCGTGGTGATATATTGTTCCATCTTGATCTTCGCATCAAGTGAAAATAGGAGGTATCGACGATAACCCTATTCGTCTTGTACACTTGTGCGACTTTCTTAGGCCAATGCATATCCAGGCATCTATAGAAATTTATTTATCCGTACTATACTACAATATGGCAGTCACCCATTCTTCTTTTTCAAAAGTTTGATTCTACTTAACATTGTTGCCTCCAAAAATCTACATACAAACACAAACCAATGTGATGAAAGAAAAGAGAGTAATTAGGATTTTTTGAAATATTTTGAGCTTGAAAGTTGATAGGGTTACGTAACCTCTTATTAAGATTCTTTTCTTCTTACATGCTTGGTATTTCTTCACCATATTTTTCTTCCTAATCGTATAGAATGTACAGATTTTGTTGCGATAAGGATTGGACCTTCGGATAAATTTATAGGGGCTGATTTTGTCAAGAACCCTATCCTTTTCCGCATCAGTCATTTGCTGATAGTGACTTTCTAGTACGAAGTCGCAACTGGCGTGATAACTCCAGGTTGTTTTGCTTGAAGGCGTGATAACTCCAGGTTGTTTTGCTTGAAGTTTTTTACTGAAGGGCTACGCTCATCGGTAGTTCTCAAAGAACTTTTACAACATCTCACTCATTATCCGTTTTGGATTCAGTGATTGGCTCCTTTGGATACTGAATAGAGAATAATATTTAGTTTGAATTCTAAGCTAGCCTTTAAATTAGTCAACTTAAAGCAGTGAATTATTTATATGCTATTTTGGTAACAAAACGAAATATAAAGAATGGCTACTTTGTTCGTTTGGATAAAAAGGAGTTCTAGATACCTGTCAGCTGGTCTTTTAGGTTTTATTGCATGATCCTCTCTTTTGGAATTGACATTAGCAATAGAGTTGGGAAAAGTTTCTTGAATTCTTTTATGGAGCTTTCTCGTGCTTTAGTTTTGGATTCTGATCGAAGGGAGAGACTTGCGATGAGTTCAAGTCCCAACCAACCATTTAGCCCAAAATGAATAGATGAGAGAGTAACCTCTATAGGCTATCCCTCTGATGATTTCTGAGCTATGGTGGCATACCCAGCATAGCAAGAATCCATTGCTGGACCAACAATGGTCCTTTGAAGTGTGTTTGAGTGTCTACCAATTTATCATTTGTCAATGAGTGACTTCAATCTTTAATAGATGCATGCATGAGCCTCATCAACTGGTGTCATGTAATTGAAGCCAGCTAGACTCGGTGCCATATTTCAATCTTCACTTCTACAGATTATTGCTTTTACATTGTATATAACAGAATTATGCATATAGACCAGCAATTTTCTTTTACTGTACTACTCCAGTACATATAGACCATCAAATTTAATGCTAATTTTGAGTTTTAGAAAGCAGTACGAAGGACTGAATGAATATTGTTATACTGATGCAGCGAATTCTCAGAATCATCATAGAGTACCTTGCCTATTAGCCAAATATTGCGGCATAGAGCAATTGCATGATAACTCTGTAAAGAAAGACTAATCTTGCAGACACTTGGGTATTGTTGAGTTATGTGCTCAAGTTCTCAGAATTTCAGGTCTTCGTACGAAAGCCAAGTTTGGTTATGTATCTTGTGATGGCGTTGATAACTTGTCGAGATTTTGGCATGTTTTCATGACAATGATAGTTGGTTCAGTCGTCGCTGCTCTTTCTTATCTTTAGCTGCAAATTCATCTGCACCGGCTTTACTGAGGATATCTATTTGCATACCTACTTGCAAGAACTGTAGAAAGTAGTTTAAGAAAAGTTGGTCACAACTTTTCGTTTTAACCTTGTTTAATTCTGCATCATGCCGTGACTGTCGGTTAAAACTTTTTAGTGACAATATACTATTAACAACATTAGCCACAGTTACATCTTCATTATTCATGTTCTCAAATCTTAGTATATTTCCAGTCTGGATCTTGAAAAGTATTCGTTGGCAAAATTGACTTGCTGCTGTACCTGATATATGGTGGCTGGTGGGTCGGGTCGATCATGTTGGGTTCGACCGTATATAGGGGTGAGCATCATTCGTTTTGTACTGAACCAAATAAGAGATTTGGTTCGATTTGAAAACAAATATTGGTTAGGTTTTGGTTTTAAAAATATTAAAAAAAAAGTATTCGGTTTTGGATTTCGGTGTCGGTCCAAATCTGAATAAGACTTGCACAATTAAAATTGCACTCAATTTTATGCATATGTTATTATTAAAATGCATATATTTTAAAATAATTATATATATATATGTGTGTGCGCGTGCGCGCCAACTTTGATAATTTAATAATTAGTCAATTTTGGGTGCAACTCATATACAATAAACGTATATATAAAAGTTATATATTTTTAATATAATTTAACCATAATTTTAACTTTGCGTGCGTGTCCATTGAACAATAAAAATAGCTGAACCTAGAAGTTCTATTTTAACTATTTCGGTTCGATCCGAATAAATTGACCACTCATCACTAACTGTGTTTGGACACATTTAAACCTAAACTGGTTAAATGTACCTGTTTAGTAAGTAGGAATTTGGCTGACCATGTTGCCCGGTAATGAACTTTTTAATCTAGGAAAGCAAGATCGATCCTAACGTGTTTTGATTCTCCTCTCTCTCTCTCTCCTCTCTCTCTCTCTGTGTGCGCGCGCGTGTGTGTCGAGAAAAGGAAAAGAAATGTAATCAATGCTTTGGTATTTTCTTTTTCTTTTTTTTAGAAAATTACAATTTTCAATTTTTTTTTTCCGATGTTTGGAAATGTCAAATAAATTGGAAGGCAAAGTTAATACTTAAAAGGTGAAAAAGGGTCCTTACTTGGATTTGGATGGATGGAATCTGTTTACTTGCTAATTTTTTTTTATTGGAAATTATTTTTCTTTCCTCTTCAATTCTTTTAGCACACAAATATAGAAAAATAATATATATATTTTCCGATCATATGAGGTCCTAAGTATCATGTTTCCGTCACCTTTTGTGACTAGTTTTCTACGCACTCGTAGATGGTTTGTGAGTATTATCGTCGTCTGAGGCGACGATAAGATTTCATGCGCGAGCGAGGATGCAGACCAACTCGAGGCTTCAGTTGTCGGCTCACCCTGGCGCTTCTAGTGATCTACAACTGTTGCTCGACCGGAAGGAGATGGACTCGTTCTTTGATGACTAGCATGTCATGTCACTGATTGTGGTATTTTGGTCAGCACTGCCCAACAACTGTCATTGCCCAAGTAGGAAGCAGTGTTTGTAACATCCCCGACAAGAAAGAATGACAAATTTTCTGTGGGACTTCTTCATATTAAACTGTTAAAAACTTGCGATTGGGGGGTGAAGATAGTATATTATAGTCAGATTGAAACATGTTCAAAAGATCACGAACATCAAAAGCACGTAGGGGTGAGGTTCGGTTTATTCGGTTTCAATCGAATCGAAATAGTCAAAACCGAATTTGAACCGAACCAAAGTTGAAATCGTGATTAAATTTTATTAAAAATGGTAATTTTTTTACACATTTTTGTTGTTTTTAAGGTTGTACCCAAAGTTGAACTTGTTGACAAATTATCAAAGTTTGATTTTAAAACATATACATAGAATTGTTAATTTCAAAATATACACATTTTTATCACGAAATATGCATAAAATTGAGAATATTTACATAATTGCGTAAGTTTTATTCGGTTTCGATTTTGGACCGAAATCCAAAATTAAAATCGAATAAGAAATTTTAGTATTTTAAAAACCAAAAATGAACCAAATTTTTTTTTCAAACAGTCTTATTCAGTTATGTTAGGTTCAATTTTCGGTCTAAAACCGAGTTATGCTCACCCCTACAATTCTCAAGCAAGAGCAATGGGGATGCAAAGTGTTCAAGGCACATTATGAGTACATGAAACTCTCTCTCCATGTATTATAATGGGCTAAATAATTTTAGTGGCATCCTAACTATAGTGTTTGGACATTTTTGGCACATAAATTTTTTACTGCTCGATTTTGGTACAATAATTTTATAAATTGTTCTTTTGAAGCATCTTTCATCCAAATTTAGTTGCAAATAAGAGTTTATCATGAACATAACAATATTGTTATTCATTTTAGTAAAAAAAACAAACGCAACACCAACAACAAACACAACTATTAAAGACAAAAAAAAAAAATGATAAAATGTGCTTCAAAAGAAAAATTTATGAAATTGTGGTGCCAAAATCGAATAGTGGAAGGTTAAAGTACCGTTATAGTTAATATGCCGATCCATTATAATATAATAAATATTGGATCACCTAGCTCCATGTGTCTTTATCTCAATCCATCTATATATAAGAGCCTCGTTAGTAGTTGGGACTCTCAAATACAATTTGGGGCCCAAAATTTTTTTAAAAAAATGGTAAATATAGAATGAGTTGGATTTGTATGAGAATAGTAGGAAATATAATAAAATGAGCTCCGGTCCCAAAGATTGTGTGGTCAAAAATTGATGTAGGAAAATAATAATATAAAGTTTAGAATCTAGAAAGTTGTACTCCAAATTGGAATTTACTATTCTACAAAACGAGTTCCTACAATTTAGAATCTAGAAATTGGGAGGCCCAATCCTTAGCACCTATGGGTGGGATGAGACCGAAATTTGGGACTAGGAATAAGACTTACTATTCTACAAAACGAGATCCTACGTTCTAAATCTAGAATCTAGAAAATGAAATGAGCTCTAAGAGCATCATTAGTAAGGCCCATCCCATTTTCTAGATTCTAGATTTAGAATGTAGGAGCTCATTTTATAGAATAATAAGTCTCATCGCTAGTCCCAATTTCTACAATTTCGGTCCCAACCCATCCATGGGTGCTAAGGGTTGGGCCTCCCAATTTCTAGATTCTAGATTGTAGAAACTCGTTTTGTAGAATAGTAAGTTCCAATTTGGAGCCCAACTTTCTAGATTCTAAATTTTATATTATTTTTTTCCTACATTAATTTTTGACCACACAATTTTTGGGACCGGAGCTCACTTTATCATTTCCTACTATTCTCATACAAACCCAACCCATTCTACATTTAGGGTGTGTTTGATTGGGTTTTTTTTTTTCCATGGAAAATATTTCCATGACAAATTTTCCATCAAATGTAGTGTTTGGTATCTTATATTTTCTATGGAATTGTTTTCCAAAAAAATTTCATTTTCCATATTTTCTATAGGAACGGTGGAAAATGAAAACCGGCCCACCCGATGGGAATATAATTCCGTGGAATTTTTTTTCCAAAACCCGCACTCTCTCTCCACACCCGCACTCTCTCTCACACGAAGGAATTGGGGACCGGGTCTTTCTCCGCGCGATCGAGCATCACTCCTCTTTCCAAAACTAGGTATTCCTCTCTCCTTCTCTCTCCTCCGTCTCTCGAGCATCTCTCTCACACACACGCGATTTGGAGATCGACACAGTGATTTGTGTCGAGATCTCGCGACGAACAGTCTGGATCCGCCTCCGCTCGCCTTCAAAGTCGATGACGACGTAGGGGCTCGACGTGTTGCTGGATCGATTTGGTAATTTGTGTCGCCGTGTCTATCCTCTCTCGATTTGGGGATTTGTGTCGTTGTGTCGAGTTGTATGTGCTGCATATATTATGAAAATCTCTAGTAGACTTGTACCACCACTTATTTACATATCACAAGCAAAATGTTGATGTGAACTTTTTTGGGTTTGCATTCACTCAGTTGCTCTTTTATCTGTTGATTAATAGTTAGAAGCTTGTTTTTCATGGTATAGACTTCAATGTCTAAAACTGATATTGGGTTATTTAATTTTATGGTATAGTATAATATTAAAAATCTATGTTTAGGTCTCTATATTTATTGGTTGATTTTGTCTTGTCTTAAGAATTATCAGAATGACGAGAGTACCGAGGCAAATGCAACTTGTCGCTGTGTTTTGGACGATGATGATGCAAGCAGTGGCGATATATAATACTATGATGCACCATCATTTTACCCGACGTCTCACAAGGCACCCTTATCATAATTTTAGAGCTGAGAGAGAGAGGTAGTGTAAGCCCCTGATTTTCAAATTTTTTTTTTAAATTAGTGTTAATTAATTATTAATGTTAATTTTAGCCTTAAAATAATTATTAGGATTTTTATGAATTTTTCTAGAATTTTTAAATGATTTTTAAATGAGTTTTAAATACAAAAAATATCATTTTGTAATTTTCTTAAATGTTTTAATAGCATTTTGTAATTTTCTGAATTATTTTAATAGTGATTTACAATTATTAGAATTGTTAGTATATCAATTTGTAATTTATTAGAATGTTTTTAAATACTTTTGCAATTATTCTAATTGTTTTAAAACCATCCTGCAATATTCCAAATGTTTGTGCAAATTTAAAATTGCACAGTGCTCAGCGGGGGAGCTTTATGCAAATTAAATATTGCATTCCCTAAGGCGGTGTGTGTTTTTGTAAATCTATATTTTAGGGGGGGTTTTCTGCAAAACCACCACCCGACCGCCGACTTCGGCCGTCATCTTCCTCGGCGATTAACGCCTAAACCCTAACCCTAACCCTAATCAAAACCCTAATCCGACCGACCCCAAACCCTATAAATAGCCCCCCGACTCGACCCTAACCCTAGACTTCATCACGGCCGCCCTAGCCACCGCTCTGCACCCATCTTCCCCGACGAACGCCGCCGGAACCCTAGATCTAGGATTCCAGCCGCCCTAGGCCACGTCCCGACGAGCCACCACCACCAATCGACTCGCCGGAGCAAGGCGACTCAGCCCAAATTTTCTCCGACGACCCCGACGCCTCCTCCGCCCAGTCGCCACCCCGACAGCACGCTCGACTTGGACACGTACGTGTCTCTTTGACTCCTGTGTCCTACTGTGTCTCGATTTCACGTATATGACACGCCAGCACCCGAAGACTCTATTGGTGAGTGTGGACACGGCAAATACGTGTCGTGCGTGTCGTTAATCAACCCGACACATGGACTCCTGTGTCCCTAACTGTCAGGACACAGGATTATTATTATTTTTTTTATATATATAAACCATTCTAAACTAAATAAATTAAACCCAAGCCCTATCCTAACAATCGGGCCGGACTGGCCTACTGGCCAGCCCGCACAGTTTAGAAATCCCCCCCCCCCCTCTGGCTGGCCGAGTTCGAGCCTTGCGCTCGTTTGCTGTGTTTCTTTTCTTTTCTTTTCCTTTTCTTTTTTTCTTTTCCTTTTGTTTTTATATATAATTATATATATATATATGTATACATATATTTGTATATATGTGTATATGTATTATTATACATACTATATTTAGGTATATATATTTGCTGTTTATATATATATATATATATATATATATATATATATATATATATATATATATATATATGTATACTTCATTATTTTATGTATATATATATATATATATATATATATATATATATATATATATGTATTATGTATACATATATATTTATGTATATATATTTCCTTATGTATATATATATTATTATATACATACTATTATATGTATATGTATACATTAATTTTGTATATATATATATATATATTATATAGTTAAGTATTTTCTTATATGTATGTATGTATACATATATTTGTATATATATATATAATATTATAGTTAAGCATTTTCCTATATATATATAAATATCCCTATATTTATATATATATATATATTATTTTCTATGTGTATTTTACTTAGCTTAGTGTAAATTATTTATATAAAATAATGTTCATACTTTTATAGCTACTATGTAAAATTTTGCCTTATTAAAATAATAATAATTACTTTGCACTTTTATCAATTTGTATTTTTGTGTATTTAAAATACTGCAACCATTTGATGTCCAAGCCTAGCATGGGTATTTGGGCTCAAATGTGTTTTCACACATTCAAGACCTGTTCAAGTCATATTGGACTTGATTCATGGCCTTGGGTCCTGTATTTGAACTTTGGTTCAAATTATGTACATGGACAAAATACGCAGATAATTAATTATTGTGTGCCTTGCTGTTTTTGTTTTTCTAAAAATACTTAAAGTATTGCTAAAATTATGGAAAAATAGTTTTTAGATACTTTGTTAAGTTGGCTAATTTAGTATAATTTTTGTAGTAATTAATTTACTGTTTTGCCACTAGTTTGGCATATGAAACCAAAACTCACTTTCTGTATACTTAGGAAAACTGATTTTTATAAAATATTTGTACTGGTTAATAAATTCCAGAAAAATTATAATAAATTTCTATAGTTAGCAAGGATCGTTTTGGTACTTTGTTTTATGCAAAACTAGGCTTTTTGTCTACTTTAAAAATTGTTAGAACACAATGATCTTTTGATTTATTTATTGGTTAATTACGACTTGTAGCTTTTTGTGTTATTTGGAGTTTTAGTCGTGTTGAACCCCACCCCTCACTAGTGTAAAGACCCTAGAAAGTTAGTTAACATAGTGTGTCACCCCACATTGGTCTCCTAGGCCAAGTCATTATTTTGGCTAGGTGCCCAATCACAAGTCGTGTCGCACCAGATTAGTGTCCTAGTGTTTTAGCTTAGTGTAAAGCTAAGTTATTGTATGTATTTCTACAGTGACGAGTTACCAGACATCCATAGCACTTTTATCGCAGCTTGTTTTGCTAGAGGCAAGTACATCTACAAACTCATTTACTGTCTTTTAATGTTAAGTACATGTGACAACCTTGTAAATTACCATTAATCCAGTTGTAAGTCTTTTGTTAAATGTTAAAACACTGTTATGTGATAAAAGAATGTTAATCAACCCATGTGAATGCTGATCCTTGGAGTAGCAAGTCAGATCATAACATGTTTCATACTATTGCCAGTTCCCACCATGCTTTACACTATTTTCCGTATCTTTTACATGATGATTACTGGGTTATGAGAGAGTTGATAGTATAGTTACTGGACTCGTGGAATGTACTCACTTACATTGCAGTATGCTAATTGTGTAGTTTCTGGACTTGTGGAATGTACATACGTACATTGCAGTAAACTAGCAGTGCGGTTTCTGGACTTGTGGAATGTACATACGTACATTGCAGTAAAATGAGAATGTAGTTTCTGGACTTGTGGAATGTACTTACGTACATTACAGTAAACTAACAATGTAGTTTCTGGACTTGTGGAATGTACATACGTACATTGCAGTAAACTAGCATAGCACTTATTGACCGATCTCATACATGCCCCAGTTTTAATACATAATGTACATATGCCACAATTGACAAGAGTGTCTTAAAATGATAATCAAGATATACCATGATTTTTCGCTTTATATGATTTACCCTGATTCCAGTATGTCTATTTTTCAGTCTTATCATACCATGTTCCTGTTGTACATCTCTTGCATTATACATTCAGTACTTTAGTAGTAGAGGTTGTACTTGCTCCCGTCCTGACAGGATAACGTTGTAGGTATTTTGACCGAGGAAGAAATGCTTTGTGACCCGTACTATGGAGCTCCAGTTGAGGATATTCCAGCAGGGAATCCTGCTTAGCTGCTTAGTTTGACTTAGTGTTGGGTTATTATCACAGACGCTGTTTTGTACCTTTAAACTGGACCTTGTCTCCAGTCTTACATTTTGGTTTGTATTATTATCAAACTTAGTGGTTTTTCATCTATATAGAAGCTGTGTTGTGATCATTCTTAAACTATCTTAATTATTAGCACATTTATCATTATTACCTGACTGTCTAGAACAGCTTACTGCGCTTTATCTTAAGCGTAGGCTGGACATGGCTCGGCCCGGCCCAACAATTTGGGTAACGGGTCGTGACATGTTTTTTTGGCGGCCCATGCAGGTCCTGACTAAAGTTGTTTGGTTACG
Organism: Iris pallida; assembly: GCA_029216955.1. NCBI lineage: Eukaryota > Viridiplantae > Streptophyta > Magnoliopsida > Asparagales > Iridaceae > Iris > Iris pallida. The sequence continues at coordinate 8,128,903 of JANAVB010024597.1, read as the reverse complement.
TTACTGTACCAAGCACGCCTGCAGAAATTAAGGATAACTAGATAACACTAGGAACGACATTTAGAACACCTAGATGATTTCTAGGATTGCAACATAGGAAAACTCATCACAGCATAGGACCAGTAGTGTAACTAAATTGTTTGCTTATGATTGCTTGCTTTATTCTTATAATTCCTTTGTCTTTTATAAATAGATGGACCCTACACACTCTCCCGATTTCACCACCTCAGGTGACGGTATACCACCCCCACCTCCTATCTTACCTCCCCAGACTGTTGTTTCCCTTGACGGAACCCAATTACTGGCTTTGATCCAGGGGCTCCTGAATACTCAGCATACCCCCGTCTCGCAACCTATAGAACATCAATTGAGGCTAGGTAGCATCAAGAGTTTTATGAACCTAAAACCGAAGGAGTTTCTTGGGACGGAAGGCATAGTTGTAGCTGATGACTGGTTAGATTCCGTAGAGAGGAAGCTCATAGGGGCTAGATTACCTGACGACCTTTGGGTCGAGGCAGCAGGATTTTTGTTAGCAGACCTGGCAGGGGTCTGGTTCAGAAATGAGACGATGTTCATTGGCGGCAGAGGAAACTGGGAGCAATTCAAGATCCAGTTCAAGAGGAAGTTCTTCTCCACCACCGCTAGAGTTGCCATGGGATTGCAATTCCAGAACCTGCAACAGGGGAGCCGTACAGTCGATGAGTACGCAGGTGAGTTTAGCAGACTCAGTCGTTTTGCCCCGAGCTTAGTAGCCGACCCGGAGGAGATGGCTCGCAGATTCTGCCATGGTCTTGTCCCGGACATTAGCATCTTACTAGTGGCCAACGGGATCACAGACTACTACCAGCTACTGGAGAGAGCCCGAGGTATCGAGGAGCGTCTTTTGTCTTGCAAGAGGCCAGCTACCACACATCATGATGGGCCATCCAAGCGCCAGACTTTCCAGCAGAGGACGACTACCCAGCACCAGCAGGCCTATTCTCCACCAGCTCATCCTCAGCATCAGTTATCATTTGCCCGAGATCCGGGGCAACAGCAGCAGAAGTGGGTCTCTTGTGCCTTCTGCAAAAAGCCAGGGCACGATGTCTCCATCTGTAGGAAGAAATTGAGCCAGTGTCTTGCTTGCGGGTCTTCCACCCATATGATTCGGGAGTGCCCGAAGGCGAAGCCATTTACCAGAGGACCTTCAGGGAGAGCATACCCTTTAGCCATTCAGGCAGCAGTACCAGTGCAGGGCCCAGAGCCAGAGCCAGAATACTTGACAGACGGTGCCACAGGTTGGATTTATTTGCATATGACTGTTTGATTCTAGTGCCTCATTAAGTAACCTGTCATTAGACTTTTACCAAACCATCATTTAGTAGCCGCACTCATAAGACAAGCCATTGACCAGTAGACCTGTTTCATAGACATTCCATCATTAGGAGATAGCCTTAGTCATCGCTGTAATTATTTTAAAACGTTAGTTGCCTCGCGTGTCTTCAGTTCTTGTAAATTTCGAGGACGAAATTTTTCAAGGAGGGAAGACTTGTAAGCCCCTGATTTTCAAATTTTTTTTTTAAATTAGTGTTAATTAATTATTAATGTTAATTTTAGCCTTAAAATAATTATTAGGATTTTTATGAATTTTTCTAGAATTTTTAAATGATTTTTAAATGAGTTTTAAATACAAAAAATATCATTTTGTAATTTTCTTAAATGTTTTAATAGCATTTTGTAATTTTCTGAATTATTTTAATAGTGATTTGCAATTATTAGAATTGTTAGTATATCAATTTGTAATTTATTAGAATGTTTTTAAATACTTTTGCAATTATTCTAATTGTTTTAAAACCATCCTGCAATATTCCAAATGTTTGTGCAAATTTAAAATTGCACAGTGCTCAGCGGGGGAGCTTTATGCAAATTAAATATTGCATTCCCTAAGGCGGTGTGTGTTTTTGTAAATCTATATTTTAGGGGGGGTTTTCTGCAAAACCACCACCCGACCGCCGACTTCGGCCGTCATCTTCCTCGGCGATTAACGCCTAAACCCTAACCCTAACCCTAATCAAAACCCTAATCCGACCGACCCCAAACCCTATAAATAGCCCCCCGACTCGACCCTAACCCTAGACTTCATCACGGCCGCCCTAGCCACCGCTCTGCACCCATCTTCCCCGACGAACGCCGCCGGAACCCTAGATCTAGGATTCCAGCCGCCCTAGGCCACGTCCCGACGAGCCACCACCACCAATCGACTCGCCGGAGCAAGGCGACTCGGCCCAAATTTTCTCCGACGACCCCGACGCCTACTCCGCCCAGTCGCCACCCCGACAGCACGCTCGACTTGGACACGTACGTGTCTCTTTGACTCCTGTGTCCTACTGTGTCTCGATTTCACGTATATGACACGCCAGCACCCGAAGACTCTATTGGTGAGTGTGGACACGGCAAATACGTGTCGTGCGTGTCGTTAATCAACCCGACACATGGACTCCTGTGTCCCTAACTGTCAGGACACAGGATTATTATTATTTTTTTTATATATATAAACCATTCTAAACTAAATAAATTAAACCCAAGCCCTATCCTAACAATCGGGCCGGACTGGCCTACTGGCCAGCCCGCACAGTTTAGAAATCCCCCCCCCCTCTGGCTGGCCGAGTTCGAGCCTTGCGCTCGTTTGCTGTGTTTCTTTTCTTTTCTTTTCCTTTTCTTTTTTTCTTTTCCTTTTGTTTTTATATATAATTATATATATATATATATGTATACATATATTTGTATATATGTGTATATGTATTATTATACATACTATATTTAGGTATATATATTTGCTATTTTTTTTTATATATATATATATGTATACTTCATTATTTTATGTATATATATATATATATATATATATATATATATATATATATATATGTATTATGTATACATATATATTTATGTATATATATTTCCTTATGTATATATATATATTATTATATACATACTATTATATGTATATGTATACATTAATTTTGTATATATATATATATATATTATATAGTTAAGTATTTTCTTATATGTATGTATGTATACATATATTTGTATATATATATATAATATTATAGTTAAGCATTTTCCTATATATATATAAATATCCCTATATTTATATATATATATATATATATTATTTCCTATGTGTATTTTACTTAGCTTAGTGTAAATTATTTATATAAAATAATGTTCATACTTTTATAGCTACTATGTAAAATTTTGCCTTATTAAAATAATAATAATTACTTTGCACTTTTATCAATTTGTATTTTTGTGTATTTAAAATACTGCAACCATTTGATGTCCAAGCCTAGCATGGGTATTTGGGCTCAAATGTGTTTTCACACATTCAAGACCTGTTCAAGTCATATTGGACTTGATTCATGGCCTTGGGTCCTGTATTTGAACTTTGGTTCAAATTATGTACATGGACAAAATACGCAGATAATTAATTATTGTGTGCCTTGCTGTTTTTGTTTTTCTAAAAATACTTAAAGTATTGCTAAAATTATGGAAAAATAGTTTTTAGATACTTTGTTAAGTTGGCTAATTTAGTATAATTTTTGTAGTAATTAATTTACTGTTTTGCCACTAGTTTGGCATATGAAACCAAAACTCACTTTCTGTATACTTAGGAAAACTGATTTTTATAAAATATTTGTACTGGTTAATAAATTCCAGAAAAATTATAATAAATTTCTATAGTTAGCAAGGATCGTTTTGGTACTTTGTTTTATGCAAAACTAGGCTTTTTGTCTACTTTAAAAATTGTTAGAACACAATGATCTTTTGATTTATTTATTGGTTAATTACGACTTGTAGCTTTTTGTGTTATTTGGAGTTTTAGTCGTGTTGAACCCCACCCCTCACTAGTGTAAAGACCCTAGAAAGTTAGTTAACATAGTGTGTCACCCCACATTGGTCTCCTAGGCCAAGTCATTATTTTGGCTAGGTGCCCAATCACAAGTCGTGTCGCACCAGATTAGTGTCCTAGTGTTTTAGCTTAGTGTAAAGCTAAGTTATTGTATGTATTTCTACAGTGACGAGTTACCAGACATCCATAGCACTTTTATCGCAGCTTGTTTTGCTAGAGGCAAGTACATCTACAAACTCATTTACTGTCTTTTAATGTTAAGTACATGTGACAACCTTGTAAATTACCATTAATCCAGTTGTAAGTCTTTTGTTAAATGTTAAAACACTGTTATGTGATAAAAGAATGTTAATCAACCCATGTGAATGCTGATCCTTGGAGTAGCAAGTCAGATCATAACATGTTTCATACTATTGCCAGTTCCCACCATGCTTTACACTATTTTCCGTATCTTTTACATGATGATTACTGGGTTATGAGAGAGTTGATAGTATAGTTACTGGACTCGTGGAATGTACTCACTTACATTGCAGTATGCTAATTGTGTAGTTTCTGGACTTGTGGAATGTACATACGTACATTGCAGTAAACTAGCAGTGCGGTTTCTGGACTTGTGGAATGTACATACGTACATTGCAGTAAACTGAGAATGTAGTTTCTGGACTTGTGGAATGTACTTACGTACATTGCAGTAAACTAACAATGTAGTTTCTGGACTTGTGGAATGTACATACGTACATTGCAGTAAACTAGCATAGCACTTATTGACCGATCTCATACATGCCCCAGTTTTAATACATAATGTACATATGCCACAATTGACAAGAGTGTCTTAAAATGATAATCAAGATATACCATGATTTTCCGCTTTATATGATTTACCCTGATTCCAGTATGTCTATTTTTCAGTCTTATCATACCATGTTCCTGTTGTACATCTCTTGCATTATACATTCAGTACTTTAGTAGTAGAGGTTGTACTTGCTCCCGTCCTGACAGGATAACGTTGTAGGTATTTTGACCGAGGAAGAAATGCTTTGTGACCCGTACTATGGAGCTCCAGTTGAGGATATTCCAGCAGGGAATCCTGCTTAGCTGCTTAGTTTGACTTAGTGTTGGGTTATTATCACAGACGCTGTTTTGTACCTTTAAACTGGACCTTGTCTCCAGTCTTACATTTTGGTTTGTATTATTATCAAACTTAGTGGTTTTTCATCTATATAGAAGCTGTGTTGTGATCATTCTTAAACTATCTTAATTATTAGCACATTTATCATTATTACCTGACTGTCTAGAACAGCTTACTGCGCTTTATCTTAAGCGTAGGCTGGACATGGCTCGGCCCGGCCCAACAATTTGGGTAACGGGTCGTGACAGGTAGCATTGAATCGAATGTTCGGCTTGAGTGACAGCGTATGCCATGAGATGCTTCGGATGAAAATTGGTGCATTCCAACGGTTATGTGGTCGCTTACGTGGTTATGGTTTAGCCGATAGCCGGTTCGTGCGAGTTGAAGAACAAGTGGCAATGTTTTTAAGTACAGTTGGCCACGACCATCGTAGCAGGATGGAAGCTTACACCTTTTTCAGGTCTAGCCATACTGTGAGCCATTATTTTCATAGGGTGCTAAATGCATGTCTTGCACTCTATAGGGACGTCGTCGTCAACGCCACTGCCCAGAACTCACCCTACGATAAGGGTGACGAAGGCTGGTACCATTACTTTCAGGTTCAATGTTTATTTACTATTAGAAAGTTATTTTTTATTTTTATTTAAAATTAATAGAAAATAGTTTTTGTTTTATAGGATGTTGTGGGTGCCATCGACGGTACTCACATTGCTGCAAACGTGCCTGTGCATGAACACCCTAGGTATCAGAATAGAAAACAAATAATATCTCAAAACGTTTTGGTGGCATGCACATTTGATATGAAGTTTACCTATGTGCTTGCTGGCTGTGAGGGGTCTGCGCATGATGGTCGTTTGTTGAGGAGTGCAGTTCTACGGCAAGGACATAGACTAACGGTTCCAATTGGTATGCTTTACATCTCGTGATTGTTCATAAATTTAACAACTTAACTATTAACATCTAGATGCATTAATAGTTATCTCTAATAATAGGTAAATACTATCTTGCCGAGGAGTTTACAAAGGTTAAAACGCTATAGTTTTCTTACTTTGAATAATATTTAAAATGTGAGAATGTCGAATGTATCATTGATGTATTTGATGCTCTACTACAGGTTATAGAGAAAGTGAGAGAAGCATGTCATATTTCTGTTTCTGTTGACAATGTGAGGGATAGATTGAAGACGTTAAAAAAGGATTGTGATGACATTACAGAGTTGTTCAAAACTAGCAGCTTTGGATTGGACTCCAGCGGACAAGTTTCAGCCGATCCCATCACTTGGGAGACTTATATTAAGGTAAGACTTTAATATATCCTACAATTTTGTTCAGTCATATATCTGCAGTCATCTGAAATGTGTAGATTTTGTAGGGAGGGTAAATATTTTGTTCAGTCATATATCTGCATTCACAATTTTGTTCAGTCATACTCCTACATCCTGTAAATATTTCTGATACAATTTAAGCTCCTGATAGTTCAGTGGCTTCTGGTTAATCCAGTTTGCTTCACGAGCATGTGTTTGTCGAAATCCTTCGGACTTGGTTCTGCAGTAGCAACAAGTCAATGGCAATGTAGCATGCTGCCACAGACTTGGTTCTGCAGTGTAGGTGTATATTGGGAATATTTGGTATATGTTAGAAAGACTTGGTTCAACTATGTAGCCTGTACAAAATCGAAAAAGCAACAGGGGTGGTTGTAGGAGAGTGTATCTGTGTTAAGGGATGGTTTTTAAGGGAGTTATTATAGAAGAACATGAGGTAGCAGTCATGGGGGAAACAAGTTGGTGTATCCTGTGCAGTCACTTAGGGATATACCACACTAGGTACTGGAAGAGGGTCATAGTAGTAATCAAGTTGGGCAGGTCAAGTGCACATGTAGCTGGGATAGGTAGGTGAAGCATGAAGTCACCATACTCGTTTATGTATTTGCTTCTGCTTGTAGTCGTAGGTTTGTCAGTTCAGTTTGAGTAGTCACCATACTCGTCTCTCTCCTTCTTCTTGGTATTTCTATTCTTCTTATCTGCGTGTTTTGGTCATTCTGCAAACTGTGGAGAAGCCGAATGTTGTTTATGTATTTGCTTGCTATTTCACGAGTCTCTATTGAGTATGGAACCATAAACATTCTGCAAACTGTGGAGAAGCCGAATGTTGTTTATGTTGTTTATGTATTTGTTTTGGTCATTTCTCTCTCAGTTTGATGATACAAGGATCATGTACCAATATCATTTTCTTCAACACTAGTTTGAAAATATGGAACCATAAACATTCAGCGAGATTATATACATTGAATCTTTCAACTGTAACACTGAAGTAGAAAGCTCTACTTGCCTGGAAAGGATCATATCATATCATATCATATCATATGTGAACTTTCAGTGTTTAATATTTCTTGTCCATTTCTCAAATATGTGAACTTTCAGGAAAAATCTGATGGAACAAAGATGAAGGGAAAACTATGTCCTAGATACTATGATTTGCTTACGGTATTCGGTAATGACGCCGCGACATGTGATCGAGCGATCTCGGGGAATAATTTTCCTCCAATGAGTGAACCCGTATATGAGTTGGAGGGAGAAAATGATGTGGAGGAAACACAACCAAGTCTTTCCATAAATTCGTATCGGTCAGTACAAGGGGGTCCTCCACAACGACGGAAGCGTGCAAAACCGATGGAAGATGCTGCATTGGCCCTTGCGAAGATAGCGAAGTCCTCCGAGATGATTGCCGTTGCTTTCGACAAACAAGCCGTTGCTTTCGACAAACAAGCATCATAAAATTACGTGAATGGACAAGCACACTTGGAAAGGCTAAAAGAGATGGACATCGACCAAGGAGATGTAATAGATTTGATGGAAGTGTTTGAGGGGGACGAAAAGGCGGAAAGTTCTTCCTTGAGATCACGGATCTAGAGTTCCGACGATTATGGGTCTATCGTAAGCTTGGACGGGATCATCCCCGTTGATTTTTTTTTAGCATTTCATTTTAGAACGATGGGTGTGTTGGATATATTTTTTTTTATATGGTTAAGGAATGACTATAGCAAACTTGGACATTTGTGGTAAAAGATCATTCTTTTTTTGTCAGTTGAGTATTGTTTATGTTATGTTTGATTGATATAATTTTTTGTTGTTTGTTGAATGATTGTGGGGAGTTGGGATGGATTGATACGCGATTATTGTTGTACAATCATTTTGAATGTCTCGTAAGTTTGTCCGAATTATCTATATCAAGTGTATAATGTTGATTTTTTTTATTTTTTTGTATAATATAATGTTGAATTGAGTATTGTGGATGTGGAAAATTTAAGTTTTCAATGGAAAATGTAAATTTTTCATGGAAAAAAAGTACAACCAAACAACAAAATATTATTTTTTAATGTAAAATTGACTATTTTCCGTGGAAAATAAAGCCAATCAAACACCAAAATTAAGTTTTCCGTGAAAATTTATTTGATTTTCCACGGAAAAAAAATTGCAATCAAACACCGCTATTATGAAATTTTTTAAATTCCATGAAATTTTTTTCCTAGTAAAATAAGTCCGTGGAATTAATTTCTTTTCCACGCATTTTCCATCTTGCAATCAAACGCACCCTTAACTTTTTTTTGAAATTTTGGCTTCAAATTGCATTGGAGAGTCCCAACTACTAATGATGCTCTAACAAGTACTTGTGGTACTATTTCGAAGCCTCTTCAAAACTTCTGTTCACTAACGTTCCGGAAATGCTCATTTGAGCGTCCAAATGAATAGTACATTCGAGCAAATGTCCAAACAAAATACTTTGATCCTCCATTTCGTATCGGACAGAATAGAGTTTTGGATTAGAAGTGATAATGCTATTTATTCTTTGATATACAAATACGTGTTATTGTAATAAATTGATATTTGTTTTCTGTCTATCAATGGTTTTCAAAGTCCAAAAGTTTTAACGATTGTAGTATGACTTCCGTTTCACACACAATTGGTGGATTAAAAATAACATTTTTCAGTGATTTACGGATGAATATCATGTGTCCTTTTTTGATGCCATTATTTGTCAGTGAAACCAGGACCATTCCAGGGATAAATCAGACAAAACTTTGAGTTTGGATAACTCCCTCTGCTTAGAGCAACTCACAGACTCAACGTCATCGTAATTAGACGGGGTCGCAGGTGACCCTACATAACCGATCAATGGATAACCAAAACTAGTTCCGGCTAGAACTACCAAATCTCTTGAGCCGGCTCCGAGTGAAATATGTAATATCTATATGCAAATAATAATTTTGTTTTGGTGACACCATTTGACCGCACGATATTATCTGTAGAATTTATTACCAAAATTTCTTAAATGCAAATGGTTAGAGATTTAAAAAGAAGAAGTAAATCAAGCGAAGCGAACGATCCATTTTGATAAACCACTGGACTAGACCATATTGGACCTGATCCAAACCTGGCCCACCTACAGCCACTAGAAAGAAACAAGCCGAAGCCGAGCCCAACAAGCACTTTTGCTGACGTGGCCACACTTGGTTGCTTTACATCTGCTGCGTGAGTTTTACGTCTCACACCTAATCCTTTCCCTATACGTATACTCTTCCTATTGCTACTTCTTCCTCCTTCCGCAAAAGCAAATCGAAAAAAAAAAAACCCTAACCCTAAAATAATTCCCTCCCTGCACCGAAACCCTAGCCCTAGAAATTTTAATGGGGAAGAAGAAGAAGAGGGCGTCGAAGGTGTGGTGCTACTACTGCGATCGGGAGTTCGACGACGAGAAGATTCTAGTCCAGCACCAGAAGGCCAAGCACTTCAAGTGCCACGTTTGCCACAAGAAGCTCTCTACCGCCGGAGGGATGGCCATCCATGTCCTCCAGGTCCACAAGGAGAGCGTCACCAAGTAATAAACTAATCTCTCTCTCCCCCTCTCCCGGAAACCCTAATAAATTTGCTTCTTTTTTCCTAATCTCGGTTGGAAACCCTAATTTTGTGTACAGTATCTGAGATTTGTTGCGGCAATTGGACGTTTGGGTTATGGTGGAAGAAGCAACGATATAATGTCACCGATTTATTCTTTGGTTAGATGAAACTTGTACGACATCTAGAAGAATTGGGTTCGGGATTTTTCGTGATTTTATGAGAGATTATGCGACTTAGGAGGAATGGACGCATTGAAGGTTTGCGCTGTGTCCCTATCACGTCGGTCTGGGGGCACATATAAGACATAACACACGTATCAAACACGACAATTGACAAAGTCGCTCCAAAATACACCAGGACACACCAGAACAGTGACGTGTACGTGTGTCCGACTCAAGAACTTTTTGTGTCCGTGCAATATAGAATGTGACTGAATTCTTCAGTTTTGTGGGAAGAATTTGAGATTTATATATTTGATTGTACCTCTAGTATCTTGAAATTATGTAGTTTTTATTTGATATTGGTTGTACATCGGCGCTTTTTTAGTTTGATTGGAGATGTATGAAAGTTGTTGAGAACTATATAGTTCTTATTTACCCAACTTTGTTGTAGGCAAAAAGCGCACTTATTTACCCAACTTTATCGTAGAACTATACTGATGGTAATAAAGGATCCGTGATATGCAAATATAAATAATATCTCCGCTCTGTAACAGGAGTGATGATGTTTCACTAAAGAAAATATTCCTTGTGTTTACAACTATAGAATGTGTTATTTACCTTTCTTGTAAAGTTTGTTATCTGTATGGCTAAAAGGATTTGATGACGGAGTATGTTCTGATAACTTGGCATCATTCGGAGTATAACTTTGAAAACGATCCTAAAATACCATTTGTCTGTCTTGTTTCACCTTTACGCTCCTTCAGTTATAGGCAAGTTCAAAACTCGGTTGTGAACCTTTCCTACAAGTACTGGTTTCTGCAGTTTCGGGAGGTTTAAGTGGTTTTGAATCGGTTGGTTTCGGTATTTTGTTGTATTCAACCTATATGTAAACCTCGTTTCTAGGTGCTCTCCAACACCTTATAATAACATATGCTTAGGCAACAAACATAACATCTTTATACTTTATAGTGGATAATACGAGTCTGAGTCTGAACTTACCAATATACTATTTCTCCATGGTCCCTTGCTTGTGGTTGAGGAGGATGGAAAGGTAAAAATAGGTTAGCAGCTATGTTGTGAAAAGCGGGCTTAAGAGCCGCTTGAGCGAGATTTAGAATTAGAGCGTCTCGCTTAATGAATTTTCGTCCCAGAAAAGCGATCAACGCTTAAGCGCGCTTAGGCGTCGCTTAGTAGCGCCTCGCCTCGCTTAACGATATTTGATTTTTGATTTTTGATTTTTTTTGGTAAATTGAACCGAATCTTTTGTTATTTACATAGTTGGATAGTTGGAAAACTTTAAGTAGGAACTTTAGAGACAACTTTTATGTTTGGTGGTATTTTGATGACTATGTCGTATGTATGCATTGTGTGGCTTTTAGTTTGCATTTTGATTCTAGTATTTATATTGTTACTTTGCTTGATTGATAATTGGTATTGTTATTCATGCATGTACTAGTAGGATTGTATGAAAAAATATTGAAATTGATGTGTATATGCTATATAGAGTATTTTACATGTAGGAGCAAAAAAAAAGGTGAGGCGCTAACTAAGCGCCACTAAGAGAGACGACAGCCTCGTTGCCTCGCCTCGCCTCACACTTAATACAACATAAGTTAGCAGTAGAAATGAATCAGGAATGAGTGGTCTAATCCCTATTACTTTCCCTTAGATGTGGCGTTCATGATACTAGGATTATAGGTACTTTAAATCATTTTGGATTCACTCTTAAGTATAGTTTAGACTTGTTCTCAACCTAGGATATTGCATTAAGCTTGAACCGCTCATTTGATTGGCACCTCTACTTGTATGCCTTTTTTATTTTTATCTCAAATGAAAACGATCCTAAAATACCATTTGTCTGTCTTGTTTCACCTTTACGCTCCTTCAGTTATAGGCAAGTTCAAAACTCGGTTGTGAACCTTTCCTACAAGTACTGGTTTCTGCAGTTTCGGGAGGTTTAAGTGGTTTTGAATCGGTTGGTTTTGGTAGTTTGTTGTGTTCAACCTATACGTAAACCTCGTTTCTAGGTACTCTCCAACACCTTATAATAACATATGCTTAAGCAACAAACATAACATCTTTATACTTTATACTTTATAGTGGATAATACGAGTCTGAGTCTGAACTTACCAATATACTATTTCTCCATGGTCCCTTGCTTGTGGTTGAGGAGGATGAAAAGGTAAAAATAGGTTAGCAGTAGAAATAAATCAGGAATGAGCGGTCTAATCCCTGTTACTTTCACTTAGATGTGGCGTTCATGATACTAGGATTAAAGGTACTTTAAATCATTTGGATTCACTCTTAAGTATAGTTTAGACTTGTTCTCAACCTGGGATATTGCATTAAGCTTGAACCGCTCATTTGATTGGCACCTCTACTTGTATGCCTTTTTTATTTAATCTCAAATGTTTAGATTATGTTACTCCACAGGAAATATCTAAAGCATTTTGTCTTTCTTTTGTAATTGGTTCCAAACCTGTGTGAGATTTCATGTTCTTTTTGGGTACATTCTGAGACTTGTTGTCGAGATCGACTCTGTCGGTATGTTTTGAACTATTCATCTACTTGTAATGCCTCTCCTATATAGCTCAACCAGTAAGATTTTTCTGCTACAAGTAGACACATATGGACTAAAGTGGTATACTATGAAAGGACATGCATGCAACACACTTTTGGTCTTTTAGATATTACTCATCATTGAGCCACATTAACTTGAACGAACTATCTTCTTCAAGCATTGCTTGGTTATAATATTGGGTCCATATGGTAGGCTCAATGTTGATTAATAAGAGTACGGACTCAAATAATTTGTTTCCTACTACTACTATTAATAATAAAGGGGGTATGCTTTGAGAGGTTATTGGCTATCAAATAAAGAAAGTCAATAGTTGCAGGATGTTTTTTGGCTCTGTTGTGTTGACTGCTCTCTGATCTCGGTTTTCTGTCATATGTGTTGATTAATAAGAGTACGGACTTTGAAGTTTGAATTCATACTTGGTAGGGTTTTAAATCACGAAATTTGGTTGTTAAAGGCTCATTCGTAGTTTATTATTTAACTAATCAATCAAGCTAGAGCCTAATTTTGAGCTATGTTAAACAATCTGAGCTCAAGCCTAGAGAAGCTCAACTTGTTTAAGCTTGATGAGGTCGTTCACACACGCGCGCGATCATGTTTTCGGACCCCCTGGAAGATGAGAGAGCTTAAAATGAAAATACATTTGATAATATCATTTACTATATATGTTATCCTAGGTTAAAACATGCAGATAACTGTATTGAATCTAAATTACAAAAGTGTTTTTTTATACATTGGACACTTATTAATATTTGCTCCGGATACATATAAAGTATGTTGCCTTTGAATTGGCTTATCACCATTAGACTAGGAAGCATGGACATACCAAAATTGGCTGTTTGTTGTGTCTGACGTCTATCAGATACATACTGTACATGCCATGACACTCCAAATACAATAGAGCACACCAAAATAGGTGCCGTGCCCCTGTGTCCTTACAGTGTCATGTCCTATCCGTGTCCGTGCAACAATAGCCATTAGAGTATGATATATTGATTTATGATAGCATGATTTACCAATTGACGATAAATACACGTAAAACCTAGTACAGACTGAACAATTAATAGTAGCTTCACTTGGCTGGATTAAAAATATTAGTCAGTGGGGCTCATAATAAGGTTATAAAGGGTTGAAAAGTGAAAAAAAGTTGGTCAATGGGGGCTCATAGGGTTAAAGATGGGGTTGAGCAGTGGAAGAAAAAAAATTATGTATGTGAGAGGTCCAAGATTTGAACTTAAGACCTCCAACATAGAACGTACTACACCAATTGGCTAGAATTTGATAATGACTAAAGTAGTAAAGGCTCAAATTTATGTGTATTTAGCAACATTATCAATAAAAACTATAAAATTCTTTTTCTTCGGACCCCCACTGCATGGATCTACCCTCGCTTCATTGACATGCTTGAAAGGTTGCCTATGCAATTACTAGTTTGGAAATACTTTTTTCTTGTGGGAGGATTTGAACTTGTTGGTGCATATTGCTGTTTTCATTTACTTATTGTTGGACAGTGACAGGTGAACAATTTCTGACTAATGGTCTGGCCAACCAGGGTGTTAATACATACAGTTGGTCAACATGTGTTAGGTTTTACTTTGGTGTAGAGGGTATTATTGCTGGTTAATAGTTACACTATCCATTAGGTGTTGATTTGTGGCCTTTGGCTTATGTGGGAGATTCAACATCGAAATCTTGATAGCATGTATATCTATCATAATAGTAATGAAGCTGTTTCAATGTGTTTCTGCTACATGCACATGCTTAACTGAGCATTTTATACGGTCTCATTATGGAACCTTCATTTTATTGGCTATAATTGTAGAATGGTAATAGACCATGTGTGTTTATTTACGAAGACTACAAATTGTAATCCTTTTTAAGTTTGAGGGAACGAAATACTATTTTGTGCTTTTCTTTGTTATCTTGGACTGATGTTTGTCACTTTGAATTTTCTCTTTCAGGGTTCCTAATGCTAAGCCCGAGAGAGAATCAACAGAAATTGAAATTTTTGGGATGCAAGGAATTCCGCCTGAAATATTAGCAGAGCATTACGGGGAAGGTAACTGCTGAAGCAACCTTTGTTTGCTAGAGGTTTTGCATAATTTCACACATTTCCTTCATTTGAATGTTTTATTTTCCCCATACACGCAATGCAAGGCTTCTGCAACATGCTTGAAGGTTGTGCAAGATTTTCAATGGATATGCTTTTCACTATCACAATTCATCTTCATTGATAATTGTTTCATTATGGGTAGGTGTACCGAGATAAAGGGGGACATCAACATTATCTGCCTTTCCTTTTCATGAAATTCAAACACATCAGTTGAGTATGACTTGACCTCTGTCCTTTGTTGCATGAATATGGGCATGGATCGGATAAGGACACGATCGGGGAATGGGATACAAACATTTTCAAATAGGTATAATTTAGTCACATATGTTGCACGAATACAAACAAATATAGGTACAAACATGATATAGATATGGGCACCATTTTCCTATGTCCGTGCGACGAAACATAGCCTCTGTCATATTCTTATTTTTTTGTTCTGGATATGAACAATTTGATAAAGCTATATATATCGATGTTATCCGGACTCGGCACTTTAGGCCGAGGTACCAGGGTCGACACGACGGGACACAGACATGGGTACGGAATCCGGGTCGGACTCGTTAAGGTGACTGGCGGACATGGATTGAGTGAATGTATTGGTAGAGCAAAGAAATGATAAAAAGAACAAACAATATGATGATTTTTCGTCATAAAAATTCATCATATATATATATATATATATATATATATATATATATATTGAATGGAAAAAAATGTTGGATCATCACCTTGAGCGGATGCGAAGCAAAGAGGTAGAATATACCAACCAAAAGAATTGGGATGAGGAGGGAGAGAGCAGCTGCCGGAGCTCCTTCTTGTTCTTCTCTGTTGAAAAGTTAGTGAGAGAGAAGAGGCACCTCTTCCTCTTCTCTGCTGACCGTTGAGTTGAAAATTGAGTGGGAGAGTTATATTTGGGAAAAAGTTAGTGAGAGAGGGAGGTGACGTCTCATTATGAGGATACTGGAAGCTGGATTGTTTTTTATTTTATTTTTTGTTAGTTTGAGAAAGAGAGATGTGAGAAATAGGGAGAAGAGGAGAGGTGTCATCTCATTATGAGGGTGTTGGATTCTTAGGAACATGTGAGAGAGAGAGAGAGAGAGAGAGAGAGGAGAGAGAGAGAGAGAGAGAGTTATGTCTGCTGCATGCATTTGTTTAAAGAAAATTGTTAGTTTAGGAACATGAGCACAGAGTTATTTAATTTAATTTTTGTTTAGTTTAGTAATAGACAAGTAGGAACATGTTATTTGTTTAAAGGAAAAATAAAAATAAAAATAGATTATATTTGTTTAGTTTTTTTTTTATAATGTAGCTTCAAATACTTAGTTTAGCAGTGAATATTGTTTAGATATAGAAAAAAAAATATAATAATAATAATAATAATAATAATAATAATAATAAAAATAAATTTTATGAATATTATGTAATTAGAACTAATTATTTTTAAAAGTAATTAAAAATAATGAATTTGTAACTTCTAACTTGTGTCAGACAGTAGGTAGCTAGCACAGAAGAATAATTAGCTAAGTAGCTAGCAGCTAAACACATAAGCCAAACAAGCATATTTCTGCTGGTAACTTGTGTCAGACTGTCATTAGGTAGCTTGTTAGCTAGCACAGCTAGCATAAATGCTTTATTCGGGTGCGCCACACGGAAGATGAAGCACATTTCGGCATACAAAGTAGATGAAGCAGCTGCATAGAAGATGAGAAGCACATTTCGACTGAAGCACATTTCCATTCACAAGCCTGTATAAATTTTATTAAACATATATATTTATTTTAATAGCCGTATCCTCGTACCCGTACCCATACCCAAATTTTGGATCCTTTTTAACCGAGTCTGCGTGTCCTTTAATTATAATTTTGAAGGACTCGACTCTTTGGATATGTATCCGTACCCGACACCCGTACCCGAGTCCAGGAAACATATATATATATATATATATATATATATATATATATATATATATATATGCTCATAATAGTATAAGTGGAGGCGGCATTCTGAATGGTAGAGGAACCATTGCGCTGTTCCAATCAATTTGGTATAGAAGATTTATTGTAGCTTATGTGTATTGTATATAAAACACACTCATGATTGGAATCAAAGGTGGATGGGCTATATATTGTTCTAAGTTCGAGCTTACGTTAGTTCGAGGTTGACTTCTTTTTTTGTTCGAGGTTGACTTGATTTGCTTGCAACTGGGATATTTAGGGAATGAATAGTGTCTAGAAATGATAACCCCGACATTTGTTTTTTTTAATGTACCTTCTGATTGTGAGAATGTTCTTTGAGATGTTAGAAAACACTAATCTAGAATTGTTTGGGGCTAGTTTTTCAAGAATATTAGCATGGGTTTAGAAAGCAATGTTTGCATTATGATCACCTTGTTTTGACAAGCTACTTTTTAAAACACTAGTTTTTGTATGTTTCTAGGCCTATGTTTAAAAAAAAAAATCTTAATTAGGCTTTGTGAAGTGTTTGACATGGTAAAATATAAAACCTAACATATTATCTTATGGGTTTTTCTTTTACTTAGCTCCTTAAATTGTCACTATGTCAACATATGTTACTAAAATATAATTTTCTTTCGCCATATCCTTATGTCATATTGAATTCTTGGTAGGACTCTGAAGGTGATTTATGGATAAATGATAAATTCTTTCTTGGGGGATTGGTTGGTTTCTTGCTCTATGTTGAATTTAAGGTACATAAGCACGAATGATAGGACTTTGGGAGCTGTTTTGGAAATAGGCAAGTTTTAGGATTCATATCTAGAAAACTGTTATTTAAATTTGAAGACGAGTAAAACTGTATTATTAGATTTTAAAATAAAATTGTGAAGTTTACTATTATTGTGGATTAGCATTTAGTAGTTGAGGCAAAGACACCAAACCCAAGCAGAGGCCAAGGAAATTGACTAGGTTTGCAAAAGCAATCTGAAACTCTAATCACCATCAATTGTTGGCTTTACAAATCAAATGAAACCCTAATTCTGCAAATCCAGATCCAAGGATTTAAAGCCCGAATGACTGACGTACCCTAGGATCCCACGATAATTCATTTGATAAGCATTCACTAAGTTATAGTTGATTGGGATAGCATGCGATGCGGGCTGCGGATGGGGATATGAGTGGTGGTTAGTGTTGGGGCATAATGTTTGTTAATGCTTATTAAGAACACCTGAAAAAATGGTTATGAAGAAGTGCCTGAAAAAATTGTTTAATTGTGTCCACAAGTAAGAAAAGAAGTTTTTCTATTCTCAATCTCAAGGAATATAAAAGAAAAAGAGGGAGTGGTTATAAATCACATCATTTCATTATTGTTGCCATCGTTGGCTTTGCTTCTCTATGTTGCTCTTTGCCTTTTCTCTCATGGACCATAACAGTGTTAGAACTACCCGTGCTTGGGTTGGTAAATTCAGTCTAGACGTCTGTTTTGAGAGGGTTATGGGATGAGAGAAGTAGTGGTGTAGCAAATGACACATTATGTTCTTTGGCTTTTCGGGAATGTTTCAAAAAAGATAATGAAAGATTGTTTCAATACTTGCTAATCACGAAATTTTCAACATTGTTTGGATAGTGGATATACAGAATCTATGAAGATAGCTCTAACATAGGATGGGAAACCTGAATGATTTCTTAGTATCTCATCACACATGTCAACATCAGGTGTTAAGCATCATACAGATTCCCAAAGCATTGGGAATTATGTGCCAAAGTCCCTTATCAATAGAGAGAAACAACAGGACAGGATATGAATGTAAAATGTCATGTTTTCTTCTAGATCTCTTCTTGCAATCCCTAATCTTTTTCTTCATAAGTTCTTTATAACTTCCAGTTTTGTCCTCTTGGAGTTGATACACACCCCATTGAGTGAATTTTTTTGGGGTCTTAATCAAAGTTCAGCCTAGTTCTAACTATAGTGCATGTAGTCAGTTATTAAAATTTAATCTACAAAGTTCTGTATTATGTCTTCTCCGTCAACTTTTAGCATCTATATTAATGCAGTTCTGCAACTTCCATGTCTACTATAATTGTGTAAATATTTAAATTTTAATGCTTTTGTATGCATCTCTGAAATTGGCAGTTCTCTAGTATAACGAGGGGACTTGGTTGTCTCATGATCATCTCATGATTAATCCCTTGTTTCTATGAGGAATCTAAACTTCATTATATTTACCAGTGTCACAATTATTATGTGTGATAGTATGTGTTCTCCAACTATCCTATTCTACATACACGGTGATATGAAAGATACGTGTATATATCTGTATCGCTCTATCAAATAGAGCCAGAAATACTAATTTTACACGATAACCTCATGATTAATCCCTTGTTTCTATGAGGAAATCTAAACTTCATAATATTTACCAATATGACACTTATTATGTATGATAGTATGTGGTCTCCAACTATCCTATTCTACATACAAGGTGATATGAAAAATATGTGTATATATATGTATCGTCTATCAGCTCTATCAAATAGAATCAGAAATACTAATTTTATTGCACATTCCTATGTAACAATAAAATTGATATATCAACTTTACTTGCTATTTGCACATGCCTATGTAACAATAAAATTGGTGTATATATATATATATATATATATATATATATATCGCTCTATCAAATAGAATCAGAAATACTAATTTTATTGCACATGCCTATGTAACGATAAAATTGATATATAAACTTTACTTGCTATTTGCACTTAACTTTTTATGTTCGCAATTCATACTACTACGTGCCAAAATCTAGTTGTAACAAGTATCAAAAATTGTCATTATTGATTCATGAAGAAAGATCATTTATTAAGAGGCCTAAGTGGTATGTATACGGTGCTTTATTTTTGTGGATTCGCCTAATGTTGTTTTAGCTAATTATTTTGCAGAAGAAGATGCCTCGTCAAAGCTGGCCAAAGTGGAATTGCCGACTACTGGACTTGTTAGTGGCGTAGTACCTAGACCATTAGGCTTTGGGTATCCTCCACCGCAAACTTACGGTGCTGTACCACCATTGTAAGACTCTTCAACCTGTGTTTTCAGTAAATGTCGGATATCTTTGTCAAATACTTTTTCTTCAATCTAGTATGAAGAGGCTCAAATCTTGCAATAAGAAACTTATACAAGTGTACTTTCTTGATGAGGATCTTATCATTTTGGATAGATAATTCCAAGCTTAACTGCATTATATTATATTTCAATATGCTGAATTTCTTCTTCGACCAGTTACAATGCTGGCCCAATGGGAATGCGACCTCCAACTTGGCCTGTTACTGCTCAGCCACAGACTTGGTTTCCACCTCATACAGCTGTTCCAGTTCCTCCACATCTAGGGATGGCACATCACCAGCCTTTGTTTCCTATCCAGAACACAACTCATCTGGCTGCTTCAACTGGTCTTGGGATTCAACCATCATTTCAAGCTGGCCTGTCGGGGCTGACCTCATCTGCGCCACTATCTGTACCACAACCACTCTTTCCTATCAGTAATACTAGTAATGCAACGGCACAAAGTTTGGCAAATACTCTTCCTACACCGAGCTCTCCAACAATATTCAAAGTTCAAGGCGAAACAAACTCTGCATCAAGTATTGCTGCAGAAGGTGGCTACAATGCTCCAAGCAATCAAGGTATGAATTTTCTTCTCTTCAGTATTTTTGCTGATTTTTTGGTGAGATCATATATTATTTGAAAACTCATTTGTATTTGAAATTGAAATACACATTATCGAAACTCTAGTTTGGCAGGTTGTTATGTTACTGTTTTATGACTTCTCAACTTCCTTCCCTAATTATTTTGCCTCAAAAAAATTTGGTTGAGTTCAAAGTTCAAACTGGCTGCATCCCTTTCTTTAAATAACTTATAAACAAATGCGGCAAGAAAACCGGATTTGTCTGAACTTCTGCTGTGAACTATTTAACTCTGTTTCTTATTATTTTTTTTTTATTGCTAGCTACAATACAATGTTTGAACAAATGGCTTT
The DNA here is from genome assembly GCA_029216955.1 of Iris pallida. Lineage (NCBI taxonomy): Eukaryota > Viridiplantae > Streptophyta > Magnoliopsida > Asparagales > Iridaceae > Iris > Iris pallida. Next base: position 8,108,138 of record JANAVB010024597.1, on the reverse strand, counting down.
GAAAGTAACAGGATAGTCAATGGTTTCTTATGTCACTGCCTGTCTTACCATGTGTTAGGAATCAACTCACATATGTATGCTTCTGGCCCAAACACGGGGGCCCCTGCAATTGGACCTCCACCTGTTATCTCTAACAAAGCCCCTGCCACTCAGCCAGCCACCAATGAGGTTTACTTGGTTTGGGATGACGAGGCAATGTGCATGGTTAGCCTTCAGAGCTCAGTATCTATTGTTTACTGGGTATTAACTTTTTGTGTTCTGTTATCGTTCTTTATTTGTGCCTAACAATCCTTGGATTTACATTCATGCAGGAGGAAAGAAGAATGTCATTGGGGAAATATCAGGTGCATGATGAAACTAGCCAGGTAAGTAATAACGGCTTTTTTTTTAATTCATTCAAAAGGATGTGCATATGTAGCAGATGCAACTGGATAGGTAGGCAAGGATAACTTTGCTTTCCCATATGGTTTTCAGTCCTAACCTCGGAAGGCTTTTCTGTATTTGATGACCCATCCTGGTAAAGTTACATAAAAACTATAATATACATGCTCTGAAAGATAACGAACCATTTCATTCCTTTGAATGTAATAAGCATACGATCTCATCATGTTTTTAATTCAACCATGTGGTCGATGAAGAGGATCTACTACTAATCCTGTAATGCAACCAGCCATTAATACATTATATTTAGTTATTTTTTGTCATTCTTGCTGCTAGTTAGTGTTACAAAACCGACAAGCATTGTGCTGCAAATGACACAAGGGTTCTCAGACATAGCACCAGGCCTAAAATGTGTATGTATTGTGCTTAAATTGATTTTCTTTTTTTATTCTTCTTCTTTCTCCATGCTATTCATTCTCCCTATTGCTTTGTTAATGGGCGAGTGGGGTTATATGTGGAACAACAAGAGGTATATGCCGGCAGGCTTTTTTTGCCGATTCAATTCGTAGCATTTCTTGTTATCTGTTTATGATCAAAGCTGTGCGACCAGACTTTTGGTTACAGGTCAGCTTTCATTCAATCAGCAAGCTTGGTATCTTAATAACTATCTGTAGATAAAAGATTCAATCTTTTTGGTGCAATAAGTTCCTTGCCACAGTTATTGATGATTTATCTGCTGTTTACAAATGTCTCCAGATGAACTCCGTTGATGCAGCAATAGATCGAAGAATATCCGAAAGCATGCTTGCCGGACGAATGCCATTCTAGTTGTATTTCAGCGAAGCAGGAGCTCATTCCAGTCACGTTTGCCCCAACAGTGGCAGGACTTGCATGCCCTCAGGTGGATCATATAGAATGTATTACAGATTATGTAGAGGTCTTTTTGGTGTTATAGTCGACCATTTCTCTTGGCTAGTTATTAATTGGGTGCTCAAGTGGGATCATTTTTCTGAAACTATGAAGGATACTCTTTGCTAGAATTATGGTGGTTCCATTGTCGAATACAAGACATTTCAAGGAGGGATATTTTTGTCATATGTAATTTCTTCTTTTTTTATAGAACATGATTATGTAGTGTTTCCTTGGAGAGAGTTAGCTTAATTTCAAAAAAAGATATTGTTTTTCTCAATGGTTTGGATGGTCATGATGTTGCACTTGCACTCTTACCAGGGGAGAGTATCGGTGAATGAAAGTAAGGTTGCTCTTTGCTGCCAAACTAGCAATGGATTGGGGCATCAGGAAGTTCTCATTTGGTAGACGAGGCTCAACTAGAAATTTGATTATATCATCATTATCGTCAAGGAGCTGGAGTCTGAAAAAAGTGAACGTTTTTAATTCTTCAATGTACCATGAATAGTCAAGTGCTCAAAGGGCTGGGAGCTTAGGAAAAAGGGGCTGGGAGCTTAGGAAAAAGGAACTACTATCAGTATGCATTTTCTGGGCCAGAGTAATAACTGAAAGGGTTCCATCTTACACCTGCTGGGACTGGGAATGGAAGCATCGAACAACTCTGATAAATTTACTTTAGATTGGTATACAATTTTCTATTTTGAGTTTGAGGGCATTGATCATGCTCCTCTAATAAAGTTTTCTCAAATTCCCAGCAAAACTTTATATTACAGAGTCCAACAAAATTAACCCTGTTCAAAAAAAAGAGTGAGGAATATTTAGTATTAGGATCTCACATAATAGTGAATATTAGGGTTTGGATCTCGAAATTGTCTAACGTTAGGATTTGAGTCTCGAAATCACTGTTCATAGCTGAACAATGATTTCGATTTCAAGACCAAACCCTGATATCCAATATTATGTGAGAACCTAATACTAAATAAACCACCCCCCCCCCCCCCCCCCCCCCCCCCACCCCCACCCCCAACACCCCCACAAAAAAAAAAAAGCCAAAAATAGTGGTGGTCAGCCGCAAAACCTGTTGTTGCAGTCGAATTCCCCACTCGCAACATGATTTTTGTGGAAGGAAATTCTGCCGCAAGTTTGGAGCTGGACTGCAAAGTACCACGTTCTAAATCCCGTGTATCACACCATTCCAGACTAAATATAACCATGGGGTTTAAATCCAAGCAATCTAAATAAATGAAATGAACCAAGCTCAAGCTGCATCAGAACATTTGAACTAAACATAACAAATTCATTTGCACTTCAAAACTTTGCCACAAGGTCAAGCTCTCCTTGCCAATTTCCCAATGCTGATGATGACTAAAAAGACTTTTTTGTTCAAATTTCCTAAAACCATAGTATTTTTCCTTTTGATGTAAATAAATCGATTGTAACAGATAGTGTAGCAAGTGGCCATCTTGTAGAGGCTCAATCTGTATACTACACAAAACTACAGATAACAAATACATTCATTTCTTATATTATTCTATCTTATCTTACTGTCACTTATCTATCTTAGCATTTTCATTTCCGCTATGTTAATTTTATGAACATGTTTTTTGAACTTTGATTTAACATATAGATCAAATACATCGTATCCTAGTTTTTAGAAAAATGTGTGACGTGTTCGTACCCATGCAACATAGTTTCATGTACATCCTACAATGTAGTAGTCACTAGTTATTTAAAGATTGAGAGAGAAATTTATTTAAAAAAGAAGAAAATTTAATTTGATGGTATCTACATGGGCGGATCTAGGCTTTGAGTGGGGTGGGCTGGAGCCCACCCCAAAAATTATTATTATTATTATTTTTTTTCTATATGATTTTTTTATTGTGAATTTTTTTTAGGACTTGGCCCACACTAGCCCACCCTAGTTCAGTCTAGCCCATCCTAGTTTATGATTCTGGATCCGCCCCTGGGTATCTAGGAAAGAAGCATTTTGGAACATATGAATAATCTCATTATTCCCTATGAAGCCTCCTCATATTGAGTACCTATTCTATCCTAGCCTACCGGGCAAAGTTCTGTTAGCTTCATGTCTTTAACCTTCCTACAAGATCTTCGCATCAAGAGAGATCTATAACATTCCGTACTGCATAAGCTTCAAAAGCTTATCAAGAAATATAAGATTCTCCAATCATGACAATTGGTCATTCAAGAAGAGTATAAACCACAAAATACTGACTTGCAGCCTTAGGAAGATCCATCATGCTAAGTTATGTGAATGTTCCCTTCAGAAAGAAGAAGAATCTAGAAGAACTGCACATATAATTGTGAATCCTGAATCTCCAGTTGCCAACACTCTACATAGTCCTAGAGTTGGCAAAAGTTATTACTTTTGTTTGCTTTGTCATCAATAATCATCAAGAACTATGAAGATTGCTCAAGGTTATTCTTTCAGTTACTCTCCATTATTCTGAAACAAAACCGACTATGTAAACAGTCATGCTGCAGTAAGATGGCCATCCACCTCTACTATATCCTTAACCAAAAAACAATAATTGTTCCAACTAAGGACTACTCTTTCATAATTCTCAATATAGTACAAGGTTAGCACCATCCGTTTCGGAATCACTTTCGTATCCTTCCTATAAGTTATTAAGTATCAGTATATGTGGTATCATTCGGGCTGTTTCGAATCGGAGCATCAGGTTCTTTGTTTTGGGAAGCCAAAAAACACAAGAAGTATTTTAAAAAACTAGAAAAATATTTAATACATTAAGATGTAATTTAATATAATATATATTGTTTCTCGTTAGTTTTAAATGAAATAATATTCCACTTGCAATAGATACTATTGTTTATTAACTTGTCTTTAGACAGTAGAATCACAATAAATGGTAATTGTTATAGAATTTCATAATTCAGTTTCATTATTTATAATGATTGGTTTCAGCTTTTTTTTTTTTCCTTTCATTTTTCAGTTGAATCAAATAAATAGTAGTTTATCAAGAAATCTTATCAACATATTGTAATATTATCAATGTTCGGCACAATTGAATCATTGTGTTGATATAAATTTTTCTTCTATTTTTGCTTTCAATTTTTTTCTGGAAAGGACTCACAAAGTCGGTATTGGTCAGTATCGACAACAGACGATATAGGATTGAGACATGCCAAAACTGCTAAGTACCGACGAGTCTCAAGCGATACAACAAACTATGCATTATACACATTATATTCCTACGATTGCCACTCTAGCCGGTTATGTAATCCATCACTTAATTGGATGTTACCTAAAAGGCTATGCATCTAGCCAAGCTTTGTAGAACCATATGTTAGTAGCTCGGTTAATGAATACTGAAGTTGTCCTTGAATGTAGGAGTTATATTTGCTTTCCCACAAACATTATTATAATGTCATGACATGTCGAGCCAACAAGTCATTTTCACAAGGAAAAACAACATATCTCGTTTGAAAGAATGTCGACCGATATATTGGTTGATAGTGACATGTCGTCCAACACAAAATAGCTTAATAACGACCGATATATTTAAAAATCAGTTTTTTTTTTTTTTTTTTTTTTTTTTTTTTTTTTTTTTTACTTTAAACAGTTAATGGATCCCAACTCGTTAACCCCTAAAAGTAGAATTGTTCTAGGGTGAAATGTCATGAGTAACAAGACAACTGTGAAGGAATATACTGGTTACATTACTTGATTAGACTAGTAAATTACTTGATATAATATCTTAATGTTAGTGGGTTTTCCTTTTTGCCTTTGGACTTAAAATTGTCATTTGTAATGTTAGATGATAGGTGATTTCAAAAAAAATGTTAGATGATAGGGACATTTAGAACCTTTAGTATACTTAGAAATTAGAATTATATATATATATATATATATATATATATATATATATATATATATATATATATATGCAATATAATATTTATTGGTATACGATATTTTAAAATGCCTCAAACATTTGACATCTACAACCTTGCTCACAAATACGTAAGGCATATTTGGCACGATTCTGACAGGCTGAATTCGTAAGTATCATTCTTTATTCTCTAAGATGAGATTTTCAATGATGTGTGATATTATGAATCTGATAGAATGTTGAAGAACAAATTTACTGAGAAATAACGAATTATATAAAAGAGTGTGGTAGAAGCCTAAAAGGTACCAAAAAATATATATCCTTTAAATTAGGGAAAGGAAGGCTACAACAAACACATTCACATTCACGTCACGAAAAGACCATCCAAACCATATGGGTTCAATGAAAGAAAGATACTTAAAATTCTTCGACAAAGAGAGTTCCAACTCGTACTCCTTCGATCGTCATCACAAAATCTTGAATAAATAAAAGACCACTCAAACCTTCATCAACTCGAGTGAAGTAAAAAATCTCTCCACCACCACCAACTCCCTTGTCCCACTCTACTTCACCCCACCAAGACATCATATGGCAAACAGATTCACATAAAAAAACACTAGCCAAACCATATGTTTTGAATCAAAGATGAACACTCTCAAAAAAATTAGCAAAGAGAGTTCACACTCAACCTCCAAACAAAACACAATAAAAAAATCTTGAAACATAAAAGACCACTCAAACCTTCACCAATTTTAGAGATATGAGTGAAGTAAAAAAAAATCTATCTTCCACCGGCTCTGCATAGCACCGCCTCACATATGTTTTCTTAAAAATCTTTCTGAAAGAAGGTTGAGACGCTTATCTTCCTCAAAACTCTCACAAAATCTTGAAACATAGAAAAGATCGATCAAACTTTACCAATTCGAACACTCAAGTAGAAATTTCTCTTTCATCCACTTCACCATCTCACTACCTTACCCCACCATGCATGACATCATAATATAAAAGAGGCTACAACAAACACATTTACATAGATAAGAAAACACTTAAACCTTACGGATTCATCAAAGACAACGTGCTTCTAAAAATCTTCCTATAAAAGATTTCATACTCGTCCTAAAAAAGCTATCACGAAATCTTGACATCAATCAGAGACAACTCAAACCTTATTTACCAATTACAAAACTCGAACGAAGTAGAAACTGTAGGAACGAAGTCGTAAAGCAGAATACTCTAGAGATGAGGGTGAATAGAGTAGGCATCGGAATATTGCTAATTAAAAACTTGTTAGCAGTTAGATCACAGAAATAATATCAATAAACACAAAGTAATTACTGTAAAAGAAAAGAGATCAGAAGGCAAACGCAAACACAGCAATTTATACTGGTTTTCCTCTTGTGAGTACTAGTCCAGTCGAAAGAACTCTAGCTTCCAGTTGAATCCACTGTTAGAAAATCCCGCAAGTTTTCATACGAAGTCCTTGCAACTTCTATAGACGCGAGCTTTGATACGAAGAACTCGACCAACTTCAGTTTTGAAGAGTCTTTCTTCAATCAAGCCTCTGATTACAATTTTTCTGAAATCTTCTAGACCGCACCGTACCGGCAAATTGACTAGAAAATTTTAACTGGCTTGAGATTTGAAAATGAAAGCTTTCTAGAACTCTTTGGAAGAAACGTAAGCTTAGAAGAGAAGAGATGAAAGTGAATGAGTGATTTGAAATGATCAGAATTCCTCTCTATTTATAGTTTTTTCAAAGGCAGAACTCTCGCAGAATTTGGGCAGAATTCAGATAGAACTCTATGTAACAATCCGCAACTGAAGGGAGACCAAGTTCAAAATCCAACGTTCACATAACGTTCAATAACCAAACTCTAGCCGAACTCGGACCGAGTTCGGTCAGGGTTGGTCAGGGATATTTATAAAATAATTTTTGACTTTTTGAAATCCTTCAGAAGCTTTTTGTAAATAAGGAATATTTTTTAAAAAACATAGGTCATTTTTGAAAATAATTTTGGATAGCCTATTTGCCAGTATGACTTGGTGTACAATGTATTCCTAGACTCAATAAAAGTAAAAATTATATTGCATAAAGAAATACAGTCTCGAGTGGCAAACATAGCTTCGGTCTTGAACTGAGTAGATATCCAATCTTGATCAGTGTCCAAGTATCCAAAACGTCTTGAGTAAACATCCGTATATCAAGACAGAGTTTGATCAATTATTAAAATCAGGTTTGACCATGACCAATGGGCCAACAATCTCCCCCATTTTGATAATTGACAAACCTTGACCGATATAACATCTTTGGTCTTTATCAAAACAAATTGTACCAATATAATGTACCAAAAAATTGTTCCTATAGATTGTTCATATCCTGTATTCTTACAGATCGAAGATGTTAGATCTTATTTCTCCTCCGTTGTCACTTAGCAAAATAATTGCAAAAGAGAAAGCTCCCCTGCAATATACACTACAAAAATTCATCGATTTAGCGACGGCTATATCAGTCAAAAATTCGTCGGTAAATGTAATTATCGACGGATGATCGACGAATATTGGTTAAAAAAGGTCGTCGGGAAAAGCCTCGTCGCTAACTGCAATCCGTCGGCAAGTAGTCGCCTAGCGACGAATTAGCGACGGACTGCCGTCAACCATACTCGTGCAGTTTGCGACGACTCGCCGACGGATTACCGTCAAATTACGTATCAGAAGAAGTAATGACGTATCACTTACCGACGGACAAATCCGTCGCTACTTGGTCGGTAAATGCGTATCATAGAGTTTCTGATACGTAAAATCCGTCGCCAATTAGTCGCGAATGGTCGCTAAGTTTTGACGGAGCCGCGACGGAATACTGACGGAATATCCGTCGATACGGTTCTGTGAATTATTCATATTTACAGAACATTGACGACGGATAATCCGTCGTTACTCCGTCGTGCGTCGTCGCTAGACCGTCGCCAATCGGTCGACATTATAGCGACGGATTATCCGTCGCCAATGTTTTACCGACTACTAGCGATGGTATACCGATGTAATATCCGTCGGTCTTATCCTGTGAATATTTCATAATTCCAGAACCTTGGCGACGGATAGTCCGTCGGCAATTGGTCGCCAGTCCGCCGGTATCTGGGAAATTTTTGAAAAAAGCATAAAACTGGACATTCCTAATATACACAATTCTAATATACAAAACAAACAAATAATCCCAAGCAATTCCAATATACACAATTCCAATATACAAAACGCACAAACAATTCTAACACACAAATAAACACACAAATAATCCCATGCATTCAAATTGTTCACACAAATATTTAATATTTAAACACAAATATTCAATATTCAATATTTACTAATAAAATAATTCCAAAAATACAAACATCAACGATAAGGGCTGCGATCGTCCGCTGGTGGTGGTACTCCCTGCTGCGACCGTCTCATATACTCCTCCACCAAGTACGACGACAATTCTTCCATGACATGGCTTGGAAGTTGGTGCAGCTGCTCTGGCATCATCATGTCAAGGAGGGCCGTCAAAGTAGAAGGCGGTACGATAGGGACAGTAGGGTCAAAAAAATGCTCGACGGAAGAAGGACCGAGAGCACTAGAAGGACCGGCAACACCAGTAGAAGGATGCAGGTACGTGGACAACTGCGTCCGAATCTCCGACACCGCCTCGTTCAGATGCGCAAGCTGGGACCTCACATCATCGTCTGTCGGGACCACGGGAGGAGGCGGGGGAGGTGGAAATCTCGGAGTCGCCGAGTGCAAATTAGCCAGGGAGCCGACTCCGTACACGCGCCCTTTCCTATAGCCGCCGACGGTATCTACGAATAAGTCGTCGTAGCGAGTGGCCGTAGAAGAGGGCGTCCCGACGGGCGTCGTTTCGCCGACATCCTCGGGAGCAGATGGCTGAATCCGACTAAGGGCCTCACGATACGCAGCCTATCAAATGATTGTGTTTATTATACTATAAGTTTACCTAAGTTATAATCTAAATCCTATGTTACCCTAAGTTATAGTTTGAATCCTAAGTTTACCTAATAAGTTATTGTCTGAATCCTAAGTTTACCTAAGTTATTGTCTGAATACTTATAATTCTAACATAAATCTCATAAATGTAAGTACTTACATCCGTCGCCTTGGCCCTTTCGTCGACGAAGCTTTCGTCCTTCCGCCTTTTGTGGACATGCTGGAATACATCGTGCATGGTGACCGAGTCAGCAAGTTTTCCTTCCTTTAATGCCTGTTGGATTTGCATACGAAATATTCGTAGAATTTAATTAATTAAATATATTAATAGTACCGAATTAGATAGTGAATGAACTTACGGTATCTCACCAGATCTGCAAGCGTCGCTACGTGGGGCTTTGATCCCCCCGTATGTAGTCCCGCGGCCCATCGGTTCGCTTTCGCTTTTTTCGATTTCTCCTTGAAGGCAGGAGCATCCATCTTCTCCAATAGTTGCTCATAGTAGTCCTGTTGGATCCACTCCTTCTTCGAATGTGCCGTTCGAAGGTCATAAACCGCATCCCGGATCTTCTTTCCGGCGGCGCTTCTATAGGTCCTGCGGATCGCCTCCTCCGGCTCGTCGTCATAGAGGGTGTAACTCCTCTTCCCGAAATTTTTTTGAAATTTTTTTATTATTTATTTGATTTAAATGATAATTTTTAGAATTTATAAATAATTATTTAATTCATTATTACGGTAGATAATTTTAGTCATGGTTAGGAATTGGGGTACAAGATGACCAAGAATCATGGCATGGATAGTGCAGTGGCGTGCTTTGACTAGTATTTAGCTATGGTAGGGGAATGCCAAGCCATAAGTGAATTCCAACTAAGAAAACCAGGCCAAGTTGCGACATGACCACTATAAATTTATTAGTAATATTATTTGACTTTTAGGTGACCCGGTTATACCGAACTAGTCATAACGGACCAGAACCAAGTCCAAGCCCACGTAGTCGGGTAGTATATTCAGAGACGACCATGGAGATGTATGTTGTATTGATATTCTACCTTAGTGATTTAGAAAGCAATTTGGAAACGATTGTTATATACATATTATTGTGCTTGCTATTAGAAATAGTATATGTTTGATAATATAGCAAAAAAATTTCTTTAACAAATATTTTGGACTTTATAGGATTTATCTAAGTTATATATATACTTGTGTATATATATAGAAGTATATTTATAATATATGAAAATTAGGCTTATATATAAATATATATATGTTTAGTTTTCTAATTGTAATTATTAGTGCATAAATTCTACATTATAAATATTGTTTATGTTTAAGATATTTTATTGTCTATATTGAGTTTGTGTTATATATAGATATATATAACATAAGGTAGTATATGAAGATATACGTGTGTATGTGTATATATACAGATATATATATGTATACATATATGTGTATGAATATAAAAATATACATAATAGTTGATAAAAAAAAATACATAATAGTTGATAAAAAATCAAAAAAAAAGAAACCAAATGCAACCAGCCCGAGCCCAGCAGCCCAAAGGCCGACTTCCCCGAGCTAATCCCAAGCCCAGCCCCACGTGCTAAACCATACCTGCCCGAGCAAACAGTTCCCACGTTAACCTGAGAGACCCAGACCCTTTATAAACTGAGAACGCGCTTGAGAGATGGGGAGCAGAAAGCAAACCCTAACCCATCGAATGCTGCCACCTCCAATGCGCCCCGCGTCCGTCAACACGCACGTGCCACCCTGGGCGCCACCGCACGCGGCCATGGCCGTGCGGATGCAGCAGAGCACGCGTGGGTACAGAGCAGCAGTCGCAGCGGAGTTGCGATGTTCGTCGCGAGAATTCTTCGCACCTGCTCAACCATTTCCCGAGCCGCTTCTTCAGGTATGGACCCCATATATACACCTTCAAATATATTAGATAGGTTTGAATGAAAACGAGTAGGAATCGACCAAAAAATCGACGTAAAGTCGAGTAAAAACTGTCTCGAAAACAGAGCAACGAAACAGTTGAAACCCCATGTTGGAAGGCTATTTTTACCCAACCTATTACACCAAATTATTGTTTTTTTCTAATGTATAGTATATATAACCGATATTAGGACCCAATAATTAGTTTGAATTATTCTGTATCTAGTTTCCAGACAAATCAGATAAAAAATTAGCAAAAAATAGTTTTAAAAACTAGGAAAACTTAGAAAAGACTCCGATACCACGTGCGTCCCGCCAAACCGGACGACTTGGTCATGAACTGCAAGCATTGAAAGGTACGTAATGGCTTCGTGGACATGTGGGCTTTGACAGAATTCAAATTGGTCGCGTGTGCGCGACGAATTTGATGCGTATCCGTCAAAATTTACCGTATCGGCCTCGATGCAAAATTTTCAATTACTTTGTGCACGCTCGTCAGATCGAGACAAAACTTAAGCCAACAGGACCGTATCATTTTTCTGGTCCTGTATGCCAAGTTTGATCTAATTTTGAGGCAGTTGATTGGACCGTCATTTTGTGGGCCCTACGGTCCGACTCAACGGACGATTTTGTGTACGGCCCGCCGGAATCCAACTCTGGACATACGGTTGGATTCGTATCAGAAAATCGGATCCGTAGACATATAGTTTGACGAGTTTAGAGACCATTGACTTTGGCACATTTTTCGGTGCAAAGCGGGTCCAACAGCGGATACCGTTTTGGTCTGAAATTACCGTTTTGTCCCTGTGTCCAGAATTGGACTTAAGGATGGGCAATCCTAGCTAATTTGACTATTCTGAGAATGTTGGTAATATTTGTTTCAGCTTTCGGAGACAGTTGGGATGATTTGAACTTTATGGCTTAGCAGTTGACTATATTTGTGATGATTTGGACTTTATGGCTTAGCAGTTGACTATATTTTGTTGGATCTGCGTACAACCTCCAGGCAAGATACCTTGCCTCCCTCTACGGTTCATTTTTATGCTTATAGTTCATTTGTTTTAGTATGTTATCTTTAGTTACCTTAGTTGCTATAGATTTATATGATACCATGTTTACTAGTTTATTGTCTTGCTTGTATATCAGTATTTTTTGACTTGATAGCGTAGTTACCCCAGGCTTGTCCACATTATGGTTCATGCTAGAGTTGTCCTTACCTGTGTCATGACTGAGTTGTATCGTGTCACCACTTGTATCTTGACTGAGTCGTGTCTACAAGTATGTGTAATTGAACTGCTATTTTCTTGTTTTGATTGCTTACAACCTGCGAGTCCACACACGGGGCGAGGGTAACTTGTCTTGAAACTGACCTGCGAGTCCACGTTCGGGACGAGGGTTGGTATTCCATTGATCTCTTGTTTTCTTGTTCTTCCAGCAGTTTATTTACGCATAGTTGTTCTGGTATCCGTGTTCATAGTTACCTGTCAGTAGCCACATGTCAGTCTCATGTCTAGTTCCTGTTTATACCCTGTTCATATTATTGTATGATTAAACTGTTAGATAGGCATATTTTTATGTATCTTGCTATGTCCCTTAAGGACCTGATGATCTCTTCAGGTAGCTGATTGCATGGAGTTAGTTAGCGGCTCATGATGGTAGTGATTACACCTGCAGGGATACATGTATTTGCTTGTGATTTTTTTTTATTATCCTCTCGTGCTTTATATTCCATGCCATGATATATTCTGCTTATTTTATAGACTCATATCATTCTTGGAGTCTAATCGGATAATATGCTAATGGGCTGCAGACCATGACCCATAATTGTTCATTCTTGTCTTATATATTCATGTGGATTGAGATACACTGTAGATTACCATATTAGCCATGATACCATGACCTTGACAGCTTATACGTACTCGAGTCGGGCTGGAGTTCGCTCGATACGTAACTAGCTTGCTTCCGAGCTCGCGTCCGAAAACCGGGTACGGGTCGTGACAAGTTTTTGTGGTGGCCCATGCAGGTCAGAGCATATCGTATCGGTTACGTAACTGTACCAGTACGAGCCTGCGAATATGACTAAACCTTAGAAATTTCAATCCACTCTGCCTTGAAAATTCTCCTAGAAATTCTCTACGTCCTTGAAAACTCCATATTTGCTCTCAATTATACTTCTTTGCTACTCGTACCATTGATTCTCGTCCCTTCCTATTCTGGGGTGACGAATGATCGTGCTGTCTAAAATTTATCAGAAATTCTTAAATTATAGTATAATATTGTATGATTATTGAGTATTGGTTGTTTATAGATATGAGGGATTATAGATACCATACGTCTAAAATATCTGTTGGTAGAATTGTTAGCAACTAGTTAGAAGACTATAAGATTTTAATGACCGTGTTTTGAGGAGTAGTGTGACCAAAGGTGGGTAGAAATTCTCAAGTATTCGGAGTTATAAAATGGCTAGAGAAGGTTATAGAATAATTTTGAGAAATTTAATTTGAGGAGATTAAGAAAATACTAGACTTTGAATTTTAGGGAATAGCTATGAATTATAATTTTGAGGACGAAATTATTTTAAGGTGGGTAGATTTGCAACTCCTCTTCCCGAATTTTTTTTTGAATTTTTATTATTATTTATTTGATTTAAATGATAATTTTTAGAATTTATAAATAATTATTTAATTCATTATTACGGTAGATGATTTTAGTCATGGTTAGGAATTGGGGTACAAGATGACCAAGAATCATGGCACGGATAGTGCAGTGGTGTGATTTGACTAGTATTTAGCCATGGTAGGAGAATGCCAAGCCATAAGTGAATTCCAACTAAGAAAACCAGGCTAAGTTGCGACATGACCACTATAAATTTATTAGTATTATTATTTGACTTTTAGGTGACCCGGTTATACCGAACTAGTCCGAACGGACCAGAACCAAGTCTAAGCCCACGTAGTCGGGTAGTATATTCAGAGACGATCCTACCAAAATAAGTCAAATTACCGACGAAACTAGCAACGTTTATGGAAAACGTCGCTAAAGTAAAGGACTTTAGTGACGCATAAATAAAACGTCGCAGGACGTCACTGTTAGCGACGATTGGCGACGGCTTGCGACGTTTTTTTTTTAGTAGAAAAAAATGACGTTGCTGATAAGTCGGTAAACGTCGCTAATCAGCGACGTTTACCGACGTTTCTTCCTTACGTCGTTATATTTTTTTGATATAGCGACATTTAGCGACGTCTTTATTAGACGTCGCTGGTAAATTTCATTTAGGTCAGCCAGCCGATCAAAATTTCATTCTTAAAATTTCACTTTCCCCCCAAACCATTTCCTCTCTCCAACCCGACCCCCCACACCCTCCTCCGGTGACCGTCGCCCCCCGACCCCCTCCTCCGTTGACCACCGACCGCCGACCCCCTCCTCTGTCTCGCGAACCCCGCCGACCTCCTCCCCCCGTCTACGGCAACCCCTGTCGACCCCCGACCTCCTCCTCCGGTGACCGCCGACCTCCTACCCCAGGCGGTCGAACCCCTTCTCCTCCTCCTTTCCGACAGCCCCCTCCTCCTTCTTTCTCTGTGAGTTAATAATCTTTTTACATTTTTTACTAAAGAAAAGTAGGAGTGTACTTTTGCAACTTTAGTATACTTTTGCACTTCATATCAGGAGTTGTGAATATGTGTATCTATTTCTTGCTTTGATGAAGCATATAATGTTCTTGCTTTGATGAAGCATATAATATAATGTCCTACATTAAAATTTGAACCAAATTGATGGATGTAGATAATGATATTGACTTAATATTGAGGTTGTATCTAACAGAATGGTATTTGATGATAATGGTTGTTCTATAAGGTATCTTCAGGGTTGTCTCTTCTTTGATAAACTACTCATAGGAATGGTCTGATACCGATTTCAATACCGGTACTCATAGGAGTGCTATGGGGTGGTTTGTGACAGCAAATAGCTGAGTTATAGGGACTGAAATGGGACAGGTTTAAGGGGCCTATTAAGGACTGTTATGGGACAGTCTATGGGCTGTCATGAAGGCTGAATATAGGACAGATTTGGGGGTTATATGTATTGCTCTGGGGCAGCTAAGGACAGGTATTATGGACTGGTTTTGGAGTGCTTATAGGCTGCTAAATGGGGGAGTAGTTGGCTGTCAACCTTGGACTGGAATGGGGGTGTTAAATGGGTTGATATGGCTGATATGGTTGATCCCCTGCCCCCCCCACTGCTATTAAATAGCAGTAAGTTACTGCTACTGCTGCTACTAAATAACAGTCCCCTTTGGGGACTGTTGAGTCTCCAGAGATCAGTCCCCCGGGTGGGGACTGATATACTCCAATGCTGCTGTTCACAGCAGTGAAGTCCCCCTCTTTTCACTCCATCAGTCACTCCCTCTAATACCTCACTCTCTCTAACTCTATATATACACACACTACACAAAACCAAAACCCCACACTCTCAATCCTCCCTCTCTAACAAATACACATACACTCACAATATCAACCAATTCCAACTCTAATTCACCACCCCATTGGCCGAACTCTCACCCAACATGAACACAAATGTAAACACACATAATATCACATATATATACATATATATAAGCCACAAATATATATATATATATATAAATATATATATATATATATTATATATATATATATATTATAAATATATATATATATATATATATATATATATATATATATATATATAATATTTATATATATATATTTATAAATATATATATATATATATATATATTTTATATATATATATATATATATATATATATATATATATATATATATATATATATTTAAATATATATATATATATATATATATATATATATATATATATATTTAAATATATATATATATATATATATATATATATATATATTATATATATATATATATATATATATATATATATATATATATATATATATATATATATATATATATATATATATAATAACATATATATAACCATTGATATATATATATATACATATATACATATAGTTAAATAATATGATACAATATGATACATAGAAAAACACATCTCTAAACCAATAGAAACACAAATGATCCGAGAAATTATATACATATAGTTATCCTTCTTCCTTCATGATTAAAGTTCGGTCATCATAGTCATGATTATGGATATCCGATATCTTAACCAAAGTGAAATATATCTGAAATATTAATAACATACATCTTATGAATTAAGCAAGGAAGTAAACAAACACAAATGATCCGAGAAATTGTATACGAGCACATTGGACTTGGACACGAGCACATTGGACTTGGACACGATTTCGATATCGATACTAATAGGAATATCCTCAAATGCTATTACTTTCACAAGTGTTTCAACGATGTGCTTGTATCTATCTTACAGAATTATCCTCAAATGGATATGGAGCTGAATTACTATATGCGAAATCGTACTTGGATGTACAACCGTCATCCTGATGACATATGCAGTGTGCGGGATGAATTCATAGAGGGTGTACACCAGTTCCTGCAGTTTGCCAAGGCGTTCCCTCAGTACATGGACGGTACCAAAATTAAGTGTCCGTGTGTGAGATGTCGCAACTTGAAATATTATCCAGAAGCGGATGTCACATATCATTTATACTCGAAGGGTTTCACGCCGAATTACTATCAGTGGAGCGAGCACAGAGAACTTGTGTCTTTAGCATCGGAGTACGAGCCTTATGTGGATGTCCACAACAACGCTCCTTACGACGATGGGTTGGTGAACATGGTTTTTGACGCGGCCGGGCCTAGTTTCGATCCGGATGATCATGATGCACCTGAGGAGGCACCGAACCCCGATGCTGCACAATTCATGGAGTTGCTGGAGAATGCAAGGACTCCATTATATCCTGGTTGTGAGGATCATTCACCGTTGGAGGTGGTTACAAGATTGTTGAGCATCAAGTCCGATTTTAACATGTAGCAAGATTGCTACAACCGTCTTATGGAGTTGCTTATAGAAATATTGTCTGAGTGTGCGAAGTTGCCTAAAGACTTCTACCGGTCTAAGAGGATGGTTAGATCGCTCTTGATGGGATACGAAAAAATTGATGTCTGTCGCAACGGGTGCATGTTGTACTACAAAGACGACAAGGATGAAGATGCCTGCAGATTTTGTGGTGTCGATCGCTACATGGCATGTGGTAGAGGAAAGTCTGTCGGTGCCAGGAAGCCTACCTCTTTGATGCACTACTTGCCGTTGACGCCGCGGTTGCAGCGGTTGTTTATGGTGAAGGAAACTGCAGAAAACATGAGTTGGCATAAGCGGGAACATACCGAAGGAGTGTTGGATCACCCATCTGATGGAGAAGCATGGAAGCACTTTGATCCAGAGTATCCAGATTTTGCTTCCGATCTGCGTAATGTCAGATTGGGTCTCTGCTCCGACGGTTTTACCCCATTCGGACTTTCGGGATCCCAGTATTCGTGTTGGCCTGTGATCGTCACCCCGTACAATCTACTGCCTTGGATGTGCATGAAAACTCCGTATATGTTCTTCACCGTTATAATCCCAGGTCTGAACAATCCGAAAAGGAACATTGATGTGTATTTACAGCCATTGATTGATGAGGTGAATCATCTGTGGGAAGTAGGTTCCAACACGTACGATGTATCTAGAAAACAAAATTTCCAGATGCGGGCAGCACTTATGTGGACCATCAACGACTTTCCGGCCTATAGAATGTTATCTGGATGGAGCACATATGGTCGTCTTTCATGTTCGTATTGCATGGACAGCACTAAGGCTTTCCGTTTGAAATACGGAGGCAAACCGTCCTTCTTCGATTGTCATCGACAATTCCTGCTGAAGGATCATCCATACCAGAGGAACATGAATGCTTTTCGTGCTGGCATTGTGGAGAAGGCTAATCCCCCGCCAAGGTGGCCCGGACACACGATATGGGAAGAGGTAAAAGATTTACCAAGAGCTATTGAGCAGCCTGCTACGGGCTACAAGTGTGACAGATTTGGTCGCACTCATAACTGGACGAAGAGGAGTATATTCTGGGATCTTCCATATTGGAGCACCAATCTGATATGTATATCGAGAAGAATGTGTTTGACAACATAATTAATACTGTAATGGACGTAAAGGGGAAGACGAAAGACAATCCAAAGGCTAGATTAGACTTGGAAGAAATATGTAGACGTCCTGCATTGCATTTGATAGAGGACGAGAATGGGAAGTTGAAGCAGCCTAAGACAATTTTCTCACTAGAGAAGGAGGATAAAGTGTGTAGGTGGATTCAAGGTCTGAAATTTCCAGATGGGTATGTTTCGAACTTGAGAAGATGCGTCGACCTCAAGGAGAACAAACTGACAGGTATGAAGAGCCATGATTGTCACGTATTCATGGAGCGGTTAATTTCGAGTGCATTTCGGAAATTCTTACCGCAGGCAGTTTGGGATCCATTGACGGAGCTTAGCATATTCTTCAGGGACCTTTGTTCTAAGAAATTGCTCGTTGATCGTCTAGAAAAGCAAGAGAAGGACATTGCATTAACACTGTGCAAGCTAGAGAGGGTGTTTCCTCCTGGATTCTTCGACTCTATGGAGCATTTGTCGATTCATCTTTCCTACGAGGCACATGTTGGTGGACCCGTCGAATATCGATGGATGTACCCATTCGAGCGACATTTGAATCACCTAAAAAGAAAGGTAAAAAATAAGGCTCGGGTCGAGGGTTCTATTTGTGAAGCCTATATTCTCGAAGAGATTACAAATTTCTGCTCCTCCTATTTCAAACCTCATGTTGCTACGAATAGAATAAGGGCTCCGAGAAACGACGACGGATATCAAGAATTTAATGATGGAATACTGAAAGTATTCAATGCGTCCGAAAAGCCTTCGGGGAAAATGAAGAAGAGATATTTGAATGACGAAGAGCTAAGGGCTGCTCAGTTGTATGTATTACTCAATTGCGACGAGGATGAAGTGGAGAAGCTAGAGGGGTAAGTAAGGAATGATGAGTTTACGTCATCTCAATGTAATAGTATAAGCTAATATTATTGTACTAATCGGCGGTTGCTTCGTTGTTTTCTAGCACATTTAATGATGAGTTGAGGCTAGTTAGACCCTACCTAACAGACGAAGCATTAGAAAAAGAAATGAGACGTCATTTTCCTTCTTGGTTGAGCGAATATGTAAGTAGCTCTGTAATTACTGGCCTCTTCTAATACAACTGCGCAATAAATAACTTATTATCTCTTCTTTGATATTCAGGTCGATCGTCTAATTTCACCCGAAATTGAATTAATTAGAACTCTTGCCAAGGAACCAATTACTTTTGTTAAAATATGGTCAAGTTACTGTGTCAATGGCTTTCGGTTCAAGTCGACAAATGCTCCGATCAGAGACAGCTTCCTGGATCTTGATTCTACGAAAAACAGTTGTTTGTGTATCAAGTCTTCGAACTACAAAGACGTCGATCCAGGAAATGATTTCTTTGGCATCTTGCGAGAGATTATGGAGTTGTCATATAATAATGGCATAGAACCTGCAAAGATCGTGTTGTTCAAGTGTGAATGGTTCGATCCGATTGAAAATCAAGGTTGGAAAATTGACAAGCATGGTCTTATGGATATAAACTACAAGCGTAGATATCAAGTCTATGAACCGTTTGTCCTAGCAACTCAGGCTCAGCTCGTGTACTTCACAGCTTATCCGAGACGAGGAGCAACGAAGTCTGACCGGTGGACAGTATGCAAGACTAAAGCTAGAGATACTTTTGATGTTGACGAAAAAGCTTACCAGGAGGACGAGCTACCTCTTGTAACCATTATTGTCGATGTGGACTCCACGGAAGTTACGCATTATACGACACATAATGTAAAAGATGTAGAATTATCCGAAGAGGAAGACGAAGCCGACGAAGACGAAGATAAAAGTGAAGATGAGGAGGAAGAGGAAGATGAGGTCGAGGAAGACGAACAAGATGATTATTCTGAAGATGATTGAGAAAGATATACTTATCTGAACTTAGATGTTTCTTCTAGAATATATTATCTGGACTTAGATGTTTATTGTAGAATGTATCATCATATGTTGTCTTGGTTATTATCTTGTCTTTGTTGTACTTTCATATTTTTAGTCTCTATTATTTGTTGTACTTTTATATTTCTAGTCTCTATTATTTGTTGTATTATCATATGCTGTTATCAGGTATGGCAGGTCGTCGCAGATCGTTTCGAGGGGGACGACGAGGTTATGATCCTCCGGTACTTCCTACAGGTACTGCTAGAGGACGGAGTTTCCTTCGGTACCTCCTACTGGTACCGGCTCTGGATCCTCGTCGTCGATTACTCCTCCATATCGGACAGTAGCTGGGCCTGCTGGGACGACGTCACGTGGCATATCTCATGGAACGAGTAGTTCCAGGCCTGTTGAGAGTGCTCGCCCGTCTAGCGTTCCTGCTGCTGATACGACGATGGAGACGGATGAGCATATGGTGGAGGCTGCGCCGACGGCCAAAGAGGACGCGCCGACGGCCGACCAGAATCATGCAGATGATGCATGCGCACCTCCGGAGGAGAAGAGGACGGAGATCTGGGCCGACGGTACAAAGTAGGTATTTTGGTTTATAATTTTTTTTCTGTTTTTATCATAAATTAACTTTTTTCATGAATATAATATGTCTGTATAGATATCGTCCCCCAGAGGTACAGAGACGCCTAGGCCACATGCTGAGGCATGATTATGGTGGTGCTTGGATTAACTACTCTGATGCTCCAGACGAAAGAAAGAACTACTGGTTTACGCGCTTCAAGGTTAAAATAGATTTGCTTTTAATATGAATCATATAATTAATTTATATTATATATAACTGATAAATATTTGGTTTGCGCTCTTCTAGGATATGTTTTTCTATCCACCGCACCGGGCCGAGCTTATCGAGCGGATGTTTCCTGCCGTCGCTGCCAAGCTGATCCGCGACACTATTAATGATCAGAAGGCTCGTGATCGTGCCAGAAAGCCGATCCAAGGTTGGATCACCCCTGATCAGTGGAATGCGATGAAGGCTCGATTCGACGAGCCAAGGTACAAGGAGAAGTCGGAGAAGGCCAAGGCGGCGAGGCAACATGCCTCGAAGTGGTACGGTGGGTCGATTCCGATGACGAAACATTTTTGTCGTCTGGTATGTCTTTCTCTTTTAGAAATATTATTTTAATGCAAAACCGATAAATTATTACTAAGATAATATATTTAATTATAGGTAAGGAAGGTCGGTAACGCCGACATGGTGACCGTCTTCCTGGCCACCCATCGGAAGGGTGAAGGCCTTATTGACGAGAGGGCCGAGCAGACCTATGTAAATATTACAATACGTTATCTTAATTTAATACTTAGTGTCAATTTTAAGGCTTAATTGCACTTTAATACCCTCAACTATTCCGATTTTTCAACTTGATACCCTAAACTTTTTTACTCAACAACTTAATACCTCAACTATTATATTTTTTCAACTTCATACCTAAAATTTTAAAAATTCCGAAAATGTCCTTATTCCTTCCGTCTCCACTTCTCCCCTCTCCCCCCTCCCCCATTCCGGCCACCCTCTCCTCCCGCACAGCTCTAGCCCCCCTCCCTCCTGCCCCCCTCCGGCCAACCCGATGTCCTTCCGATTCTAAATCATGCGGCATTTGGCTTCCCACCTACTTTCTGAGCTATCCATCCCAAGCCATCGTAGAGTCCTTCGCCTGTAATAGCACAACATGCTTGGATGTGCCAGTCATGGGTCTTGATGCTATGTAGGAGAGGGCGTAAGTGATCTCAACAGGTGATATAGCATCCTTGAGGTCCTGCTTGTTGGCAAATACAAGCACCACAGAGTGCTCCAGGTCTCCATGTTGGAGCAACCTGAAGATCCTTCATGATGGAGATTCGAGCTCGGTCAGTGCTGTCAGTCACTATTATCACGGCAGTCACTACTATCACGACATGGGTACCCCGATAGTAGGTTGCCCAGCAAGCTCTTAGCCGGAAGGGGGAGGGGGATCGAAAACGGGAAAGGGAGTGGGAGAGGTAAATTTTAAGTTTGACCATGGCTATTTTCGTCTAAAATTTTTTTCGGGTATCAACTTGTTACAAAAAAAAGTTTAGGGTATCAAGTTGAAAAATAGAAATAGTTGAAGGTATCAAAGTGCAATTAAGCCCAATTTTAATATAACTTAGTAAATATGATGCAAATAAATATTCATGTAGTTAGTAATAATAAGTACATTAATTAGAAATTAGAAATTATAGAGTACTATCCATACTTTCTAGGCCGAGTATCAGAGGCTGCAGGAACGGGCGGCTGCTAGTGCACCTAATGTAGGAGAGGCCGGTACTTCCTCGCAGCCCACTCAAGCTCCGTCGACGGACGACCTATGGATGACCGCCGTTGGTAGACTCCATAGGGGTACGTACTACGGTATGGGATCCTATGGCGCCCTAGTTGCGACCCAGTCCTCTAGGGCATCTCCTGCTAGTGTGTATGGTCCACAGCCGTCCCAGGAGTCTGTCCGAGTCTACCAGATGATAGAGTCTCTCCGTGACGACCTGCTACGACGGATCGAGGAGCAGTCTCAGCACCCTACGGACGATCCTGTGCTGCTAGCACGATTGGATGCGCTCGATCGCGACATTATGGAGCTCATGGAGACGACCGAGAGGACAGAGCGCAACGCTGGAGGGTTAGAGCGCATGGTGACAGAGCTGCAGACAGCACAGGTGACTATGACCGATAGGCTGAGGTTGGTGACGGATTCGATGGTCCAGAGCACTGATAGACTGTTATCTACCATGGATACATACAACCAGCGACTTATAGCGTTGGAGCGTGCTGGTCCTCCGGGTGCACCTTCATCGTCGTCGACTCCGCCGCCTCCACCGCCTTCTTCATCGACACCAACTCCACCGACGTCACTGCCTGCTCCATCGGTATCGATTTCACTTGAGAAGTATGAGTTGTTCTTGTCCCTTCATCGTGGCGGCCCCTCCTGCACCAGATCCCTAGTAGTCCTAGTTAGGACTGTTTGTTTGTGTTTGTTTCATCCTTTGTTTGTGACTTGGATATTTGTTGGTTGTGTAGACTTGGATGTTTGGATCCTATTTGTTGGATCCTATTCTATTTGTTGGTTGTGTGTAGACTTTGGTTATTTGGTTGTAGACTTTGTTATTTGGTGTATTTGGATGTTATTATTCGTTTATGTTATTATTCGTTTCAATTGGATGTTAATGTGCTTCTGTGGTTTACGTTTACCGGTGTTGAGTGTTCCACCGAAGGGGTCGGCGAACCCAGGGAGAAAAGAATATCTGTTATACTGTGTCTTTATGGTTATCTTTTTAAACTGCAGGGAGAAAAGGACATTATGTATTTTTTTTCAGATTTATCGACGTTTATCGACGTTTACCGACGACCACCGACGTACGTTTGCGTCGGTAAACGTCGGCAAATCTGAAATTTTTTCCAGGGTACCGACGTTTATCGACATCCTTCTACGTCGGAGACCGTCGGTAAGCGTCGCTACACGTCGGTAATAATCCCAGGAATTACCGACATTTAGTGACATTTTAAACGACGGTAAATGTCGATAAATTCCCAGGATTTTACCGACGTGTAGCGACTTTAAACACGTCGCTAATCCACCGACGAAACGACGGTAGACGTCGGTAATATACCGACGTAAATATACGTCGGTAAACGTCGGTATTTGCGACGTTCGGCGACATTTTAAAGATTACCGACTTACGTTTCTGCGACAAGTCCAAAACGTCGGTAATTGCGTCGGTAACTATTTTTAGCGACAAAATTTGTCGTTTTAGCGACGTCTTTAGGCGTCGCTAAAACGACTTATTCTGGTAGCGACCATGGAGATGTATGTTGTATTGGTATTCTACCTTAGTGATTTAGAAAGCAATTTGGAAACGATTGTTATATATATATATATATATATATATATATATATATATATATATATATATATATTTTATATATATATATATATATATATATATATATATATATATATATATATATATATACATATTATATATATATACATATTATATATATATACATATTATTGTGCTTGCTATTATTGTGCTTGCTATTAGAAATAATATATATATATATATATACATATTATTGTGCTTGCTATTAGAAATAATATATGTTTGATAATATAGTAAATAAATTTCTTTAACAAATATTTTGGACTTTATAGGATTTATCTAAGTTATATATATATATACTTGTGTATATATATAGAAGAATATTTATAATATATTTAAATTAGGCTTATATATATATATATATATATATATATATATATATATATATATATATATATATATATATATATATATATATGTTTAGTTTTCTAATTGTAATTATTAGTACATAAATTCTACATTATAAATATTGTTTATGTTTAAGATATTTTATTGTCTATATTGAGTTTGTGTTATATATAGATATATATAACATAAGGGAGTATATGAAGATATACGTGTGTACGTGTATATATACAGATATATATATATGTATACATATATGTGTATGAATATAAATATATACATAATAGTTGATAAAACAAAACAAAAAAAATATACATAATAGTTGATAAAACAAAACAAAAAAAAACAAACCAAATGCAACCAGCCCGAGCCTAGCAGCCCAAAGGCCGACTTCCTCGAGCTAATCCCAAGCCCAGCCCCATATGCTAAACCACACCAGCCCGAGCAAACAGTCCCCACGTTAACCCGAGAGACCCAGACCCCTTATAAACTGAGAACGCGCTCGAGAGATGGGAAGCAGAAAGCAAACCCTAACCCATTGAATGCTGCCACCTCCAATGCGCCACGCCTCCGTCGACACGCATGCGCCACCCTGGGCGCCGCTGCACGCGGCCATGGCCGCACGAATACAGCAGAGCGCGCGCGGGTACAGAGCAGCAGTCGCAGCGGAGTTGCGATGTTCGTCGCGATAATTCTTCGCACCTGCTCAACCATTCCCCGAGCCGCTTCTTCAGGTATGGACCCCATATATACACCTTCAAACCCATTAGATAGGTTTGAATGAAAACGAGTAGGAATTGACCTAAAAATCGACGTAAAGTCGAGTAAAAATTGTCTCGGAAACAGAGCAACGAAACAGTTGAAACCCCATGTTGGAAGACTGTTTTTACCCAACCTATTACACCAAATTATAGTTTTATTTTTCTTATGTATAGTATATATAACCGAGATTAGGACCCAGTAATTAGTTTTAATTATTCTGTATCTAGTTTCCAGAGAAATCAGATAAAAAATCAGCGAAAAACAGTTTTAAAAACTAGGAAAACTTAGAAAACACTCCGATACCACGTGCGTTCCGCCAAACCGGGCGACTTGGTCATGAACTGCAAGCATTGAAAGGTGCGTAATGGCTTCATGGACGTGTGGGCTTTGACAAAATTCAAATTGGTCGCGTGTACGCGACGAATTTGATACGTATCCGTCGAAATTCACCGTATCGGTCTCGGTACAAATTTTCCAATTACTTTGTGCACGCTCGTCAGATCGAGACGAAACTTATGCCAACAGGACCGTATTATTTTTCTGGTCCTGTATGCCAAGTTTGGTCCAATTCTGAGACAGTTGATTGGACCGCCGTTTGTGGGCCCCAGGGTCCGACTCAACGGACGATTTTGTGCATGGCCTGTCGGAATCCAACTCTGGACATACGGTTGGGTTCGTATCAGAAAACCGGATTCGTAGACATGTAGTTTGATGACTCTAGAGACCATTGACTCTGGCACGCTTTTTGGTGCAAAGCGGGTCCAACGGCGGACACCGTTTTGGCCCAAAATTACCGTTTTACCATTGTGTTCAGAATTGGACTTAAGGATAGGCAATCCTAGCTAATTTGACTATTCTGAGAATGTTGATAATGTTTGTTTCAACTTTCGGAGACAGTTGTGATGATTTGGACTTTATGGCTTAGCAGTTGACTATATTTTGTTGGATCTGCGTGCAACCTCCAAGCAAGATACCTTGCCTCCCTCTACGGTTCATTTTTATGCTTATAGTTCATATGTTTTAGTATGTTATCTTTAGTTACCTTAGTTGCTATAGATTTATATGATACCATGTTTACTAGTTTATTATCTTGCTTGTATATCAGTATTTCTTGACTTGATAGCGTAGTTACACCAGGCTTGTCCACATTATGGTTCATGCTAGAGTTGTCCTTACCAGTGTCATGACTGAGTTGTACCGTGTCGTCACTTGTATCTTGACTGAGTCGTGTCTACAAGTATGTGTAATTGAACTGCTATTTTCTTGTTTTGATTGCTTACAACCTGCGAGTCCACACACGGGGCGAGGGTAACTTGTCTTGAAACTGACCTGCGAGTCCACGTTCGGGGCGAGGGTTGGTATTCCATTGATCTCTTGTTTTCTTATTCTTCCAACAGTTCATTTACGCATAGTTGTTCTGGTATCCGTGTTCATAGTTACCTGTCAGTAGCCACATGTCAGTCTCATGTCTAGTTTCTGTTTATACCCTGTTCATATTATTGTATGATTAAACTGTTAGATAGGCATATTTTTATGTATCTTGCTATGTCCCTTAAGGACCTGATGATCTCTTCAGGTAGCTGATTGCATGGAGTTAGTTAGCGGCTCATGATGGTAGTGATTACACCTGCAGGGATACATGTATTTGCTTGTGATATTTCTTTATTATCCTCTCGTGCTTTATATTCCATGCCATGATATATTCTGTTTATTTTATAGACTCATATCATTCTTGGAGTCTAATCGGACAATATGCTAATGGACTGCAGACCATGACCCATAATTGTTCATTCTTGTCTTATATATTCATGTGGATTGAGATACACTGTAGATTACCATATTAGCCATGGTACCATGACCTTGACAGCTTATACGTACTTGAGTCGGGCTGGAGTTCGCTCGATACGTAACTAGCTTGCTCACGAGCTCGCGTCCGAAAACCGGGTACGGGTCGTGACAAGTTTTTGTGGTGGCCCATACAGGTCAGAGCATATCGTATCGGTTACGTAACTGTACCAGTACGAGCCTGCGAATATGACTAAACCTTAGAAATCTCAATCCACTATGCCTTAAAAATTCTCCTAGAAATTCTCTACGTCCTTGAAAACTCCATATTTGCTCTCAATTATACTTCTTTGCTACTCGTACCATTGATTCTCGTCCCTTCCTATTCCGGGGTGACGAATGATCGTGCTGTCTAAAATTTATCAGAAATTCTTAAATTATAGTATAATATTGTATGATTATTGAGTATTAGTTGTTTATAGATATGAAGGATTATAGAAACCATACGTCCAAAATATCTGTTGGTAGAATTGTTAGCAACTAGTTAGAAGACTATAAGATTTTAATGACCGTGTTTTGAGGAGTAGTGTGACCAAAGGTGGGTAGAAATTCTCAAGTATTCGGAGTTATAAAATGGCTAGAGAAGGTTATAGAATAATTTTGAGAAGTTAAATTTGAGGAGATTAAGGAAATACTAGCACTACAAGAAAAAACCCCTTTTATAACATTGTAAAAATATTGTAAAAGGGCTTTGACAACGTTTAGTAGAAAGTCGTTATATCCAGGGTTGTAAAAGATGGGCTATCTTCCACAACATTCGCTTGAACATTGTAAAAATGTTGTAGAAATTCTTTCCACAACAGTTTACAAATATTGTTGAAATTTATAAAATTTGACAAAACTCTTTCTACAACATTTTCTAAGTATTGTAAAAACACATTTTAAAACATATTATAAGTATTGTAAATATAATTTGTACAACGTTCTGCAATGGTAGTAAAAATATATCTACCATGTTTGTTAAACGTTGTGTATATATTTTGTACAATAGTGTACAAACATTGTAAAAAGAAGTTTATACAACTTTTAAAAAATGTTGTCTATATTATTCAATTATGTTTTCCAAACGTTGTAAATAATATTAATCAATCAGAGACAACTCAAACATTATTTACCAATTACAAAACTCGAACGAAGTAGAAACTGTAGGAACGAAGTCGTAAAGCAGAATACTCTAGAGATGAGGGTGAATAGAGTAGGCAGCGGAATATTGCTAATTAAAAACTTGTTAGCAGTTAGATCACAGAAATAATATCAATAAACACAAAGTAATAACTGTGAAAGAAAAGAGATCAGAAGGCAAACGCAAACAAAGCGATTTATACTGGTTTCCCTCTTGTGAGTACTAGTCCAGTCGGAAGAACTCTAGCTTCCAGTTGAATCCACTATTGGAAAATCCCGCAAGTTTTCATACGAAGTCCTTGCAACTTCTACAGACGCGAGCTTTGATACGAAGAACTCGACCAACTTCAGTTTTGAAGAGTCTTTCTTCAATCAAGCCTCTGATTACAATTTTTCTGAAATCTTCTAGACCGCACCGTACCGACAAATTGACTAGAAAATTGTAACTGGCTTGAGATTTGAAAATGAAAGCTTTTTAGAACTCTTTGGAAGAAACGTAAGCTTAGAAGAGAAAATATGAAAGTGAATGAGTGATTTGAAATGATCAGAATTTCTCTCTATTTATAGTTTTTTCAAAGGCAGAACTCTCGCAGAATTTGGGCAGAATTCAGATAGAACTCTATGTAACAATCCGCAATTGAAGGGAGACCAAGTTCAAAATCCAACGTTCACATAACGTTCAGTAACCAAACTCTAGCCGAACTCGGACCGAGTTCGGTCAGGGTTGGTCAGGGATATTTATAAAATGATTTTTGACTTTTTGAAATCCTTCAGAAGCTTTTTGTAAATAAGGAATATTTTTAAAAAAAACATAGGTCATTTTTGAAAGTAATTTTGGATAGCCTATTTGCCAGTATGACTTGGTGTACAATATATTCCTAGACTCAATAAAAGTAAAAATTATATTGCATAAAGAAATACAGTCTCGAGTGGCAAACATAGCTTCGGTCTTGAACTGAGTAGATATCCAATCTTGATCAGTGTCCAAGTATCCAAAACGTCTTGAGTAAACATCCGTATATCAAGACAGAGTTTGATCAATTATTAAAATCAGGTTTGACCATGACCAATGGGCCAACAATCTCCCCCAACAATCTCCCCCATTTTGATAATTGACAAACCTTGACCGATATAACATCTTTTGTCTTTATCAAAACAAATTGTACCAATATAATGTACCAAAAAATTATTCCTGTAGATTGTTCATATCCTGTATTCTTACAGATCGAAGATGTTAGATCTTATTTCTCCTCCGTTGTCACTTAGCAAAATAATTGCAAAAGAGAAAGCTCCCCTGCAATATACACTACAAAAATTCATCGATTTAGCGACGGCTATATCCGTCAAAAATCCGTCGGTAAATGTAATTACCGACGGATGATCGACGAATATTGGTTAAAAAAGGTCGTCGGGAAAAGCCTCGTCGCTAACTGCAATCCGTCGGCAAGTAGTCGCCTAGCGACGAATTAGCGACAGACTGCCGTCAACTATACTCGTGCAGTTTGCGACGACTCGCCGATGGATTACCGTCAAATTACGTATCAAAAGAAGTAATGACGTATCACTTACCGACGGACAAATCCGTCGCTACTTGGTCGGTAAATACGTATCATAGAGTTTCTGATACGTAAAATCCGTCGCCAAGTAGTCGCGAATGGTCGCTAAGTTTTGACGGAGCCGCGACGGAATACTGACGGAATATCCGTCGATACGGTTCTATGAATTATTCATATTTACAGAACATTGACGACGGATAATCCGTCGTTACTCCGTCGTGCGTCGTCGCTAGACCGTCGCCAATCGGTCGACATTATAGCGACGGATTATCCGTCGCCAATGTTTTACCGACTACTAGCGATGGTATACCAATGTAATATCCGTCGGTCTTATCCTGTAAATATTTCATAATTCCAGAACCTTGGCGATGGATAGTCCGTCGGCAGTTGGTCGCCAGTCCGCCGGTATCTGGGAAATTTTTGAAAAAAGCATAAAATTGGACATTCCTAATATACACAATTCTAATATACAAAACAAACAAATAATCCCAAGCAATTCCAATATACACAATTCCAATATACAAAACGCACAAACAATTCTAACACACAAATAAACACACAAATAATCCCATGCATTCAAATTGTTCACACAAATATTCAATATTTAAACACAAATATTCAATATTCAATATTTACTAATAAAATAATTCCAAAAATACAAACATCAACGAGGAGGGCTGCGATCGTCCGCTGGTGGTGGTACTCCCTGCTGCGACCGTCTCATATACTCCTCCACCAAGTACGGCGACAATTCCTCCATGATATGGCTTGGAAGTTGGCGCAGCTGCTCTGGCGTTATCATGTCAAGGAGGGCCGTCAAAGTAGGAGGCGGTATGATAGGGGCAGTAGGGTCAAAAAAAATGCTCGACGGAAGAAGGACCGAGAGCACTAGAAGGACCGACAACACCAGTAGAAGGATGCAGGTACGTGGACAACTGCGTCCGAATCTCCGACACCGCCTCGTTCAGATACGCAAGCTGGGACCTCACATCATCGTCTACTGGGACCACGAAAGGAGGCGGGGGAGGTGGAAATCTCGGAGTCATCGAGTGCAAATTAGCCAGGGAGCCGACTCCGTACACGCGCCCTTTCCTATAGCCGCCGACGGTATCTACGAATAAGTCGTCGTAGCGAGTGGCCGTAGAAGAGGGCGTCCCGACGGGCATCGTTTTGCCGACATCTTCGGGAGCAGATGGCTGAATCCGACTAAGGGCCTCACGATACGCAGCCTATCAAATGAATGTGTTAATTATACTATAAGTTTACCTAAGTTATAATCTAAATCCTATGTTACCCTAAGTTATAGTTTGAATCCTAAGTTTACCTAATAAGTTATTGTCTGAATCCTAAGTTTACCTAAGTTATTGTCTGAATACTTATAATTCTAACATAAATCTCATAAACGTAAGTACTTACATCCGTCGCCTTGGCCCTTTCGTCGAAGAAGCTTCCGTCCTTTCGCCTCTTGTGGACATGCTGGAATACATCGTGCATGGTGACCGAGTCAGCAAGTTTTCCTTCCTTTAACGCCTGTTGCGTTTGCATACGAAATATTCGTAGAATTTAATTAATTAAATATATTAATAGTACCGAATTAGATAGTGAATGAACTTACGGTATCTCACCAGATCTGCAAGCGTCGCTACGTGGGGCTTTGATCCCCCCGTATGTAGTCCCGCGGCCCGTCGGTTCGCTTTCACTTTTTTCGATTTCTCCTTGAAGGCAGGAGCATCCATCTTCTCCAATAGTTGCTCATAGTAGTCCTGTTGGATCCACTCCTTCTTCGAATGCGCCGTTCGAAGGTCATAAACCGCATCCCGGATCTTCTTTCCGGCGGCGCTTCTATAGGTCCTGCGGATCGCCTCCTCCGGCTCGTCGTCATAGAGGGTGTAACTCCTCTTCCCGAAATTTTTTCTGAAATTTTTTTTATTATTTATTTGATTTAAATGGTAATTTTTAGAATTTATAAATAATTATTTAATTCATTATTACGGTAGATAATTTTAGTCATGGTTAGGAATTGGGGTACAAGATGACCAAGAATCATGGCATGGATAGTGCAGTGGCGTGCTTTGACTAGTATTTAGCTATGGTAGGGGAATGCCAAGCCATAAGTGAATTCCAACTAAGAAAACCAGGCCAAGTTGCGACATGACCACTATAAATTTATTAGTAATATTATTTGACTTTTAGGTGACCCAGTTATACCGAACTAGTCATAACGGACCAGAACCAAGTCCAAGCCCACGTAGTCGGGTAGTATATTCAGAGACGACCATGGAGATGTATGTTGTATTGATATTCTACCTTAGTGATTTAGAAAGTAATTTGGAAACGATTGTTATATATATATACATATTATTGTGCTTGCTATTAGAAATAGTATATGTTTGATAATATAGCAAAAAAATTTCTTTAACAAATATTTTGGACTTTATAGGATTTATCTAAGTTATATATATACTTGTGTATATATATAGAAGTATATTTATAATATATGAAAATTAGGCTTATATATAAATATATATATGTTTAGTTTTCTAATTGTAATTATTAGTACATAAATTCTACATTATAAATATTGTTTATGTTTAAGATATTTTATTGTCTATATTGAGTTTGTGTTATATATAGATATATATAACATAAGGTAGTATATGAAGATATACGTGTGTATGTGTATATATACAGATATATATATGTATACATATATGTGTATGAATATAAAAATATACATAATAGTTGATAAAAAAACAAAAAAAAATATACATAATAGTTGATAAAAAATTAAAAAAAAACAAACCAAATGCAACCAGCCCGAGCCCAGCAGCCCAAAGGCCGACTTTCCCGAGCTAATCCTAAGCCCAGCCCCACGTGCTAAACCACACCTGCCCGAGCAAACAGTCCCCACGTTAACCCGAGAGACCCAGACCCTTTATAAACTGAGAACGCGCTCGAGAGATGGGGAGCAGAAAGCAAACCCTAACCCATCGAATGCTGCCACCTCCAATGTGCCCTGCCTCCGTCAACACGCACCGCCACCCTGGGCGCCACCGCACGCGGCCATGGCCGTGCGGATGCAGCAGAACACGTGTGGGTACAGAGCAGCAGTCGCAGCGGAGTTGCGATGTTCGTCGCGAGAATTCTTCGCACCTGCTCAACCATTTACCGAGCCGCTTCTTCAGGTATGGACCCCATATATACACCTTCAAACATATTAGATAGGTTTGAATGAAAACGAGTAGGAATCGACCAAAAAATCGACGTAAAGTCGAGTAAAAACTATCTCGGAAACAGAGCAACGAAACAGTTGAAACCCCATGTTGGAAGGCTGTTTTTACCCAACCTATTACACCAAATTATAGTTTTTTTTCTAATGTATAGTATATATAACTGAGATTAGGACCCAATAATTAGTTTGAATTATTCTGTATTAGTTTCCAGACAAATCAGATAAAAAATCAGCGAAAAACAGTTTTAAAAACTAGGAAAACTTAGAAAAGACTCCGATACCACGTGCGTCCTGCCAAACCGGACGACTTGGTCATGAACTACAATCATTGA
This sequence comes from Iris pallida, assembly GCA_029216955.1. NCBI lineage: Eukaryota > Viridiplantae > Streptophyta > Magnoliopsida > Asparagales > Iridaceae > Iris > Iris pallida. The sequence goes on along the minus strand of JANAVB010024597.1, from coordinate 8,074,868 downwards.
AAGGTGCGTAATGGCTTCGTGGACATGTGGGCTTTGACAAAATTCAAATTGGTCGCGTGTGCGCGACGAATTTGATGCGTATCCGTCAAAATTCACCGTATCGGCCTCGATGCAAAATTTTCAATTACTTTGTGCACGCTCGTCAGATCGAGACAAAACTTACGCCAACAGGACCGTATTATTTTTTTGGTCCTGTATGCCAAGTTTGGTCTAATTCTGAGGCAGTTGATTGGACCGTCATTTTGTGGGCCCCACGGTCTGACTCAACGGACGATTTTGTGCACGGCCTGCCGGAATCCAACTCTGGACATACGGTTGGATTCGTATCAGAAAATCAGATCCGTAGACATATAGTTTGATGAGTTTAGAGACCATTGACTCTGGCACATTTTTCGGTACAAAGTGGGTCCAACGGCGGATACCGTTTTGGTCTGAAATTACCGTTTTGCCCCTGTGTCCAGAATTGGACTTAAGGATGGGCAATCCTAGCTAATTTGACTATTCTGAGAATGTTGGTAATATTTGTTTCAGCTTTCGGAGACAGTTGTGATGATTTGGACTTTATGGCTTAGCAGTTGACTATATTTGTGATGATTTGGACTTTATGGCTTAGCAGTTGACTATATTTTGTTGGATCTGCGTGCAACCTCCAGGAAAGATACCTTGTCTCCCTCTACGATTCATTTTATGCTTATAGTTCATATGTTTTAGTATGTTATCTTTAGTTACCTTAGTTGCTATAGATTTATATGATACCATGTTTACTAGTTTATTATCTTGCTTGTATATCAGTATTTCTTGACTTGATAGCGTAGTTACACCAGGCTTGTCCACATTATGGTTCATGCTAGAGTTATCCTTACCTGTGTCATGACTGAGTTGTACCTGTATCTTGACTGAGTCGTGTCTACAAGTATGTGTAATTGAACTGCTATTTCCTTGTTTTGATTGCTTACAACCTGCGAGTCCACACACGGGACGAGGGTTGATCGTTTGCACCTGCGATTCCACACACGTGGCGAGGGAGACTTGTATTAAAACTGACCTGCGAGTCTATGTTCGGGGCGAGGGTTGGTATTCCATTAATCTCTTGTTTACTTGTTCTTCCAGCAGTTCATTTACGCATAGTTGTTCTGGTATCCGTGTTCATAGTTACCTGTCAGTAGCCACATGTCAGTCTCATGTCTAGTTCCTGTTTATACCCTGTTTATATTATTGTATGATTAAACTGTTAGATAGACACGTTTTTATGTATCTTGCTATGTCCCCTGAGGACCTGATGATCTCTTCAGGTAGCTGATTGCATGGAGTTAGTTAGCGCCTCATAATGGTAGTGATTACACCTGCAAGAATACAGGTATTTGCTTGTGATATTTCTTTATTATCCTCTCGTGCTTTATATTCCATGCCATGATATATTTTACTTATTTTATAGACTCATATCATTCTTCGAGTCTAATCGGACAATATGCTAATGGGCTGCAGACCATGACCCATAATTGTTCATTCTTGTCTTATATATTCATGTGGATTGAGATACACTGTAGATTACCATATTAGCCATGATACCATGACCTTGACAGCTTATACGTACTCGAGTCGGGTTGGAGTCCGCTCGATACGTAACTGGCTTGCTCACGAGCTCGCGTCCGAAAATCGGGTGCGGGTCGTGACAGATGGTGCCTCTTATGCAAACACCAGAATCCTTGGTACTAAAGCCGTCAATGAGATATTCTCCATTTATAGCATTCTGAGTTGCCTTAAACTTGAGGCCATTAACGACATAGCTGGCCAAGTCTTTGCTTGCTTCTTCGGTCCCAATGCCAAATAACGAATACTATCATTTGTGAGTATTGTTTCAGGAAATAAAACCTGTAAACAAATATTAATAATTTAAATATTTTAGATGTATATATTTTAATGGTAGCCACATAAATTATTATCTCAGTTACTTACGTATTTGCGAAACCAGGACGGAAAGGTACAATCAACCTCTCTTTGAAGTCCTTCATCGGTAATATCGGGTGTCCTCATTTGGACTTCATCTCTAAATATACAGTTAGAGAGTAAGAATAAGTGTAGTCAGTTACTTCACCAAATTAGAGATTATAACAAGTGTAAGTGTAGTCACTTACTTCTCCAAATCTCTCACTTCTTGTATGTCACAATTTAACAAGACATATCGGTGAGCGGCATCATACTCATTGCCAGTCAATCACCGTTTCTTACTAGCCCCAATAGGCTTGCCCCTTACATTGAATATACCTCCATCCTCAACATCCTTGTCATTCCTTTGAGGTCTATTTCGATTTGTCTTAACATGAGTATCGAAATAAATGGAACAGAAGTTTGATACCTCCTCAATAAGATATGCTTCGCATATCGAAGCCTCTATATGAGCCTTGTTGCCAACTTTCTTCTTTAAGTGGTGTAGGTATCTAGAGAGAGAAATTATCAGTGTAGTTAAAAATAAAATTCAACTTAAATTATATCGATTTTTATGTACCTCTCAAATGGGTACATCCATCGATAATGAACAGGTGCACTGACACGGGCTTCGTATGCTAGATGAATCAGTAGATTCTCCATGCTGTCGAAGAAGCCCGGAGGAAATATTTTCTCTAACTTGCAAATTGTTAAGACAATCTTCTCCTCAAGTTCAACCATGTGTTGCACCGTCAACTTAGTTGAATAGATATCCCTGAAGAATGTAGATAGCTCGGCCAACGAAACCCATACAGAAGAAGGCAACAACTCTCTCAACACAATGGGTAGTAATCTTTTCATAAACATGTGGCAGTCGTGACTCTTCATTCCCGCTAACTTGCGTTCATTGAGATCAACGCATCTAGACAAAGTCGACACATAGCCGTCGAAAAATCTTAAAGTAGATATCCACTTGCAGATTATTAATCTATCTTCCTTGCTCAATGTGTATTGTGCTACCGGCTTTGTTAATTGTCCACCAGCTCTCCTTTGTATCAAGTTCAGATGAGGACTCTTGCATATCTCGGCAATGTCTTGTCTTTCTTTTGGATTGTCCTTCGTCTTTCCTTTAATATCTATGACGGTATTGAAGACATTATCGAACACATTTTTTTCGATATGCATGACATCAAGATTATGTCTTATAAGATTATCTTTCCAATAAGGCAAGTCTCAGAAGATACTCCGCTTGGTCCAGTTATGGCTTTGTCCGAACCCCTCGACACAATTGTTCGATGGATCTTCAACTTTACATCATCCCAAATATCGTATCCCGACAATCTGGCAGGCGGATGAGAAAATTCTTGTTTTTCAGCTCTGAACGCGTCCTTGTTCTTTCTCCAAGGATGACTTGCGGGCAGATATTGACGGTGACAGTCAAAGAAAGAAGTTTTTCCTCCATGCTTAAGGCGGAACGCCTTACTATTTTTCATACATATCAGACAAGACATCCTGCCGTGAGTACTCCATCCCGACAGCATACCGTATGCTGGAAAATTATTTATTGTCCACATCAGTGAAGCTCTCATCTGAAAGTTCTGTTTCCTGAAAATATCGTAGGTCGCGACGCCGATCTCCAACAGCTGTTTAAGCTCATCCACCAACGGCTGTAAATATATATCGATGTTCTTCGTCAAATTTTTGGGACCCGGTATGATAGCTGTCAAGAACATATAAGGAGTCTTCATACACATCCATGGTGGCAGATTATAAGGGGTAAGAATGACCGGCCAGCAGGAGTATTAAGATCCCGACTGCCCGAAAGGGGCGAAGCCATCAGAACATAGCACCAGCCGTACATTTCTAGGCTCTGCAGCAAAATTTGGATGACACCAGTCAAAATGTTTCCACGCCTCTCCGTCCGAAGGATGTGAAAATTCTCCATCGTCCTTTGTGCGTTCTTCGTTGGGCCACGTCATGTGTTCAGCTGTATTCAGAGACGTATACATCCTCTGCAAGCGCTTCGTGATCAACAAGTAATGCATATACTTGTAAGGACGTCGTTTTCAAGTTTACTTTCCTTTTTCCTTTACTAACTTGTAACGATCCGTATTACAGAAGCTGCAACTTTCTATGTCCTCCTTTTCCTTGTAGTATAATATGCAACCGTTGCGAAAACAATCTATCTTATCATACCCCAGTCCCAGTTTTCGGACCATCATCTTTGACTTGTAGAAGTTTTTTGGGAGCTCTTTCGATTCCTTCGGTAAGATCTCTCTCGCTAGTGTAGGCCTCGAAAATGAAAGTCACGCTGAGTTGATCAAAACAAAGTCTAAAAGTCACGCTGAGTTGATCAAGACAATGTCTAAAATACACGCTGGGTTCTACCAGACTATTTTCTCAATATACGCTGAGTTCAGCTCATCATTTGTCAGAGTGTCATCATGACTGACAGCACGACAGTCAAAGAATGTCTCCTCGTATGCCACGTATACACGAGATTCGAGAGATCACAGCCGACTATTACGTGATTTTTGAAATCTTCTTCAACAAGACTCAGCCTTCGTCAAGTTGGCGTACCAAAAGAGCTTATTGTCATTTAATATGACTGACAAGGCAATCACTGTCAGAGATTTTGTGTCAGTTGAGGCACGTCGAATCAAGACAGCTGGCAGTCTTGCCTCAATCTTGCGTATATTTTGAGCCTTCTGGATCAAGTCTGCATGTATTTTGAACTTATATGTTCCTTCCTCAAGTCTGCGTAGATTTTAAAGCTTTTTGTCCCAAGTTTGCATGGATTCTGAAGTTTCCTTCCTCAAGTCTGCGTGGATTTTGAAGCTTTTTGCACCAAGTCTGCGTGGATTCTGAAGCTTCTTGCCCCAAGTCTGCATGGATTTTGAAGCTTTCTGACTTAAGTCTACGTGGATTTCGTCTTCAACAAGTCTGCGTGGATTTCATCAAATTGGAGTATGTGGCAGCCATGCCACTGATCTCTCACTCGCGTGTCCTGTAACTTGCACACGACTCATGCATGATTGTTATGTGTCCAACAGTTACAGGCCACGTCCAGTAACTGCTCATAAACTTGCGTATGTTAAATCCTGCGTGATTTTCAACTATGCACAGGCTGTGAAGACAGTTATCTTTTCAGTTATTTTTGACTCTATAAATAGAGTTCTTTTCTTATTTATTGTACAGATACATAGTTGTCTAAATTACTGTCAAAATTTTGAGAGCTTTTCTTCTTCGCATCGTCCAAGGGATAAAGCGATCGTCTTCTAGATCGGATTCCTACAGTTGTAATTTTCCCAGAAACACAATAAATAAAGTGAATTTATTTATGGAAAACAAATTGGCGACTCTGCTGGAAAAAACCATCTCCTCTTCTGAGATGGCTACAACTCAATGCGACACTTCGTCAGTCGGCTTGACGAAGAAGGTGATATCGATCCAACTTGATCAACTCGCCTACGAAGAAATACAGCGGGCTAAGGGTGGCAAGCCCACTTCAGCTTCCATCTCCACTGCCAAGTCGAAGGGACGATCTGTCTACGTCCCTAAGAATCTGTTGGCAACTAACAGTGAAGTTTCTGCCACAGTGTCTACTCCTAACACTGGCAAGAACTCTACTGCAAGCACGCACGCTCTTGTGTGCTCGAAGACGACAGCAATCAAAAGTCACGCTGACAGCACTGGCTCCTTAGCCAAATCTGTTCCAGCGTGCAATCTCAAAATCAAAAGTCACGCTGACAGCACTGGCTCCTTAGTCAAGCCTGTTCCAGCGTGTAATCTCAAAATCAAAAGTCACGCTGACAGCACTGGCTCCTTAGCCAAATCTGTTCCAGCGTATATTTCTAAAGTCAAAAATCATGCTAACAGCACTGGTTCTTTAACCAAGCCTGTTTCAGTGTGTATTCCAGCATACTATAAGAAGAATAGCTCTTTAGCTATCTCTTCTTCTTTGCCAAGTTCTACTAGAACTGGGGGTGGTCTTGCTAAAACTCCTTCACAAATGGCACACAAAGTCCCTTCGAAAAGGAACAATTCTTTAGTTGTTTCTTCTGCTCCTGTAGTGTTTACTTCAGGAACAGCTTTGACTGACAGTTTTGTTAGTCAAGGAAAAGGAGATGGTCTTTTGACTACTCTTCCCTCTGGACATTCTATGTCTCAAAACTTGAATAAGTCCAAGAAGAAACATTTCTTAATGTCTTCTTCTACGACTTCTTCGAATTGGGCACAGAATTTGTCTATAAAAGAGGGTTTGTTACCAACTCCTAATCAAGGGGGTGGTTCATCTCTTCCTTCTCTACAAATATCCAGATCAATGGAAGGAAAACTCCAAGTGTCAAAAACCAATGTTTTACTTCCAACTGATCTAAGAACAAAACTTAAACAAATCCGTTTGGAAAGCACTTCTGCAAGAGATCCAGATGTAGAGTATGCTAGAAATTATGTGGCTCATATTAATCACTCTCTATATAATCAAGAGCCACCAAGACCCAAGAACTGGAAATATATTCCTAAAAATACACAAAGAATGTTCTCTGATGTACCTCAATCTTTACAAACAGATTTGCGAGAACACCTTCAACAGAAGAGAAAGAATAATTCTGTGCCAAGGGATCGCGACCATGTTGAATGTGACTTCCAGCCGAAAGTCATAATTCAATGCAGATGTCAATTAATGGATCATGACCATGCTGATCATGAATATGACTTCCAGCCAAGAGTCACGATGCAATGCAGATGTCAATCTAAACGACAATCTGTCTTCAACCGAATTCAGTGTGAACCTATGCCTGATGAAGATGAACCTCTGTTTGCTTCTGTCAACATGACTTCTCGGGATATTGGGGGTAGACCTGATAGTCCAGATAGAGTATATAGAGGCACCAGGTCAAGAGTTATGGCTTCTAATCAAAGGACTTTGATTCCTGAAGATGATTCTGAATTTCTTGGAGAATCTAATTTCCCACCTCTTCCTACTGGGGGTAGTTCTCCTGCAAATGACTTTGATACACAAAGTAATGATTCAGAACAAACAACATCCACTAGTTCATCAATAATCCCTCGTACAGTCACGACTTATATGGTCGATGGGAATACTGATGAACCTTCTTCTTCGACGACTCCTCAAGATCAAAGAATTGCTTCTTTGGAACATCAAATGAAATCTATGGCTGACACTATGAAGTCGATGTATGAACTCATGGCAACCCAGATGCAAAATCGACAGACTGTACCTGAAGCTATACCAATTGATACTGGTGTAATTCCAGTACATGTTCCTCCAGCAGTACAATCCAATACTCTTGGACAAGTTCAACCAGTTCCTAATCACTCAGGAGCTGGAGGTAGTGCTTATAATGCTGTTCCTCCTCCCAACTATTCTGTACAAGCTACAACTCCACAATCTTCCGGAGTTGTTACTGAAGAATTGAAGAACCTCAAAACTCAATTTGAGGCATTCAAACAGAAGGATGGTTTGCAAAGGTTAGGTATCAAGCAACCTTACCCGATAGAATGGAAGCAAGTATCTTATCCTCCTAAATACAAGCCTCCTACTATCTCATTCTATGATGGAACCACTTCTCCAAGTCAATTTATCAATCACTTTGAAGTGATGACTGACCAGTTGCAACCAAGTGACGCCCTCCTTACTCGGGTGTTTGTCGGATGTCTCAAGGGAACGGCTTATGAATGGTATAGAAGTCTCCCTGATGGGTGTATTACCTCATTTGCCGGTTTCAAACAAATGTTTCTTGAACGATTCTATGAAGGGCTCAATGACATGACTATGTCTGCTCTCATAAGAATCAAGCAGAAGAATAATAAAACTACAGAGGAATTCATTGAACGGTTTCGAAGAGAAGCTTTGAAGATGCCTCTTGGAACTCCTGATGCTGTCACCATCGACACATGCAAATCAAATTTGTTGCCAATCATCAGCATGTGGACAGGATCTACTCAGTTTCAAGATTGGCCTTCCTTCATAGTTAGTGCCAAGGCCGCAGAAATTAGTGCTGAAACCTTCAATGGTTTAGGAGTGCAGATGACTCCCAAAGAAACCGATCAAAGTACTAACAATAATGCTAAATCCAATACTCGCAAGGGAAAAGAAACCCTTGAAGTTAATCTTGAGAGTAAAGATGCATCAACTGTTCAAACTCCTCCTGCCTCTACGACCCAACAACCAAGAGCACCTCGTCCCAAAGAAGAATACTCTTTTGATGACGATGATGTCCTCGGTATCTTTGAATGTTTGCTGAAAGGTAATAAAATACAATTACCTGAAATCAAGAAACCTGATGAAGCTGGTAAGACGGATCATCCTAAATACTGTCCATACCACAGAATGTTGGGTCACACAATTCGTACATGTTATGTACTGAAAGGAAAGATCCAGGAAATGATTAAATCTGGAGCTATCTCTCTTACTCCGAAAGATAAGACCGTCACCTCCAACGTCGTCTCTATGCAATTCGGAGATTTCCCTCCTCAACTCCTTGAAAGCGGGATCATTCCTATTCCCAAGGTAACTCTTGAAATAGTGAATATTCCTCCTCCACAGTCTGAAGGTTTAGTTCCGATCACTATGGAAACAGGAGAAATCCTATGGATTCATCCTGATTTAGTAGCAGATTTTGAATCTCCTCCCCTTCAAAAGATTTCTTCCCGAAAATCTAAGAAGGCTGGAAAGACTAAGTCATGTCATATGACTTCTCTCGGATCTACTCCCGACACAGAATCAAAAGACAAAGCAGAAGCACTTGATGGTGCTACTAGAACAGGGAAACCTTATCTAAAGGATTATTCCAAGAGTCCTGAGGATACTCCTGATATCCCTCCTGCTGACAAAAATACTTCTGATGTTCCTGAGGAAGAATCATCCACTGTACCTGTTCCTTCAACTGCACCGGGGGTACCTACTCCTTCCAAGCCTACAGCTCTTGAGAAAGGCAAACAACAAGCTCGATTTGATAAACCAATCAAGAAGTCCCCTCCTCTTGGACTTCAGAAGCCTTATAACTTCGACATTCTAGCTCAACTTGCTAATACTCCAGCTAGAATGTCCCTCTTTGAACTTCTACGTCTTTCTAAAGAGACTCGGGAGATATTAAGTGAGGCACTTCTTCAGGCAGACTCTTGTCTTGCACAAGTAAAGAAGCCAGATGAAGAACCTGTCACTTGCTTACATTGCAACAGTGTATTGGAGATTATCCCGAATATCACCTTTACACAAGATGACATGCTACTGAAGGATAATCAACATGATCGACCTCTCTACTACACCGGTTATATCGATACGATCAAGATAGATCGTATCCTCATTGATCCAGGGTCTGCTATAAGCATAATGCCTAAGAGTCTGTTGGATGAACTAAAAATCCCTCTTCACAAGCTTTCCAAGACGGTTACTACTATCTTGGGATTCAATCAAAGCCGAAGCGAGCCGTTGGGAAAGATTCATCTAAAACTTCAGATAGGCGATTTCAGATCCAAAGTCACTTTCTACGTGATCGAGATCGTAGGGTCTTACAATCTTCTTCTGGGAAGACCCTTCCTTCATGAAAATAATGTGGTTCCTTCCACTCTTTATCAGTGTTTTAAATACATTGACAGCAATGGACAAGTACGAAAAGAAGTTGCTGATATAAATCCTTTCCATGGGGTTGAAGCTTATTTCAATGATTTCCGGATGTACAAAGAAGAGTATACAAGGCTTATACAAGCTATGGAGAAAGAGGATTCACAAAGTGAGACCTTGATAATTCCTATTAAAGGTCGAACTACTCAGCAACAGTCTCCTAAACCCTCTGGAGAAGATTCTTTTATTGTTCCAGTAAGCGGACGAATTTCTCCATTACCTCAGTCATCTGCTCAAGATACACTGATCATTCCTGTCAGTGGGCGTACTATAGTTCTTGTATCTTCACATATGAAACAGACAGGATACTCTGGTAATCCCGATTGGAGGGCGGACTACTCTTCCATCTCAAGCTTCAAGGGAGCTCACCTCTTCTGAGCCATTTGTTATCGATCTTAATCGAAACAAAACTTCTTCTCGTTCTTCTTCTTCCCCTTTAGTCATTGATTTGGCTAAGATTTCTAAGGCTCAGCCTTCTTCCAATGTAAATAATGCTACTTTTAAATTTAATAAAAAGTCTCCATCTTTGCAGTATATTGATGTGTGTAATCATGTTTATAGTTATTTGCATTTGTTAGATGACTTGAGAACAATTACCATAGGAGTTGTACAGACTTTCCATACAGACGTGTCTCTAGAATCAGTACAAACTTCATACTTTCTAGTTCCCAGCAGAAAGCCAGGAGACATTCCAATATTCTTCTATAAAGGGCCCCAGAATCCTTCTGATTTAGAAGATGATGACAAAAACGATGATACTGGAAGACTACAACTACATCGATATAGTCAGCAATCTAAAGACATCATTAAAAATATGGGCTATGACTTCAGAACTGGCCTTAATAGTGGAAAAAGAAGAAAAATGCCTGTCCGGATTCCTCCTCTAAAATATGGAAGGACAAAATGCGGATTAGGTTATGTTGCTCCTACTCCTTTTATCAATACTGTCCATGAAGATCCCGAATCTGACGAAGATAAGAGATCTGATTCTTCTAGTACTACCTCTTGGGATTCTGATACAAGTATCGGTGACTTCCACTGCAACATTCTGTCTTCCAACATGGTCTCCATTGACACTTCTGAAGAAGATGATAAAAACGAAGACGAGTTTGAAATCTCACCTGAATCAGAACAATGGGCCCAAAGGTTAGATAATCAATGGGAGTTCCGATTCGAACAAAAAGAACCTCCGACTGAAGACAAACTTGTTCAAATAGATGTTGGTGAAGAGGGATCTCCTAACCAATATTCATTAGTGAAAGTCTTTCAGAAATTGATAAGCAAGACATGATCAAACTCATTCATGAATACATCGATGTCTTTGCTTGGAGTTATGAAGATATGCCAGGACTTGATCCACAAATCGCAACTCATAAACTCAATATCATGCCGAATGCTAAACCGGTCAAACAACAACAACGACGATTTCGTCCAGACATTATGGATGCAATTGAAGCTGAAGTCAATAAACTCATGGCCTCTGGGTTTATTAGAGAGGAACAACATCCCGATTGGGTGGCTAATATAGTTTCTATTCTTAAAAAAACTGGCAAGATCAGAGTTTGCATAGACTTTCGCAATCTCAATGCGGCATGTCCTAAAGACGAATTCCCTCTACCAATTACTGATGTTATGATCGATAATACCTGTGGATTTGAGCGGATGTCATTCATGGACGGGTATTCTGGGTACAATCAGATTAAAATGTTTCCAGATGATGAGAAAAACACTTCTTTCAGAACACCGATTGGTACATACTGTTATACAGTTATGCCATTCGGTCTCAAGAATGCAGGAGCAACTTATCAACGAGCCATGAGCACTATATTCCGTGAACATTTGCGAAAAACAGTCGAATGCTACGTTGATGATATTGCAGTCAAAAGTCGACAAAAAGAGGATCACATCCAAGATTTAAAGACTATTTTTGATATAATACGTAAGCATCAATTAAAGATGAACCCTACTAAGTCCTTCTTAGGCGTCTCTAGTGGTAAATTTCTCGGCTTCGTCATTACCTCGAAAGGTATACACGTGGATCCCGAGAAGATCAAAGCCATCCAAGAGATGCGTCCTCCACGCACCTTAAAAGAGCTACGAGGATTTCAAGGAAGGATCGCTTATCAGGAGATTCATCTCTAATCTTTCAGGACGCTGCAGACCATTCAATAAACTTATGAAGAAAGGTGTTTCTTTTGTCTGGAATGATGAATGTCAGAAAGCATTCGATGATATAAAACAATATCTGATGAGCCCTCCAGTACTGGTACCTCCTGTCTCAGGAATATCGTTCCTCCTATATACTCGAGCAATGAGTCATTCATTGGGTGCATTGGTCGCTCAAAAGAATAAAAATGGTCACGAACAAGCCATTTACTATCTCAGTCGTACTATGACCGGAGCTGAACCTCGATATTCTCCGGTCGAAAAAGAATGTCTAGTCCTGATGTTCGCTGTCCAAAAGACACGACATTATATCATTGGCCATACCATTCATGTCATCTCCAGGATCAATCCTATACGGGTTATGATGAAGAAACCCAGTGTTTTAAATTCTCGATTGGCTAACTGGGGAATCTTACTTGCTCAGTATGACATGCACTATATCCCTCAAAAATCAGTCAAAGGACAAGCATTAGCTGATTTTCTGGCTGCTCATTCAATTCCAGAAAATTCAAAACTCTATGATGAAATCCCAGATGAAGTCCTAGATTCAAACCAAATTGCTGAAGAAGATCCTACTTGGCGTCTATTCTTTGACGGAGCTTCAAGAATAGGTCCTAATGGTGACATTGTCACTGGAGTTGGAATTGTTCTTGTGTCGCCAGAAGGTCTTGCTATCCAAAGAGCTTATTCTCTCGATCAACCATGTTCAAACAACGTTGCTGAGTACAATGCATTACTCATTGGTCTTCAGCTCGCTAAACATCTAAATATTCAACATTTGGAGGCGTATGGAGATTCTAAACTCATTGTCAATCAGATAAGAGGCACTTATGAAGTTCGCCATCAAGATCTGGTTCCTTATCATAGATCGGCTATATCTATGGCTTCTTCATTTGAAGGATTTTTTATTGAGCATGTTAGGCGAGCATGTAATACAGAAGCTGATGCTCTTGCTAATCTTGCGACGGTGTTGGCTATTCCAATCAGACGTCAACAAATGATTGTTGTCTGCAATCGAGAATTATTTCATCTCGAAAACAATCTAACTCTAGGACTTCCAGTTGACATTGAAGAATCAACATCTCATGATGTCAATGCAACAAGAGGATTTGGATTAAGTCGTAAATCATTATCGTCTTCATCTGATTCTAGCATGGAATTCATCTTCAGTAATTCAGCTGAGGCTCAGAATACGGATAAAGATTGGAGACTTCCTTTCTTAGATTTCGTATTGTATGATATTCTTCCAGATAATCCGAGTGAGGCGGCATCTATCAGACGACGATCACTCAGATTCTATTACAATCATACTACAAAAACTTTATATCGTCGAGCTTATGATGGTTTACTTCTTCGATGTATTGCCGGTGATGAGGCTCAACAAATTATCCGTGAAGCACATGATGGAGTTTGTGGAGCACATCAGCCTGGACCAAAACTTCAAGACCGTATTCGACGTATGGGTTATTATTAGCCCACTATGGTATCAGATGCCATCGATTATGCAAGGAAATATAAAGCTTGTCAAATCCATACGGATTTTATTCATCAACCCTCAGAATTTCTACATCCAACGGTAGCATCATGGCCCTTTGAAGCTTGGGGCATGGACATTATTGGCCCGATCAATCTGCGGTCATCAAAAGGTCATCGGTTTATTCTTGCAATAACCGATTATTTCTCCAAATGGGCCGAAGCTATTCCTTTATCTGAAGTCAAAACTTCCAATGTCATCAACTTTATCAAGCATCATGTCATCTATAGATTTGGTGTTCCTCGACGCATTATTCATGATAATGGACCACAGTTCGTCAGCCAAAAATTTATTCGATTCTGTGACGATCATCGGATCAACAATGTAGCTTCTACCGCATATAATCCGACAGCTAACGGATTAGCAGAAGCTTTCAACAAGACCATCATCAAACTCTTAAAGAAGTTTGTTTCTACTAACAAACGGAATTGGAGTGAGAAACTTGGTGAATGTCTATGGGCTTACCGTACTACAGTTCGTAATGCTACCAAATGTACACCTTTCTCTCTGGTGTATGGATGCGAAGCTGTTCTTCCATTAGAGATTCAAATTCCTTCTTTAAGGATAGCAATCGCTAATGAACTTACTGCCGAGAATAATGATCGTCTTCGACTTCAGGAATTAGAAGCTCTGGATGAAAAGCGATTATCTGCTCAACAGAATATCGAATTCTATCAAGCTAGAATCTCAAGAACTTTTAACAAAAAAGTCAGAATTCGAGCATATCAAAAAGGAGAACTTGTTCTAACAGTCAGACGTCCTATGACTATGACTCATATGAGCAAAGGCAAGTTCGATGCAAAGTGGGAAGGTCTTTATGTTGTGAACAAAGTTTTCTCAAATGGAGCTTATCAACTCTCAGATCTGGACGGCCGAATTTTTATGATGCCTATTAATGGCAAATTCCTTAAAAAGTATTATGTATAAATGCTTGTAAATCATCAGACAAGTTCAAGTCTATAAATAAAATTCAAATTTTATTTTATCATGAATGATAATACATGATATTAAGAAAGATCACTATCATCCTTCTCTATATTTGGATGTGGGCCACTGCCGTCCTTCTCGAAAACGCGGTCAGCAAAAGAGCCGAGAACCTCCTTGCTGGAACCCACGAGGAACTTGCAAACGGCTATCCTCATGGCTTCTTCTTCTTCAGTCCTTCCTGGTTCGAGCAGGAAGTCCATAATGTCCCTTGGTGGTCGGGGTGTAGAAGACCCTTCGCCTGCTTCTGCCTTCTTTGGCTGAATTGGATCTGCAGGGTGGTCTTCAGTGCCCTTCTGAACCTTCGAGGTGATTTCAGTCTTCTTGGATGCTTCTCCAGACGACATTTTTATGTTGAAGAGTAGAAGTGTTCGTTCCTGTCAGATTCCTGCTATATTTATAGGCAGAAGTTCCTCAAATAACGAAGTGACACATTCATCTGACGGTTCACTCGTTCATTAATACCTGACGGTTCGTCCGTTCATTACATTCATCCGACGGTTCATCCGTTCATTTATTACCACCCGACGGTTCGCCCGTTCATTATCACCTGACGGTTCGTCCGTTCATAATCTTCTATCAATTGATTAGAAAGTGGGATTCGCTATTTATCATGTTTCTATGACCTCTGAATAAATATTAAATCTACTTTCTTTTCCTATCTATCACTTTTATTCTGACCTCTGTATAGATATTAATCTAATTTTCTTTTGAGTTCATATATGCTATTATGTCCATATTACCTCTGATAGTATCATATACTCTAAAACAGAAAATAAGATTTCATTATCTATCATGTCCATATTACATCCAGATAGATACAAATCATTGATCATAGAAGAACCATCATTTTCATTCCCATATCATCAAAAAGTCTATTACATTTTCTTATACTTTCTCATAAGTTATAATGGAAATCTTTTACATTCTTGGATTTTCATTCTATACACCAACAAAAACCTAATAGAGATCTATTTCTTCTTTGGATCTTCTTTGACGGGTTCGTTGTTGGTGGCAGTTCCTGACTGTCTGAGTCCCGGTGACGACCAGGACAGCAGGAATCAAACTCTGGTCTTCTCTCTCAGAAAAGAGGAGAACCCCAGAATATGGCAGCCCAAGGCGTGTTGCTGCCAATACAACTGGTGGATTAGGAGCGGTCTCTCAGAGGAGATAGGAACGTATCCATCATTGGGATACAATTCCTAGTTCTGCCGTGAAAGAAACTCTACTACCCGATTTCTCGGGGTAGAGTTGACTCCACCGTCCAACTCTCCGTGTATAAAGGCTCTTCCTACCAACGGAGGAAGACCCTTCTATCTTACGAAGAGTTCTGAGTTGTTTGATTTGTGCGTCAAAAGCGCATGAGCTCCCTGATGTTGATGTCAGAAGAACGCTCTCCACAGCATCCAAATCGCCAATGCCAGTTCTGGAAAAAAATTTCAGCCAAACTCTTGCAGAAAGCAGCAAGAAAAAAGAAATTAATCAACAGAAATGTCGTTATCATTAGGCGTGCACTGGTCAAACAAAGACAAGCGCACTGGCTAGTCAAAGACAGACGCATCCTGTTCAGTCAGAGACAAAAGCTCATCTTCAACAATAAAAAGTGGTACGCATACTATGTTGGACTCACCGTCGAGATTAAAAGGTTTTGTCCTAAGGATTGGCAAACCAATGTTTGATGATGTAACGCACAAGAATACAACATCAGAAAGCATTGCTTTCTTGTTGAGAATGAAATCTTGTAAAAAGGTCATTTTCAGAGAAGAAGAATAAGAATAAAGAGATGAGTATGCGTGAAACTCAGCTATCTATTTAAAGGGTCTAAGTGCAAGCCTATTTTTAGAAAGATCCGAGTAAAAAGCGCTCTTAACCACGGAATGAGTGTCACGTGTGCTTTGGAAGATAGCACAACATTTGAAATATTCAAAGAGTGCCGTCTAATGCTCTTCATTAGCGCACGTTATTCGGAGAAAAACTAGTTTTCAGCACAAAGTTGTACCACATTTTTCAAAGCAAAGATAAAGAGGCACCGATGACCTTACATAAAAAAGGAAAAGAAGTGCAACATTTTTTAGAAAACAAAAGCATGAAAGGACACGCCCTATTTTGCGAAGTAATTGAGCTTGGCACCCAATTCCTCTACGCTATTGACCCCCATACGGTGTAACAGAGCATCGAGCGCTTCCCGCTGCTCTGCGAGGCTGCGCCCATTGGAAGAAGATGAGCCATCCAGACCAAAATGGCTCAGGAAGTTCTTGGCTAATTGTGTAGGGTCATCTTTGAACTCGAAAACTAAAGGCTCCGGTTCTTTACCCCCGAAAGTAGGGTCGCCATGGGTGTAAAAACCCAACTTTTGTGCTTCTTCCTCAGCTTTTTCCTTCGGTGTCATGTTGATGCGAGATGAAGATTAAAACTGAATCTTCTCCCCGTTTATATGAAGAAGCTCGCCGGCGGTTCATATTCCACTATAAATTGGATACAATCAGTCTCAAAAAATGAAGAGTCATCATGACATTTAATAAGTTTATTTGCATGTTTTCAAAGTATTTTGAAATTTTGAAGTCTTTTCAACTTTCGAAAACTTTGAAGGGGGTTCTGTAGGCCTCGAAAATGAAAGTCACGCTGAGTTGATCAAAACAAAGTCTAAAAGTCACGCTGAGTTGATCAAGACAATGTCTAAAATACACGCTGGGTTCTACCAGACTATTTTCTCAATATACGCTGAGTTCAGCTCATCATTTGTCAGAGTGTCATCATGATTGACAGCACGACAGTCAAAGAATGTCTCCTCGTATGCCACGTATGCACGGGATTCGAGAGATCACAGCTGACTATTGCGTGATTTTTGAAATCTTCTTCAACAAGACTCAGCCTTCGTCAAGTTGGCGTACCAAAAGAGCTTATTGTCATTTAATGTGACTGACAAGGCAATCACTGTCAGAGATTTTGTGTCAGTTGAGGCACGTCGAATCAAGACAGCTGGCAGTCTTGTCTCAATCTTGCGTATATTTTGAGCCTTCTGGATCAAGTCTGCATGTATTTTGAACTTATATGTTCCTTCCTCAAGTCTGCGTAGATTTTGAAGCTTTTTGCCCCAAGTTTGTATGGATTCTGAAGTTTCCTTCCTCAAGTCTGCGTAGATTTTGAAGCTTTTTGTACCAAGTCTGCGTGGATTCTGAAGCTTCTTGTCCCAAGTCTGCGTAGATTTTGAAGCTTTCTGACTTAAGTCTGCGTGGATTTCGTCTTCAACAAGTCTGCGTGGATTTCATCAAATTGGAGTATGTGGCAGCCATGCCACTGATCTCTCACCCGCGTGTCCTGTAACTTGCATACGACTCATCCATGATTGCCATGTGTCCAACAGTTACAGGCCACGTCCAGTAACTGCTCATAACCTTGCGTATGTTAAATCCTGCGTGATTTTCAACTATGCACAGGCTGTGAAGACAGTTATCTTTTCAGTTATTTTTGACTCTATAAATAGAGTTCTTTTCTTATTCATTGTACAGATATATAGTTGTCTAAATTACTGTCAAAATTTTGAGAGCTTTTCTTCTTCGCATCGTCCAAGGGATAAAGCGATCGTCTTCTAGATCGGATTTCTACAGTTGTAATTTTCCCAGAAACACAATAAATAAAGTGAATTTATTTATGGAAAACAGCTAGTTGTGTAATCCGATCATAGTAAGCTTGTGGCAAGTTAAAATCAGACTTTATGCTCAATAACCGCATCGTCACTGACAGTACGGAATGAATATCACTACCAGGATGTAGAGGAGTATCTGCATCCTGAAACATATCATAGAACTCCTTCGCCTCGGGATTAGGATCCTTCGGATCAAAATTAGGCCCTACCGCATCGTACACCATATCTCGTGCAAGATTCTGCAGGATATATATATATATATATATATTATATATATATATATATATATATATATATATATATATATATATATATATATATATATATATATATATGTGTGTGTGTGTGTGTGCGCGCGCGCGCCGAATATATATATATATATATATATATATATATATATATATATATATATATATGTGTGTGTGTGTGTGTGTGTGTGTGTGTGTGTGTGTGTGTGTGAAATATATATATATATATATATATATATATATATATATATGTGTGTGTGTGTGTGTGTGTGTGTGTGTGTGTGTGTGTGTGTGTGTTCCGACCCCCCGCGGCCAGACCCTAACCGCCCCCCCCCCCCCCCCCCCCCCGCAGTCCACCCCCAACCCCCCCACCACCCCCTGCCACCTCCACCCCCACCCCCACGGCCCCCCGCAGCCCACCCCAACCCCCCCGGGGCCAGCCTTCCAGCGGCCAGCCCCCCCGCTGCCCGCCCCCTCCCACCACCTCTACCCCACCACCGCCAGCACCCCCACGGCGACCCCCCCACTACCGCCAGCACCTCCCGCGGTGACCCCCACCGCCGCCCAAGAGAGAGAGAGAGTTACGTACCTCAATGTTTACCGCGTCCAAGAGAGAGAAAGAGAGGAGAGAGAAAAAATTAGGGGGAATAAAATTTCCCCCCGTCGGTTCAACTTAAGCTAGGCTTTTAGCTTAGCGACGGATAAAATCCGTCGCTAATCTCACGCGATTTTTTTTAAAAATTTCCAACCACTTAGTGACCTCTTAGCGACGGACCGTAAGTCCGTCGCTAATATCCCATCGTCTGGTCGACGGATTATCCATCGCTAAGTAGTCGTCAATTTTTCCGCCAACTAGTAACATTTTCCCGCAATTTTTTTAACATTTTTCCACCAATTAGTGACTACCGAATGACTACTTGCCGACGGATTTTTATTCCGTCGCTATTGTACTGACGGCGTACCGACGGATGTTCACCCTTAAAAACAATTGTTACGCGATTAGCCGGGAAGTCGTCGTCAGGTTGTCGATAATCCGTCGCTACGGACGACGGATTTATTCCGTCGCTAAAACGCCGTCGCCAATTTACTGTATTTTGGTAGTGATATGCATAAGTAACAATCAGTGAAGAAACACAAAATATAGATATAAATTTTTTTATCACAAGCATGGTATAAATGTCACAGACAACAAAGAAATGTGATAAGCAGAAAATATTTCACAGGCAGTTTAAATGGAAGCATAATAAAAGATAATGCTATGAGAAATATGGAATAATGCTAAAGTGAATAAAAAATATGCTGAAGAAAGCATATAACATGTTCATCAGACAAAAGTGACAAAAGAAATCACAACCACATAAATAATAAGAGTACTGATACTAGCTTGAAATGTCGGAGCATTTCCATGTAAACAAAGACAATAAAATCAGTCTCAATAGTACGACAACTAGACAAGAATGTCTAAAATCACATATCATCCTCATCGTCATCATCATCTGCAGTGCCAGCATGTCCACCATGTCCGGATGGACCAGCTCCAGATGTGCTAGCTCCAGAGGTGCGTGTAGTAGCACCAGAACTACGGTATCAATCATAAGCGTTCCCTGGCTGGAACAGAGAATGGACCGCCTCATCCTCAATACGGTAAACCAGATACAGTAGGGTCTCTAGGAAGAGAACTAGCAGAATGACCAGTCTGAGCAAATCGGAGATCGACAAACGAGTTGGCAATAGCCTGAAACCGAGTCACGTCATAGAACTCACGTTCCCTGGAAGTGTCAACAAAAAAAGTCTGCATATCTGAAAGGTGCTGATGGATACCCTCAAAAGTCATAGGGTAGGTCTGAGGAGGAACATGGGCAGTAGGAGCAGGTACAGGAGGTGCAGGAGCAGTGGCAATGCTACGACGAGAAAGCTTGAGAAAGTTTGGCTCAGGGTCTAGAGCGCAAGTAGATAAATCGATATCAAATCGCTGAAAGATGTGAGGGATAAGCATCGCATAAGAGAGAATGCGGTCTCTTCTGCGACATCTTTCCATCATCTGGATGATAGTCTTAGGGGCAAAAAAAAGGAATCCCCTTAAGAATGTAATATAGGGCAGAGAGTTCTAGTGCAGTGACATCATCTTTTGATGTAGATTTCGGAAGAATAGTGGAATAGATGATGCGATGTAACTCGTAGTTAAACAAGTTCAGGTTATTGGCCTTGAACTTTCCAGGACGAGCACGTGCTGGCGTACAAAGCTCATTCTTGAAACTAACAAAAGTCGTACCCTCGGAAAAGTCGAAGTCGGTGATGTCATTGAGCGAGGCACCTTCGTTTGGAATACCAAAGATTTCTGCTAGCAACACATCATCGAACTCGATATCGATCCCGCCAACACGAGTTCTTGCGGTAAAAGTGTCTAACACGAAGTTACAATAGAATAGTCTAAGAGCATTAGTAGCTATAGGAAATTATTAGGTAACGAGACGGTGTAACTCTAATGCCTCAAACAAAGGACGATGATCTGGAAATACAGTCCATTTGATCGGAGCGCCTGTGCATATTGTACGCATAGCAAAGTCGGCATATCATATCAAAGCTTGGTCATGAGTTTTGAAAAAAACTCATCCGACACGTCGTCACCCGATTGGACCGGAGAAAAGAGTGAATCCATGTTCGGATCGGAAGACGATGCCTCTACACTGGCATTAGTCTTCTTCCTCTTGAAAGGATTGAATCCCTTAGGTTTTCTTTTCCAAAACTAGGTAATCCTAAGAATTTGAAAGTGGAGAAAAGAAGGAGTTATACCTTCCGAGAATCAAGTATGTTGTAGAGGACGCGATTCTCTGCACGAATCCAAATTTTGGATGGATCTCTCTATGTAGATTGGAAGAAAAAGAGCGGAGAAAAGCTAGGGTTTGGGGGGACCTTCGGCTGTTGCTGCTGCTGTGATAATATAGTTGGAAAGAGATGAGGAGGAGGAGATCTCGGGTTCTGACTTAAAAACTTACAGCACCAAAAGAACTTTGGCCGAACTCGGACCGAATTCGCCTAGGATTCTCCTGGATTTTTAAAATAAAATTTTTTGGGTCACATCCTTTTTCATCAACTTATTTTAAATATTTAATTCAAAGTTTAGTAATTTTAAACTTCAAATAATATAATTAAGATTATTTTATAAATTAACTTTCGTTACTCAGTATCTGTTTCAGATTAGCTGTAGGAGTACTGTCCCAGCTAACGGGAGTTCACCGGAGAACAATTAAGTACCGCTTCGCTTCGACCGTAGTCGTGGTGACAGACAGACTCTTTGTAGGCTTGTCTCGAAAACAGTTACTGAGTATTGAATAAATTAATTAATTAATACTATTGACATCTAAAATTCCTAATTCTCGACGTAAATAATTGAAACGATCTTCCGCTAGAGGTTTTATGAAAATGTCAGCCAATTGATTCTGTGTGTCTATATATACAAGGTATATATCTCCATTTTGTTGATGATCTCTAAGAAAATGATATCGAATCTCGATATGCTTAGTACGAGAATGACATACTGGATTCTTAGTCAAATTAATAGAACTAGTGTTATCACAGAAAATGGGTATATGTGTGAAATGTAATCCAAAGTCTTCTAAAGTTTGCTTCATCTACAAAATTTGTGCACAACAACGTCCTGCGATGATATACTCAGCCTCAGTTGTTGATAATGCGACAGAATTTTGCTTCTTGCAAAACCAAGAGACTAGGGCTTTTCCTAGGAAATGACATGTGCCGCTGGTACTTTTTCTATCCACTTTGCATCCGACAAAATCAGCATCAGAATAACCGGTTAGGTCAAATGACGTGATTTTAGGATTCCATAAGCTGACAGAAGAAGTGCCTTTAAGGTATCGGAAGATACGCTTAACTGTGCACAGATGTGATTCCTTATGATTGGCTTGAAAACGTGCACACAAAAAAACACTAAACATAATGTCTGGTCGACTAGCAGTTAAGTACAGTAAGCTACCGATCATACCTCGATACTTACGTATGTCGACAGGTTTGCCTTGTTCATCAATATCAAGCTTGGTTGAAGTCGCCATTTGAGTGCTAAGTGGTTTAACTGCTTCCAGGTCGAACTTATTTAATAAATCTTTTGTGTACTTTGCTTGATTTATGAATGTCCCATTGTTGGTTTGTTTGATTTGCAGTCCTAGAAAAAATTCCAGCTCTTCCATCATGCTCATCTCAAACTCATTCTGCATACACTTTGAAATTTTTTGACAAAGAGATTCATCAGTGGATCCAAAAATAATATCACCTACATAGATTTGAATCAAAAGAAGATTGTTATTCAAAGATTTTATAAACAGTATAGTGTCAACCTTTCCCTTTGAAAAATCATTGTCAAGTAGAAAAAAGCTTAGACGATCGTACCAAGCACGAGGGGCTTGTTTCAAACCGTATAAGGCTTTCTTCAACTTGAAAACATAATTAGGATTTTTGAAATCAGTAAAACCTGGAGGTTAAGCTACATAAACTTCTTCTTTTATAAAACCATTCAAAAATGCGCTTTTAACATCCATTTGAAATAATTTAAAATTATGAAAATATGCAAATGCACATAACATGCGAATGGATTCTAATCTCGCAACTGGGGTATAAGTCTCATCGTAGTCGATACCTTCTTATTGATTGTATCCTTGGGCTACGAGTCGAGCCTTATTACGAGTCACTAAACCATTCTCGTTCAGTTTGTTTCGGAATAACGGGTGCCAATGACCGGATGATCAATGGGCTTGGGAACAAATTCCCAAACTTGATTCTGTTCGAATTGGTTTAATTCCTCTTGCATAGCATCTAACAAAAAATTATCACCACATGCTTCTTCAATATTTTTGGGTTCAAGCTGTGAAATAAAAGCAACACAAGACGCTATATCTTTATTAGAGGAACGAGTACTTACACCCTTGGTAATCTCACCAATTACCAAGTCCTTTGGATGATCTGCCAAAAATCTCATCCCTTTTGGCATATCCTTAGGATTGCTGGTTCCGGCTTCTTTGCTTGAAGACTCAACAGGTGCTTGGTGTGAAGGTTCTGCATCTTTGTGGGAAGGTTTTGCAGTAGCTGTTGTAGAAGCATGAAAAAGAATAAAGAAAGACCTATGCGGCTCCAACAGAAGGATCCCCATGCGGCGCAGGATCCCCATGCGGCTCAGAAGTCCATGCGGCTCAGGGGTCCATGCGGCTCGGATAGATCCATGCGGCTCAGAAAGAAGCTATGTGGCCTTCAAACATACGGCTGCATTTAATGCCCTGATGACAGCTCTGACAAAAAACAGCCATGACAGCTCTGACATAAAGATGCAATAATGACTAACATGATGGCGTGTTTATGGAAAAGAGGAGAAAATCTCCTTACGGCTGGCAAAATCCACCAAGTCCCGAGGCCACTCCATGCGGCTGTCCATCTGTATGCGGCTGCCTGTCCGTGTCCCCATGCGGCTGCCCATCTGCATGCGGCTGCCTATCCCTATGCGGCTGCCTATCCCCATGCGGTTGCCCATCTGCATGCGGCTGCCTATCCCCATGCGGCTGCCCCTCTGCATGCGGCTGCCTATTTCCATGCGGTAGCCCCTCCCCATGCGGCTGTCCATTCACATGCGGCTGCATGTTTCATGCGGCTGAGAGGACCCTCCCATATGTGGCTTGGCTAGGATGATCCAGTTGAGACACGTGGCATTCTTCGCTACAATTGAGACACGTGGCAGTCTTATCTTTCCCGGAATTATGGGTGCTAACAAATTCTAACAAAATCAGATTTGTTGCGATCGTCATAATGGCCCAGATCAAATCAAATCAAGCAAATTGGACACATGGCAGGCTATCACAAATTCCGAAGATTCATGGCAATTAACATTTATTGGCCACAGAGATTTGATGCAATCTACATTAATTACCTAGATTTTCTACAATCAGAATGAAGGGTCCGGATTAATTGATCCTTAACCGTCGACTTATCAAGGAGACAATCATTGTAAACCCTAATGATCGCATCCCACTCCTATAAATAGCAAGGTGCCATTTCCTTGCAAGAGGAGAGCATTTTCTAGAGCACCAGAGTACCTGAAGAGACCTGAAAAAAGAGCACAGAGAGACTAAGGCACGCACAGAGGATTCTTTCCGGGCATCCTGAAAGCATTTCTTCATCAGAGCCAAGGCTACATCCGATCGTCCAAGGAGTAAGACAGAGCTGCCGTCGCTTTCCCGAGCCTCTACCGTTACCCCCCAGAATCTAAAATAAACAATTGTACTTAGATTGTTGTACCTAGGTTTTCGTCCCTAGGCTTTCTTTGTACAAGCGAGTTTGTATTGTGAAGTAAAAGTCTAGCCCTCCGATATAATTGTTCCGTTCTTTTATAATTCATGGCAAACACGATGGCGACTCTGCTGGGGACAAACTTCTCCATGGCTGAGGAGTTGGTGACGCAATCGGATGCAGCCAAACTTGGTTCCACACAACAGAAGATGGTCGTCCGCTTCGACCAACAGGCGTTTGAAGAAATGCTCTCCGATGGGAGCGCTGGTCCGGTCCAGAAGCGAACCCGCACGAGAAAAGCTCGCAGGGAGTGGAGGCCAAAGTCATTTGCTCCTCCCCAAGCTCTTGACGGAGTACTCTTTGCTGTCCAAGACGGCGAAGGCAAGTCTCATGCGGCTCCACTTCAAACAATAGAGGACTCTGCTGTCCCCAAGTCCGGCCGAGGAAAGCACTACGATGCTGGACTTGCAGGGGCAAAGAGTGATTCTATGTGCTCTAAGAAGAAGCCGAACAAAGGCACTAGCCGCAGGCTGAAGACTCATGCGGCCCAGACTGCCAGCCGCATGCATGATGTCCATGCGGCCGAAACTGCCAGCCGAATGCATAACACTCATGCGGCTAAGATTTCCAGCCGCATGGAGAAGACTTATGCGGCTGAGACTTCTAGCCGTATGAAGAAAGCCCATGCGACAACGATTTCCAGCCGCATGAAGACTGTTGATTCCAGCCGCATACCGTCTGCTCTACGCGGCTCAGTATTCGATCGCCTCTCCTATGGTCCTGATCTCTCATGCTTCCGAAAAAATATGTCTGACTCTCTCCAGCACCACTTAGACTCTTCCTACTATGTGCCCTCACGCACTAGAGTGAAGAAGTCTAGGACAGCGCGAGCTTGGCGAGCTCAGTCCGCTGTTCCGACCTCTGACCATCCGAGCGTTCTACATACTGTTATACGAGCCTATGATGAAAAGTTGTATAGAACCACTCGAGTCCAGCCCCCGGCGGCAAACGGACAGAGTGGTTCCTAAAAGTCTCCCAAAATCCAGGGAGCAAACATGGTCGTTCCGGACCCATCTGACTTACGTGAGGCTATCCTCCACAAGCGCAAGGAAAGAGAAGGGGCCTCTGGGTGAAAAGAGTCCTCCCACGGACGTCACTGCACCCAAGTCATCGTCAACTGCTGTTGCAATAACGCGACAGTACGTGAAGACCGACAGTTCGTCTTCCAAAGACTGCAACAACCATGTTCAGAGGATGAGGCACTTCCCGTCGTCTACTGCAACTCTGCTCAGAAAATCCCCGTCGCTGGGGAGAGGGAAAAAGATAAACGTTTCCAGCCCGAAGATTTCAACCACTATGACTAAGAAACTATCGTCTAAACGGTTGCCCACCACCGGAGTTTTCCAAGGTACCCGTTCAAAGACGAAATCTGCTACAGTGGGAGATTCATCATCCACATCACTGGGGGTTGCTGGAACTGGGGGTAGCACTCCTCCGAACCTCTACGACAATCCGATGTTCCCAGGAGACGAGCTGGGGGAAACAACTCTCCCATTAGATGCAGCAAATCTCGACGTCCCCGAAGACGTCCACAATTCCCAAGACGAGACAAACTCGGAGCTGGGGGTACTGTTCCTTCTGAGTCCAAATCAGAGGAGAACATTCCCACATACCCCGATGACTTCTCGGTACAGGGGTATGATTCGGAGGGTACGTCATCTACCGTCCCTTCCACCTCTACTCATGTCAGGACGGCATTCATGACAAACGACGAACAAGATGGTCCCAGTGATCGCCAATGCATCGACACTCTGGAGGCCATACTTCGCACTTTGGTCAAATCGGTGGACGAAATCAAAGCAGGCCTCCCTACTCTGCAAGGAGGGTCGCCTGGCCAAACAAACTTGGGTCCCGCGGTCAATGCAGACTCGAACTCATCGGCACCAAATCCGGGCAATAATCCTACTGAAATGTCGGCTCCTACCGCTGCAGACGAAGCCAGAGAGGCAAGAAGAGAGGTCCAGGAGCTCCGAGCCATGTTTCACGCCCGAGAAAACTGCCAAGACCTCAGGATACGACAACCGTATCCCGCTGCGTGGAGAGATGTTCCCTTCCCACCAAAGTATAAACCATTCCACATCAATCCATATGATGGGAAGACCTCCGCAAGTCGGTACATCACTTACTTCGAGGTCACCACCGACCATCGGCCCCATGACGATGCCATCCTTATACGATTATTCATCGGGGCATTGGAAGGGGTCGCCTTCGACTGGTACCGTAACCTGCCAGACAACTGCATCCACTCCTTCACCAGCTTCAAGCACATATTCTTGGAGAGATTCTACGAAGTAGGACAGGACATCACAATTTTCACCCTCATGGACGTCGTTCAAGGGGAGAAAGAGCTGACAAGGAACTATATTGAGCGGTTCCGCCAAACCGCCATGAAATTGTCGTCCGGTAATCCGGATTCCTCCTTAATTGAAATTTGCCAAAAGAGACTGCTTTCAACAATCAGCCTCTGGATGGGTGAAAGTCAATTTAAGGACTGGAAGACGTTTATCATCAGTGCCACTAGCGTCGAGGACAGGTTGAAGAAGGCTCGCCAACTGGGATTGCACATCTCGGAGGGGGAGGACAAGGGCAAGCGTCCTAATACCAACAACAACAATGGTGGTGGTAACTCCTCCAACAATCGGGACAACAAGGGCAAACAGGCTATGGTGGCCGACACAGCCCAGAAATCTGAGTCAAAATCGACAGACAAGCAATGGCCACAAATGACCTACTCCTTCGAAGACGGCCATGTCAAGCCCATCTTGGACATGCTCATACAAGAAGATAGAATTCAGCTCCCCCCACCAAGACGGGAAACTCGGCCGACAGAAATGGAGAACCCAAAGTACTGCCATTACTACCGCTACGTCCACCATGCTACACATGACTGCTACCAACTAAAGCGATACATCCAATATCTCATCGATTCGAAGGCTCTGGCCATTGATTTCGAGGAGATAACCGTGGCAGCCAACATGGTGTCCGTACAGTTTGGCAGCTTTCCTCCGACAGAGACTCAAGACGACGTGATACCCATCCTTCGGGCGACAATGGAGATTGCTAATCTTCCACCTCCTCGAGATCAGGCTACTGGTCTAGTACCCCTTACCACGTCACGAGGAGAAGTCATGTGGGTCCATCCAGACTTGGTACCTGAAGTGACTCAGTCCGCACCACTCCCCATTGGCAGAAAGAAGGGTGGAAAGGTCAGATCCTGTCGTACAATCTCGACAAATATCGAGGAAGCCGTAGCTGTCGTTACTCGGTCTGGTGCTCAATCCCAACCTACACTAGATAACTCGACTGAAGAACATCAGCCGGCTACTGCTGACGCTCCGGGACCTTCTCAACCTCCGACGACCGACAAGCCTTGGCCGAAGGAGACTCGTTTTGACAAATCCCTCCGAAAAGAGGCACCTCATGGGCTGGAAAGGCCCTACAACTTTGACATCTTGGCGTAATTGGCCAACACGCCGGCCAAATTGTCATTATACGAGCTCCTGAGACTCTCCAAGGATGTTTGCGCGGCTTTGAGCGACGCACTCCAGAATGCCGACGCATATCTAGCTCAGGTCAACCTCACGGGAGAGAGCCAGCCTGCAGATCTCCAAGACAGCGCTTGCACAGGAGCGATATCCAACAATGTCTTCACTCCACAGGATATGCTCATCAAAACCAACTTGCACGATCGACCGTTATATTACACTGGATACATCGGCGACGTGAAGGTGGATCGGATGCACATTGATCCTGGTTCTTCCATAAGCATCATCCCGAAGGGTCTGTTACATCATCTCCGTTTTTCTATGCATCGCCTGACGCCAACAAGCACCGCCATCAGCGGTTTCAATTCGGGCAGGTGCTACCCGATTGGGAAGATTCACTTGAAGTGCCAAATCGGCGATCTTCAATCAGAAGTAACCTATTACGTCATAGATGCGGACACTTCCTACAATATCCTCCTGGGGCACCCTTGAATACACGATTACATGAGCGTGCCTTCCACGCTGCACCAGTACTTTAAGTATGTCGACAAATACGGCTTCGTGAGGACAAAATTTGCCGACATCGATCCCTTCAAAGGGGTCGAATCCTACTACTCAGGCTCCTGCTTATACGAAAAGTCGAAGAGGCACCTTGGTGAAGGAGATGTGCAAGCTCGTACTGAGACAGCCACAGGATCAGAAGAACCTCTGACGATCCACCTCCAAGCTCGCAAACCTGGCAAGTCCGTACCCCTTACGGCCGCTGTGCGTAAGGACGCAATCAGCCTCTCGGCACAAGAAGGACAAATGATAATCTGGCTGCCAAGGTCCGGCCAAGCGCCAAGGCCCACAACGGAGCCACTGACAATCAGACTGCCTAGAGTCGGCCAGCCACAAACGAAGAAGCTCAATCCCTCCGACATGCCAATGATGATACGTCTTCCCAAGAAGAATCGTCACCCCGATGCAAAGTCGGGGGCTTCCAGCGAGCCAACCACTCCCCGCCCAGCATCAAGTACCAAACTGGGGGTCGCTAGTCTGCTTACAACTCTACGTTCTGCTCTACCAGCAGAACCCCTGATGATCAAGTTGCCTAAGTCATCCTCTCAGTCTTCATTTATACAGGGGGTGGCCGAAGAAGAACCAGAACTGGCCAAGTATGTGGCTGCTCACACCGATGTTCCATCCGCAGATGATGTAATTCCTCTAGAAAAGATACCTTACTTCATCAATAAAGGGCTATCTTTGAACTACATCGAGCTTAATAAGCTTTGTACAATGTATGCTATGGAACACGGTATAGGCACTCACCTACATACGCAGGTGACAAATGTTTACACCGTAAATCAGCTCACTCCCGCAGAAGATGCTTACTGCATAATCGAGGAAGGGGATCATCCAATCATCTTCGGTCGAAAGAATGATCCACAGCCCTTCACCATAGAAGAAGTCGATCTCGAATCGGACGCCGAGAGACTGCCTCTCTATCTATATAGCCCCCAGTCCAAATATCTCATACAAAAACAGGGGTATGATCTTGAGACTACGCCAGGTTTGAAGTATGGCACCGGTCGACGATTACCTTTAAAGTCGCCGGCCCCGGCTGGCAAACCACATGACTACTACAATAAGACCCGACGCGGACTGGGGTATGTTACGCCTACAACGACCCCTGAAAGCTTAAATGAGGAATGCGACTGGCATTCACACTCAACCGGATCACCAACTTCTGATTCGGATATCAGCATCAGGGATGTATTCAGGCAAGTCCTGTCTGTCAATATGGCGTTCGCTGATGCTTACGAAGAAGGTGAAGACTTTCCTGAACTCCTCGAATTAGAGCCGTGGTCCAACAGCTGGATGCGCAATGGGAGAAGCGGTTTGAACAAAGAGAGCCTCCTACTGAAGAGGAGGTCATGCAAGTGGATCTAGGCAGCGACTCTTCTCCAAAACTGATCTTCGTTAGTAAAAGCCTGACAGACGAAGAGCGAGAATCGCTACTGGAACTCATCAAAGAATATATTAATGTGTTCGCCTGGAACTATGAAGATATGCCAGGGTTAAATCCTGATATTACTCTTCACAAGCTCAACATTCGGCCAGATGCAAAGCCAGTCAAACAACAACAACGACGCTTCCGCCCAGGCATCATGGATGCGATCGAAGCCGAAGTCAAGAAGCTGATAGCCAGCAGATTCATTCGTGAGGAGCAACATCCGAACTGGGTCGCCAACATAGTACCGGTCCTCAAGAAGAATGGGAAGATTCGAATCTGCATCGACTTTCGCAATTTGAACGAGGCGTGTCCCAAAGATGAGTTCCTCCTCCCTATCACAGACATCATGATTGACAACACCTGTGGCTTCGAACGTGTGTCGTTCATGGATGGCTTCTCGGGGTACAACCAAATTAAGATATCTCCCGACGACGAAAAGCATACATCGTTCCGAACACCAATAGGCACGTTCTGCTACACAGTCATGCCTTTCGGTTTAAAGAATGCTGGCGCCACCTATCAGAGAGCCATGAGTATCATCTTCAGGGATCACTTATGCAAGACCGTGGAGTGCTATGTTGACGACATCGCCGTCAAAAGCCGCTCTAAGGATGATCATCTGCATGATCTAAGGACAGTGTTCGACCTAATGCGAGTGCACAATTTGAAAATAAACCCTACAAAATCCTTCTTGGGCGTATCCAGCGGGAAGTTCTTGGGTTTCATCATCACCTCCCAGGGTGTCCACGTAGACCCTGAAAAGACAAAGGCAATCATGGAGATGAGTCCCCCGAGAAATCTCCGAGAACTCCGAGGCCTTCAAGGGAGGTTAGCTTACATCAGGAGGTTCATCTCCAACCTCTCCGGGCGATGTCAGCCATTCACCCATCTCATGAAGAAGGGCGTCTCATTCGTATGTGATGAAGAATGCCAGCGTGCCTTCGACAGCATCAAAGAATATTTGTCGAACCCTCCGGTCCTGGTGGCCCCGGTTGCTGGAACACTATTCCTGCTCTATGTACGAGCAATGGAGCATTCCCTCGGCGCTCTGCTAGCACAAAATAACGATGCAGGCCATGAGCAAGCTATATATTACCTCAGCCGAATGATGATCGGGCCAGAGCACCGATATACTGCCGTGGAGAAGGAATGCCTCGCCCTAGTATTCGCCATTCAAAAGACGCAACACTATGTCACGGGGTAAACCATACATGTGATATCACGAGTCAACCCCCCAGGGTCCTCATGACTAAACCAGGGGCACTCAGCTCTCGCCTCGCTACATGGGCAATATTACTGTCCTACCATATGATCTTTGTCCCACAAAAGGCTGTTAAAGGTCAAGCTCTGGCAGACTTTTTAGCAGCCCACCCCGGCTCGGAATCAGCCAGAATATACGAAGACATCCCAGATGAGGTCGCCGACTCGCATGCGACCTCTCACGATGATATATGGCGAATGTTCTTCGACGGTGCTTCGAGGACCGGACCCAAAGGCAACATCGTAGTCGGAGTCGGGGTGGTACTGATTTCTCCTTCCGGACTGGTGATCAATCGCGCTTACTCCCTTACGGAACCTTGCTCTAATAATATGGCCGAGTACAATGCGTTAGTCATTGGCCTCCAACTTGCAAGAGAGCTGGAGGTAGAATATCTTAAAGCATACGACGATTCACAGTTAATCGTCAATCAGATCCGGGGTTCATACGAAGTCCGCCATGAAGATATGATCCCCTATCACCAAATAGCGATCAACATCATCTCGTCGTTTGAAGGGTTCTTCATCGAACACGTTCCCAGACTCCAAAATATCGAAGCCGATGCCCTAGCAGGCCTTGCCGCTTCCCTAGCAGTTTCGAACTATGCTCATCAATCGGTAGATGTGATAGGCCATGAACTGGTCTGTCCCAAGAACAATGTTTAATTCGTGGCGAGTTATTTCGCTCAGACGATAGATGAAGTACCAGACTGGAGACAACCATTCATAGACTTCGTAGTCTACGACATCCTGCCCGAGAACCCAAAGGAAGCCACCTCTATCAGAAGGCGTTCTCTCAGATTCTTCTACGATACAGAGACGAAAATGCTGTATCGCCGATCCTACGATTGATTATTGCTTCGATGTCTGTCAAACGTAGAAGCCAAAGAAGCCGTACGCGAAGCCCATGACGGTGTCTGCGGGGCCCATCAGCCTGGCCCATAATTATAAGACCGTCTTCGCCGAATGGGCTACTACTGGCCCACGATGGTAGCAGATGCGATAGACTATACAAGAAAGTACAAAGCCTGCCAAGTCCACGCGGACTTCATCCACCAGCCATCCGAATTTCTACATCCGACAGTGGCATCCTGGCCATTCGAAGCATAGGGAATAGATATCATCGGTCCAATCACTCTACCTTCTTTCCAAGGATATCGTTTCATACTCGCCATCACAGATTACTTCTCCAAATGGGCGGAAGCTGTTCCGCTTGCAGAAGTAAAGACTTCAAACGTGATCAGCTTCCTCAAGCATCATGTCATCTATCGCTTTGGACTGCCCCGAAGGATCATCCACGATAATGGTCCACAATTCGCAAGCCACACCTTCTATCGGTTCTGCGACAAGCACCGAATTCAGAATGTTGCTTCGACATCATACAATCTGGCAGTGAATGGATTGGCAGAAGTATTCAATAAAACTATCATCAAGTTGCTAAAAAAGTTCGTATCATCCAACAAATGCGACTGGAACGAGAAGCTTGGTGAATGCTTATGGACGTACTGTACTACAGTCCGAACAGCCACAGGGAATACACCATTCTCCCTGGTGTACGGGAGTGAGGCAGTTCTCCCATTGGAGACTCAAATACCCTCGCTCCGTTTTGCTCTTACTTACCAATTGACGACGGACGATAACTACCATCGCCGGCTACAAGAGTTGGAGGCCTTAGATGAAAAGCGCCTCTTGGCTTAGCAACGAATCGAGCTATACCAAGCACGCATCTCCGGAGCCTTCAACAAAAAGGTTAAAATCAGAACATTCCAAGTGGGCGATCTTGTTCTGGCAGTTCGGAGGCCGATGGTTATGACTCACAAAACCGCCGACAAATTCCAGCCAAAATGGGAATGTCCATTTATAATTGAGGCCGTATTCGCCAATGGTGCTTACCGCCTCGTAAAACAAAACGAAGACTTGCTCATTTTGCCCGTCAACGACAAGTTCCTGAAGAAATATTATGTCTAAACGACATCCTCCAAATTCCAGATTATTGAGTTATGTACCCGCCGGTACCGCTGAACTCGTATTTCATAAAATCTAGAGTTATGTACCCGCCGGTATCGCTGAACTCACATTCACAACATCCTAGATTATTGAGTTATGTACCCGCCGGTACCGCTGAACTCACATTCTCCGAATCCCGGATTATTGAGTCATGTACCCTCCGGTACCGCTGAACTCACGTTCACAATCTTCTAGATTATCGAGTTATGTACCCGCAGGTACCTCTGAACTTACATTCCGATCACTCTTTCAGATAGTAAGTCATGTATGACCATACCTCTGAACTTATTCTTCTGAAAGGGCTCCTCCCTCATGATCCACTACCCGTACTCTCAGTACACAAAAAGGGTAACAGATCCACAAAATTTCCAAAACGACCACGTCGATGTTACCTCTGAGTCGTTTCACTTCCGCGAAAAACAAATCACCCCTCTACATAGAACTTCTATGTCCTCATTACCTCTGAGTCGTTCTATGTACCCCTTCATGGAGCCCACTCCTTCTATGTCCTCATTACCTCTGAGTGGGAAGGCTCCATCGAAGAAATCCTCATATTTGCCATGTCCTCATTACCTCTGAGTAAATATGTTGGTTCTCTCTCGACTTATTATCTGTACCGAAAAAAACTCCAGGGTACGCCAAAGATAATAGGTCCACAAATTTCCTTTGTTGACCACAAATATCCTCCGTTGAGTCCACTCCTACCACGTCCTCATTACCTCTGAGTAGGAAGACTCCGCGGTAAAACCCCCATACTTGCCATGTCCTCATTACCTCTGAGTAAGTATGTTGGTTTTCTCTCGTTTTATTATCCGTATCCTGAACCGGGTATGCCAAGGATAATAGGCCCACAAATGTCCTCTGCTGACCACAAATGCTGTATTAAGTTTCCTAGTACATGCACATCCTTTTTCATCATGCCCCAGGAGCCCAGCTGCCCCATGGCATTCTTTCGCCTGATACCAGGAACGTCCATGACCACCTTACCGTAGAGTTGTTCTAGGTATCCCTCTCAAACTTGTTATCCGTACCTAAAACCAAGGTATGTCCAGGGTAACAGGTCCATAAATAGTCCCCCAGTGGGACAAAAAGTCACAAACACAACAAGTACAAGAAATGAAGGATGAGTCGAAACATGCTAATTTATTCAGAATCCAAGGTACTACATTATCTGAGATTATGTCTCTATTACAAGATGGAAAAAGAAAAGAAAAGAACATGAACATAAAAATGCAACAGAGACGACTTTGTTAGGGTTTCGAAGTATATGACTTCCACAAATTCTTACCCTTAACGGCAGGATGAACGTCGGAATGAGCTGTGGGTGCCGCAGCCGCCGACGAAGACACCGCCTTTTTACCCTTCGCCGCAACAGTCTTCTTGGGAGCCATCGGTAATCGGAGAAGAGGATGACAGTTAGGGCAGGAAAGGCTTGAGTTGAAGGAGAGAGTAAAGAGATTTCTTCTCTTAATTACTCTTATTTATAGGAGGACAAAAGGAGAAAAGGAAGCACGTGGACCGATGGAGCGCTTCGGATCGTGTGCTGCCGGCAAAACCGACTCCTAGGATTTTGCCCCCTCTCATAAAGGAGATTCATCCAAAGAAAATCCAAAATTTAATGAGCCGACTCTTGGGATTCCCCCAAAAAAGACAGCTCAAATCAAAGGCAATCAATACAAAGATTTGCACACGTGGCGAGGAGGCCATGCGGCTCAGAAGGCCATGCGGGTGAGGAGGCCATGCGGCTCAGAAATCTATGCGGTTCAGAAATCCATGCTGCTGAGGAGGTCGTGCGGCTGAGACATCCATGCGGCCCGAAGAATTTTTACATGGCCATGCTTCTTATTCAAAGTATTTTAATTTTGTAAATTAAAAACTTTGAAGGGGGTCTTGTAGAAGCATGGAAAAGAATAAAGAAAGACCTATGCGGCTCCAACAGAAGGATCCCCATGCGGCGCAGGATCCCCATGCGGCTCAGGAGTCCATGCGGCTCAGGGGTCCATGCGGCTCGGATAGATCCATGCGGCTCAGAAAGAAGCTATGTGGCCTTCAAACATACGACTGCATTTAATGCCCTGACGACTGCTCTGACAAAAAATAGCCATGACAGCTCTGACATAAAGACGCAATAATGACTGACATGATGGCGTGTTTATGGAAAAGAGGAGAAAATCTCCTTACGGCTGGCAAAATCCACCAAGTCCTGAGGCCACTCCATGCGGCTGCCCATCTATATACGGCTGCCTGTTCGTGTCCCCATGCGGCTGCCCATCTGCATGCGGCTGCCTATCCCCATACGGTTGCCCATCTGCATACGGCTGCCTATCCCCATGCGGCTGTCCCTCTGCATGCGGCTGCCTATTTTCATGCGGCTGTCCATCCCCATGCGGCTGTCCATTCACATGCGGCTGAGAGGACCCTCCCATATGCGGCTCGGCCAGGACGATCCAATTGAGACACGTGGCGTTCTTTGCTACAATTGAGACACGTGGCAGTCTTATCTTTCCCAGAATTATGGGTGCTAACAAATCCTAACAAAATCAGATTTGTTGCGATCGTCATAATGGCCCAGATCAAATCAAATAAAACAAATTGGACACGTGGCAGGCTATCACAAATCCTAAAGATTCATGGCAATTAACATTTATTGTCCACAGAGATTTGATACAATCTACATTAATTATCTAGATTTGCTACAATCAGAATGAAGGGCCCGGATTAATTGATCCTTAACCACCGACTTATCAAGGAGGCAATCATTGTAAACCCTAATGATCGCATCCCACTCCTGTAAATAGCAAGGTGCCATTCCCTTGCAAGAGGAGAGGATTTTCTAGAGCACCAAAGTACCTGGAGAGACCTGAAAAGAGAGCACAGAGAGACAAAGGCACGCACAGAGGATTCTTTCTGGGCATCCTGAGAGCATTTCTTTATCAGAGCCAAGGCTACATCCGATCGTCCAAGGAGTAAGACAGAGCTGCCGTCGCTTTTCCGAGCCTCTACCATCACCCCCCAGAATCTAAAATAAACAATTGTACTTAGATTGCTGTACCTAGGTTTTCGTCCCTAGGTTTTCTTTGTACAAGCGAGTTTGTATTGTGAAGTAAAAGTCCAGTCCTCCGATATAATTGTTCTGTTCTTTTATAATTCATGGCAAACAGCTGTACTTGGTGTACTCACGTCTTCATTATCGTCATCGTGTGAATGTTGATTTAGTTCATTAAATTTGACATTAATTGATTCTTCGATGATCATGGTTCTCTTATTGAAGACTCTGTACCCTTTGCTCTTTGCCGTATAACCTAAAAAGATACCTTCATCGGCCTTTTCATCAAATTTACTCAGGTTGTCTTTAATATTAAGAATAAATCATTTACAACCAAATATCTTGAAGTATGAAATAGTGGGTGTTCTATCAAACCATAACTCATAGGGAGTCTTCTTCGATATAGGTCGAATCAGAACCCTATTGAGAATATAGCACGCTGTATTGACAGCTTCAGCCCAAAAGTATTTAGGTAGACTAAACTGGTTCAACATTACTCGAGCCATTTCAGATAGAGTTTTGTTCTTATGTTCCACAACTCTATTTTGTTGTGGAGTCCTAGGGCAGGAAAACTCATGCAAATAACCGTATGTGTCACATAATTGCTTGAACTCTGTATTCTCAAATTCGTCGCCATGATCACTACGAATGCGAGTAATCATGAAACCTTTTTCATTCTGTACTTTCTTGCAAAAGGTGACGAATTCTGACAAAGCATCGTTCTTGTGTGCAAGAAAATATATCCATATGTATCTAGAGAAATCATCTACAATGACAAATACATATAACTTACCACCTAGACTAGCAATTCTACTAGGTCCAAATAAATTCATATGCAACAATTGTAGAGGTCTAGTAGTACTTACAACGTTCTTGGATTTAAAGACAGATCGGGTAGCTTTGTTCTTTTCACATTCGCTACATACCGTATCCTTCTTGAAAGATATGTCTGGTAAGCCGCGTACCGACTTCTTTGTGGATAGTTTTAAAATTGTGTCCATGTTTGCATGACCGAGTCTCATATGCCATAGTTGACTCTCAATGCTCATGGCCATCAAGCATCTACCTGCTTTGTTAGCATCTTCTAACAAATAGAAAACATATATGTTGTCTTCCCTGATACCTTCAAAGATAGTACTACCAGTTGAGCTATCAATTATAGTACATTTGTCTTTGATGAAGTTAATGTCATAACCGTGGTCAGCTAAATGGCTTATGCTGAGCAGATTATATTTTAACTCGGTAACTAGACAGACATCTTTAATCACTGGATATGGAGCATTATCAATGTCATCGATACCGATTATGTACCCTCTCAAATTATTATCGAAGGAGACGTATCCTTCTTTATTCTTCTTCGACTGTGTTGCGAATAATGATGCATCACCGATCATGTGCCGTGAGCAACCGCTATCGAGGATCCATTTGCTTCTAGTATGTGAAGGGCGTCCCACCTACAAAACAGTTTGCAGATGAAACTCTTGGTACCCATTTCTTGTAGGGTCCTGACATGTTAGACTTTGGTATCCATGCATAAATATTTAAATCTACTAACTTTTTGATTCTACATGCAGAAGATATATGACCAATGAGGCCACAATAATGACATTTTGTATGTTGAGTGTTGAAAGTAGTGTGAGGTGCATGATTGGTAGGTTTTGGTTTTCTAGTATAGAAAAATGCATGCCTAGTAGTCTTCTTGGGCATAGGTTTGGTATGGTTTGGTCTGACAGTGTTTGGTTTGGGTGTGTTCCGATGATTCAGTAATTGACACGTGTTAGAATAGTAAGCAGCAACTTTAGGCCGTTTTCCTAAACTAATTTCCAACTTTTTGGAGGTGTAATATAATCTAGTATAGTCAGATGTAAGTGTTTCCATTCTGACTTGTGCACACTGGAGATTCTTTCTCTCCTTAGATAGGTCTTCCTTTAGCTGGATGATAGTTTGGTCTTTTTCTTCGGATAACTTGGTAGTCTCGTGTAACAACAGCTTAATAGAAGAAAGCTCACCAGACTCAATAGAAGAAACATTATTTCTAACATCAGCTAGTTGGTCGATAAATTTTTCTATCTCACCTTTGTACTCTTTAAGTACCTTTTTAGAGGTTTTATATTTACTATGCAGTTTTCTGTAGTCATTTAACAGGTCACTGAAAGCCTCTCATAGTTGCTCAAAGGTGAAATCATCATAAGGATCAAACAAAGGATTATTGGTTACCTAATCGCAAGCCATCAAGCATATATTTGCAGCGTCATCTGATTATTCATCTTCTGAG
This sequence comes from Iris pallida, assembly GCA_029216955.1. Taxonomy (NCBI): domain Eukaryota; kingdom Viridiplantae; phylum Streptophyta; class Magnoliopsida; order Asparagales; family Iridaceae; genus Iris; species Iris pallida. Next base: position 8,036,302 of record JANAVB010024597.1, on the reverse strand, counting down.
TCGCTAGCTTCGCTCTCATGCCATACGCTTGTATTGGCGTACTTCCTGGATATAGATCTCTTCAGGTAGCCTTTGTCATATTTGCTGTTTTTTTCTTGTTGACGATGATGTTGTTGGACAATCTTTCTTCATATGTCCTTTCTTCTTACATCCGTAACAAATATGATCTTCCTCGTTGTTGTTGTTGTTGTTGTTCTTCTGTTGAATCTCATGAACTTCTTGAATTTTTTTACCAGAAGAGCTTGATCTTCGGAGTCAAGAGTCGCTGTCGTCAGAATCATCTTCGACAGTTCTTCTATATTGAGCCTTGAGAGCAATCGACTTCTCTGACTTCTCCTTTGGTGTAGCATCTTCAAAGTCTTGAAGTTCCAACTCATGAGTGAGTAGCTTACCCATGAGTGTTTCCAGAGACATTGTTGAGAGGTCATTTCCTTCAATGATTGCTGTAGCCTTTGGAATCAAGTTATTTGTGAGAGCTCGTAGAAGTTTACGAATCTTCTCATGGTTACTGCATTCCTTGCCTAATGAAGACAAATGATTTACAATATCTAGGAATCTCGTAAACATCTGAGTGACGGATTCATTTGGCTTCATCTTGAACGTCTCGTACTCTTAAGTAAGTCTGCTGATCTTTGACTCCTTGACTTGTGTTGTTCCTTCGTGGGTTACTTCGAGAAGTTTCCACACTTTATTTGATGTTGTGCAAGTCGACACCCTGTTAAACTTAGTTCTGTCTAAAGTACAAAATAAAGCGTTAATAGCACGTGCGTCAAGACTGGCATTTTTCTTTTCATTCTCAGTACATTTATCATAGGGTTTATCAACTAAAACTCCCTCAACAGTAATACGAGGAGGCTTTTTATAGCCATCAATAAGTATAGACCATAAGTCAAAATCAAAAGATTTTAAGAAGAAACTCATCCGTGTCTTCCAATAAGTGTAGTTTGTGCCGTCAAACAGTGGAGGTCTATTTGTGGCTTGGCCTTCACTTGTGAATTTCACAGTTGCCATGTGTAATACTGTGATCTATATAATAATTAAATATAACTACAATTTTACCTTGCTTTATCTGTATAACCTGCTCTGATACCAATTGTAGGAACGAATTCGTAAAGCAGAATACTCTAGAGGGGGGAGGGGGGTAAATAGAGTAGGCAGCGAAATATTGCTAATTAAAAACTTGTTAGCAGTTAGATCACAGAAATAATATCAATAAACACAAAGTAATAACTGTAAAAGAAAAGAGATCAGAAGGCAAACACAAACACAGCGATTTATACTGGTTTTCCTCTTGTGAGGACTAGTCCAGTCGGAAGAACTCTAGCTTCCAGTTGAATCTACTATTGGAAAATTCTGCAAGTTTTTATACGAAGTCCTTGCAACTTCTACAGACGCGAGCTTTGATAGGAAGAACTCGACCAACTTCAGTTTTTAAGAGTCTTTCTTCAATCAAGCCTCTGATTACAATTTCTCTGAAATCTTCTAGAACGTACCGTACCGACAAATTGACTAGAGAATTGTAACTGGTTGAGATTTGAAAATGAAAGCTTTTTAGAACTCTTTGGAAGAAACGTAAGCTTAGAAGAGGAGATGAAAGTGAATGAGTGATTTGAAATGATCAGAATTTCTCTCTATTTATAGTTTTTCCAAAGGCAAAACTCTGACAAAATTCGGGCAGAATTCGGACAGAACTCTATGTAACAATCCGCAACTGAAGGACGACCAAGTTCAAAATCCAACGTTCACATAACGTTCATTAACTGAACTCTGGCCGAACTTTTGCCGAACTCGGGCCGAGTGCTGTCAGGGTTGGTCAGGGTTATTTAAAAAATAATTTTTGGCTTTTTGAAATCCTTCAGAAGCTTTTTGTAAATAAGGAACATTTTTTTAAAAAACATAGGTCATTTAGCCTATTTGCCAGTACGACTTGGTGTACAATGTATTCCTAACTCAATAAAAGTAAAAATTACATTGCATAAAGAAATACAGTCTCGAGTGGCAAACATAGCTTCGGTCTTGAACTGAGTAAGATATCCAATCTTGATCAGTGTCCAAGTGTCCAAAACGTCTTAAGTAAACATCCGTATATCGAGACAGAGTTTGATCAATTATTAAAATCAGATTTGACCATGACCAATGGGCCAACAAAAACATCTCTTCCACACACTCCCATATCTCACTCACCCCACCTAAAATTTCTCTTAAAAATCTTAAAAGAGAGTCCATGCTCGTCTCCCTCAAAACGTTATTAACAAAATCTTGAAACATAAAAAGATTTCGTGATAACATTTTGAGGAAGCCGAGTTACAGCTCTCTTTTGGAAAAATCTTTAAGAAAATAATTATCTTTGATTAAAACCATAAAGTTTGAGTAGTCCATTTATTACGGGATGTGTTTATTGTTCTCTTTACCATGTGGTTTCATAACGGGGTAAGGTGCCGAGGTTATGGAGTAGGATGATGAGTGGATAGATCAGATATTTCTACTTCATTTTAGTTCAAAAAACCAGTAAAGGTTTGCGAGGTCTTTTTATGTTTCAAGATTTCTTAATATTATCTTGAGGAAGACTAGTGTATAAACTTCACATTGAGAAGATTTTAAGACATTTGTCCATAAGGTTTGCTTGCACTTTATTTGTTGGGATGTGTTTGTTGTATCCTTCTTACTATACAGTGTCATAGTAGGTTAAGGGAGTGAAGGGAGGGGGAGGTAGTGGAAGATAGCCACACAAGTAGCGGCGGAAGAGAGATGTCTATTTTGCTCGAGTGTCAAATTTGTGAAGTAAGGTTTTAGTGGTCTTTTTATGTTTTATGATTTTGTGATAAAATAGTTAGAAAGTCAAACATAAACTCTATAACAGACTAATATTCTAATAGGTAAAATAAGGTTTGATTTGTTTCTTTAATTTTTCAAGAGTTGTGATCGCGTTTTGAGGAAAGATGATATTTAATGTATAATGTCATGGTAGGGTAAGATAGAGTTTCATAGGGAGTCGTAGTAGGGTAAGGTGGAGTTTGATGGGGGGTGGGTGGAAGAGAGATTTATATTTTGCTCGAGTCTTTCAATCGATAAAATAAGGTTTGAGTGGTCATTTATGGTTTGAAGGTTTCATGTTAGCGTTTAAGAAAGGCAGTTGTGAACTCACTTTCGGGAAGAATTTTAGGAAAAAAAAAATCTAATTACTATTAAAATTGTCAGGTTAGAGTACTAGGTTAGCAATTTATTGGTTGTCGTATCTTTACTATATTGTGTTATAGGGGATAAGGTGGTGAAGTGGGAGGTAGATAGATTTCTATTTTGCTCGAGTCTTCGAAATGGTAAAGTATGTTTTTTAAGTGGCAACTTTATGTTTTCAAGATTTTTTTTTTAGGTTTAGCGACAATGTTGGGAGTTTGGAGAAAAATAAGTGTGAAATCTCTTTTGGAAAGTTCTATATTAGAACATCTGTCTTTAGAGAAATCATAAGCTTTGAGTGCTCTCTTTATTATGGCGATGTATTTGCTATAGCCTCTTTATGGTGTGCATACCTGGCAGAGGTGAAAAGCGAACTTATGCGTCAGGGTCCTGGGAAACGTAGGCACAAAGCGCAAAAGCAACCTGAGAGCCTAAGCAAAAAAAAAAAAAGCATACGCATACTCTAAAATGTTTATGCCATAAGTATATCTATTTACAGAGGAGGTGGTAAAGTGAGGTCAAGACACCAAGGAGATGTTGAGTTGCTGCTGAGAGGACGAAGAAGTGAGAAGATATCGAGGACGAGGAGGAAGCTTTTGCGAGGACAGAAAAAAGGTAACTAGTACAAATAGGTCTTGACAAGGAGGATGTGCCAACGACGAGTGCAGAAGGGGAGGAGTCGTCAATGAGTGGTGTAGTAGAGGTGTCCACCTTAGTGGCAGATGAGAGGAGCCATGACGAGTGTTAAGGGAGACGTGCGAGATAGAGAGATCGGAGGGGAAATGCTCCAGATTCCAAACCAGACAGAGAGAATCGGATTCATGTCAGGTTTGCATTCTCACCCAGGACATGCGCCTAGGTGCCCCACCACCTCACCCAAGGCGGCACTTCTGCCTTCGCAATGCTCTTTGGCTGAAGCAAGGTGCTTTGCGCCTGGGCTCGGTTTTACAACTGAACAAATGTAGCTGATGCTGGAGCTGTAGCAAGCGGCACAGGCATGATAGGCAGTATTGTAATCCTTCATTTTTTCAATGATTGGGTGCTTTCAGCAAGCTGATAAGAGTGCTAAATATCTACATATTTCCTCTGAGAATAATAGAAGTTACTGAAGTTGGCTGTGTCCCCAACCTTGAGCCCCAGTAACTGGTGGAGATCTAACAGAATTTGACACTGAATTGAACAATCTATAGGAAAATTTGGGGAAGAACAGCTAGGTTTTATTTGAATGCGTAAAAGCACGAAAAACTACGAGTACGAGATCTAGGAAATCAATTTGCAATAACTAAAAATACAATTCCACACCACCCCTCTCTCCAATCTCATTCTTTAGATGGTTAAGGAGTATCATCTCTGATACTGTTCTATACAATTGATGACTGGGTTGCTTGCTTGCTTGCTTGCTGACCAAGCTGCCAGCTCATTTTACTCCTGCTGACTGTTTGGGCTGACCGGACTATAGGTTGCTGACTGGGTAGTGCTTCTAACTGCCATTAGCACTGATATTGGCCTCCTTGAGACTGATACTACACTGGTACCACACTGATAATAGCAGGAATGTATCAGGCTGGTAGAGGGAACTAGAAACATCCAAGAAGTTGGAGAGAAGTTGGAGCTAGTAGGTTCATTTCCTCCTAGCACAGGCATCGACCATTACGAGCATCATAGACAGTACTTTAAAGCTTGATTTTTTTTAATGTTTGGGTGATATCAGGAAGCTGATAAACATGCTAGAGATTACAAATACCCATTCATAATATTGAGAAATTTTGAAGTAGGGTAAGTAGAAGAGATATAAATATCCTAAGATTCAGAGCTAGTAGGATTAATTTCTTTAGATTATTTATATTGCTTTGGTACCATATTTATAGATGTGTACCAGAATTCTTCAGAGATGTGGAAAGTGCAGAGACCACATAATAACATCCGAGTTCACCTGAAACACTTGTTTTCAAGGTAATCTTGAGAAATATAAGAGAGGAAAAGGCCTTATTATTCAATCTAGGGAGGAAAGGAATCCTGCAAAGTACTTGAAAGAATACAAAACACTTACAATTCTTCGACAGATAGTTCCAACTCGTCCTCCTTCAATAGTCATAACAAAATCTTGAATAAATAAAAGACCGTAAAAAATCTCTCCCCCACCAACTCCCTTGTCCCACTCCACTTCACCCCACCAAGACATTATATGGCAAATAGATTCACATAAAAAAAAAAACACTAGCCAAACCATATGTTTTGAATCAAAGATGAACACTCACATAAAAAGACCACTCAAATCTTACTTCACCGATTTTAGAGTTTTGAGTGAAGTAAAAAATCTATCTTCCACCGGCTCTGCCGCCTCACATATGTTTTCTTAAAAATCTTTCTGAAAGAAGGTTGAGACACTTATCTTCCTCAAAACTTCTCACAAAATCTTGAAACATAGAAAAGATCGATCAAACTTTACCAATTCGAACACTCAAGTAGAAATTTCTCTTTCACCCGCTTCACCATCTCACTACCTTACCCCACCATGACATCATAATATAAAAGAGGCTACAACAAACACATTTACATAAATAAGAGAACACTTAAACCTTACGGATTCATCAAAGACAACGTGCTTTCTAAAAATCTTCCTAAAAGAGATTTCATACTCGTCCTCAAAAAGCTATCACGAAATCTTGACAGCAATCAGAAACAACTCAAACTTTATTTGCCAATTACAAAACTCGAACGAAGTAGAAACCTCTCTTCCACACGCTCCCTCTTTAAGACAATAATTATCTTTGATTGAAACCACAAAGTTTGAGTAGTCTATTTATTATGGGGATGTGTTTATTGTTGTCTCTTTACCATGTGGTTTCATAACGGGGTAAGGTGCTGAGGTGATGGAGTAGGATGATGAGTGGATGGGTCAAATATTTCTACTTCATTTTAGTTTTAAAAAAAACTAGTAAAGGTTTGAGAGGTCTTTTTATGTTTCAAGATTTCTTAATGTTATCTTGAGGAAGACTAGTGTATAAACTTTATATTGAGAAGATTTTAAGACATTTCTCCATAAGGTTTGCTTGCACTTTATTTGTTGGGATGTGTTTGTTGTATCCTTCTTACTATACGGTGTCATAGTGGGTTAAGGGGGTGAAGGGAGGAGGGGGAGGTAGTGGAAGATAGCTACACAAGTAGTGGCGGGAGATAAATGTCTATTTTGCTCGAGTGCAAATTGGTGAAGTAAGATTTTAGTGGCCTTTTTATGTTTTGTGATAAAATAGTTAGAAAGACGAACATATACCCTAATTTGGAAAGATTTTTAAGAGAAGATTACTAGCACTCTAATATTCTAATAGGTAAAATAAGGTTTGATTTGTTTCTTTAATTTTTCAAGAGTTGCGATCGTGTTTTGAGGAAAAGATGATATTTATTGTAAGGTTAGAGTACTATGTTGGCAATTTATTTGTTGTCGTATCTTTAGTATCTTGTGTTATAGAGGGGGTAAAGTGGTGAAGTGGGAGGTAGAGAGATTTCTATTTTGCTCGAGTCTTCGAAATGGTAAAGTATGTTTTTTAAGTGGCAACTTTATGTTTTCAAGATTTTTTTTTCAAGGTTTAGCGACAATGTTGGGAGTTTGGAGAAAAATGAGTGTGGAATCTCTTTTGGAAAGTCCTATATTAGAACATCCGTCTTTAGAGAAATCATAAGCTTTGAGTGCTCTCTTTATTATGGCGATGTATTTGCTATAGCCTCTTTATTATATGGTGGCATGGTGTGCATACCTGGCAGCAGAGGTGAAAAGCGAACTTATGCGTCAGGGTTCCTGGGAAACCTAGGCACAAAGCGCAAAAGCAACCTGCGAGCCTAAGCAAAAAAAGAGAGGCATATGCATACTCTAAAATGTCTATGCCATAAGTTAATCTATTTAGGGAGGAGGTGGTAATATGAGGTCAAGACACCGAGGAGATGTTGAGTTGCTGCTGAGAGGACAAAGAAATGAGAAGATATGGAGGACGAGGAAGATTTTGCGAGGACAAAAAAAAGGGTAATTAGTACAAATAAGTCTTGACAAGGAGGATTTGCCAACGACGAGTGCAAAAGGGAAGGAGTCGACAATGAGTGGCGTAACAGAGGAGTCAACCTTAGTGGAAGATGAGAGGAGCCGTGACGACGCAGGAGGGGGGGGGGTTGGGTTGTAGGTTATCTTTTACCTCTTACTTCCTTAACGGGTCGGATTCATGTCAGGTTTTGCATTCTCACCCAGGACATGCGCCTAGGTTCCCGGCTGCCTCACCCAAGGCGGCACTGTTGGAACTGTAGCAAGCGGCACATGCATGATAGGCAGTATTGTAATCCTTCATTTTTGCAATGATTGGGTGCTTTCGGCAAGCTGATAAGAATGCTAAATATCTACATATTTCCTCTGAGAACAATAAAAGTTACTGAAGTTGGCTGCGGTAGGTCCCCAACCTTGAGCTCCAGTAACTGGTGGAGATCTAACAGAATTTGACACTGAATTGAACAATCTATAGGAAAATTTGGGGAAGAACAGCTAGGTTTTATTTGAATGCGTAAAAGCGGGAAAAATTACGAGTACTAGATCTAGGAAATCAATGTGCAAGAACTAAGAATACAATTCCACACCACCCCTCTCTCCAATCTCATTATTTATAGATGGTTAAGGAGTATCATCTCTGATACTGTTCTATACAATTTATGACTGGGTTGGTTGGTTGGTTGCTGACCAAGCTGCCAGCTCATTTTACTCCTGCTGACTGTTTGGGCTGACTGGACTATAGGTTGCTGACTGGGTAGTGCTTCTAACTGCCATTAGCACTGATATTAGCCTCCTTGAGACTGATGCTGAGACTGATACTAGACTGGTACCACACTGATAATAGCAGGAATGTATCAGGCTGGTAGAGGGAACTAGAAACATCCAAGAAGTTGGAGCTAGTAGGTTCATTTCCTCCTAGCACAGGCATCGACCATTACGAGCATGATAAACAGTACTTTAAACCATGATTTTTTTTTTAAAATTTTTTTTGGGTGATATCAGCAAGCTGATAAACATGCTAGAGATTACAAATACCCATTCATAATATTGAGAAATATTGAAGTAGGGTAGTAGAAGAGTCTATAAATATCCTAAGATTCAGATCTAGTAGGATTATTTTCTTTAGATTATTTATATTGCTTTGGTACCATATCTATAGATGTGTACCAGAATTCTTCAGAGATGTGGAAAGTGCAGAGACCACATAATAACATCCGAGTTCACTTGAAACACTTGTTTACAAGGTAAGGTAATCTTGAGAAATATAAGAGAGGAAAAGGCATTATTATTCAATCTAGGGAGGAAAGGAACCCTGCATAGTACTTGAAAGAATACAAGTAGGCTTTCGTTGAACTTATTACCCATGTTAGTATGTAACTATGAATTTGGGGAGGAGTACCTCATTGTCTACCATATAGACGTAGGTTTCAGGTATATGACTGCAGATCGGCCAAGGTAGATCAGCTCATTATATAAGCTTATTCAAAACTAAGGATGTAGCCCCAACTCCAAAATCAAGTCTTGGATCCAACTCCATAGTTTTGAGAAAAAAGAAGAATGAAGCTGGTACAGTAACTAGACATACACATGTAGAACTCATGATATAGTTAGATCATTGTCGTATATTCGTCAATGACTTGGAACAAATGTCCAATTACCCAAATTTCGTGCTACATTATTACTTTTATGTTTATTGAGTCAACCAGAAATGCTTAATTAGATGCAGACTAAGTTCAGTTGAGAAAATAGGGTTCATTGTTAGAAGGGAGATTAAAATTACCAATTTTGCCAAATAACTTAACCTGAAGTTGGGATTTAGAGTTGAGTTCTACATAATTCTAATCCATTCAGCTAATTGATGCCGGCCCCTACTTAAGCAAGGGTGGGTGCATGGTTGAAAGTATCGGCCGATACCGATCCGATACGGCCGATACCGATACGGTTTGGCATGTCCCGATCTGATACCGATCGATACCCGATACTGACCGATACCGACATTGGGGTCACTTTTCCGGTCAATTCGGCAAAGAAAATTAAACGAAAAAGACAAATCAGTAAGGGTTAAAGCATAATGAGGTTGGTTCGAGCCCCCTTGGAGGCATGCCTCCAAGCACCAGTAAGAAGTGGACACCCTAAAAAAAAAAAATAAAGAAAGAAAAAAAAAAAGGTTGTAAAAGCATGTAAAAGAAGAAAATCAATCAATAAATCGGTAATGATGACTACTATTTCATTTAATTTCAAAACTACTAAGAAATAACGCTGAAAATACTTAAAATTATGCCTAAATGTATAAAATATATGTTTTTAAATGTAAATAATTTATTAATAATTATTTGTTTTCCGATACCAAAAAATTCGATACTCCGATCCGAAACCGTCGATACTACCGATATCGCCGTTACCAATACTCATAGGAATAGTCCGATACCGATACTGTGAACCTTGGGTGGGTGAGTCATGTCTAGAAGAAAATATAAAACACTCGACGAAAGGATAGAGTAGGAACCAAAATCAACCATAAGTGACATCAGAAACAAGAAGTCACAGGTTGCTTTAATGACAAGGCAGCAAAAATACTCCAATGGGCTACACTTCCACACTAGAAGGCATGAGCAGACTGAAAATTAAGAATTTAAGATCCATGATCGAAGCACTCCAAGCAATAAATTATAAAGTGTATCCTACAGGATAGTAGAAGCTGAGAAGGATGCACTTAAGAATAAAGTGGGATGCTTGAACTAGAAGAGTGCTTTGTGATCATCTAGGTTACATAGACACTCCTTTGGAGCACCATATTTGTGTCCGAGACATCCAACACGATAATCACCTGATACATGTATCAAACACGACGTACCAATGTCTCTAGGTTCCAAGTCCCCAAAACATAGACGCATTTCTAATTTTCTATACCCCCATTCCTAAAGGCAAGTGTGGGCTAGAGCTCAGACAATAGTCCCAGACATATTGCAAGATTACCAACAAAAGGAGCAGATTTGCATTTTGTAAAGGAAAATGGGATCTAGAGCTCAGACTAACACTACGAAGTCTTTCATCCACAGAGGATCAATTGACAAGTGCATCACAAGTTCAGGATAAATAGAATATAGATTACTTAGAGAGCTGCCAACGATACATTTTCCATCGTCAAATGGTCCCCAGATTAGAAGAAGCAAATACAGGAGGAAGTTGACTGAACTTCATTCTGGAAATACATCAGGATCAGCACGTTGGATGGTCTCCCTAAAAAAGTCTAATGAAGGTTTTACCGACAAATAACTTGAAAAACGTAACCTCTCAATATAAGCAACTAGACAATTTATATCTACTAACCAAAGGCATTATGCTTCATTTGCTTTGAAATGAGAATCAAAATGGAATGCTTACTCGTACAACCATATACATAGGGAGTCCTCAAATAAATATATCATTCTTCTGTTTCTAATAATATATGAATCTACCAAGATGTTTAAACAACAAAGCATCAATACATCACCTTGGAGAAAGACGATGGCTTCGGCGGGGAAAGTGATCTGACCTCTGGTGCGGAGCTAGGGAACACCACATTGAGCTTGTGCATCAGAACATCACCTTTTGATGGTATCTCATTCAACAAGAACTGCTGCACTATCGGCTTCTTGAACCACTCGAGCACTGAATCACCCGGTGCCCGGAGGACAACCTTGCTTACCTCAAATGGTGACTCCACCGACTCGAGAACCTGCGCCACAACCATTTTGAGTGTGGGCCCTGTCACCAACTTAATTCTTCGGGGCACCACTCCATAATACAGCATCCTCTTTCTAAACCGGTGCAAAGTGTGCACCACAGCAACCAATGCAGCTCCGACTGACAAATTTCGGATGTCCAAAGACCAGGCAATATGTTGATCGAACACGATTGCCTTGGGGAACAGCTTGTTCTCATATGCCACCTTCCAGACACACCTTGCCCGATTCATCTGACCCATTAGGACCAAGTAATTGAGAAGAACGTTCACAAAGTATCTGGCCGCACTCTCCTCTGCCTCGTAATCAATTCCTTGAAAGAATTCCCTCACAAAGGAAAGCACCGGCTTCTTCCTCTGCTCCGGGCCGGTAAAGAGTCCACACATGAACTCGTGCGCCTTGTGCCTCGTCGCGCTCATGATGTCCATGATTGCCCTCTCGTTCTTCTCATCTTGGCACCGAACCAGATGGGCAAGAATCGAAGTATATAGTATCAAATCCACCTTCGCAGCCGACCCCACATAGGTCTCCAGAAGCGGCCGTGCCGAATCGTAGATCCCAGCTTTCATACATGACTCGAAGAGCTGCCTCACGATGAAATTATTAGTCCGGATCCCCGCAGACCCCATAAACCTCAGCCACCTCAGTGCTAAATCCGTCGAACCTTCCTTGATATAAATCATCAGGACATCGCTCGCATTGACATCCACCGAGAACCCGTTCGCCTTCATCTCGAGAAGAATCTTGGCAGCCAGATCGAGCAGCTTCTTATTTGCTAAGAGAGTCAGCATACAAGTGTAAATGCTCATCCCGAGCCGGAACCCTGCACCCGTCATGGAGTTGTACAACCTCATCACAGCGTCCACCTGCCCAGCAGCAGAATGCATCTCGATCAAGCAAGAGTAACTCGACGGGGTCGGAAGGAACCCGGCCTTCTCCATCTCCGTAAAGAGGGCGGAGGCCACCTCGAGCCTTCCCGACTTAGCATGTGCCTCAACCATCATGGTATAGAGCCCGAAATTGGGCCGGAAGCCGAACCCCTTCATCTCGTCCCAAAGCCCCTTCCCCGCATCCAATTTCCCGGCTTTCACCAGCGACTCGATCATAGACACGTACATCGCAGCCGAAGGCTTGTAACCGGCCGCCTGCATCTCCCTGTACAGACCCACCGCGGCGTCGAGCCGTCCCGCCTTGCCCATGGAGTCGACCAGGGCCGAGTAGATCGGGAATCCGGGCGGGGAGGGGCCGTCCTTCTCCTCCTTCAGCGCCTGGAACAGCTTGAGCGCGGCGTCGAGGCGGCCGGACTTGGCGAGGGCGGGGATCATGAGCTCGTAGGTGGAGGCGTCGAGGGAGCAGGAGGCGGAGGCGGCCATGGACTCGTAGATCTCGAAGGCCTTGTAAGGGAGGCCTTTGGCGAGGAAGAGGTGGATGAGGGAGTTGTAGGTGCGGGTGTGGAGGAGGCCGTCGAGGCCGAGGTGCTTGAGCTTCTTGAAGTTGGAGAAGGACAGCTCGAGGTGTCCGGAGTGGGAGAGAGACTGCAGTGCTTTGTTAGCCGCGAGCGACGGGAACGAGGAAGGAGGAGGAGTGGTGGTGGTGGCGGTTTCTTGATTTGGGAGGATGAAGTCTTGGAAGAGGGAGTGGATGTCGTCGTGGTGGAGGCGGTCGAGGAGGAGGGAGAGGGAGTCGTCGAGGAGCGGGGCGGAGGAGGAGAGGAACCAGGGCTGGCGGCGGGCCCAGCGGAGGAGGGAGAGGGGAGGGAGGTGGTCGGAGGGGTCGGAGAGGCGGAGGAGGCGGGAGAGGGCTAGGGGGAAGAGGGAGGGGGGGAGGGAGGAGGAGTCGAGGGCGGAGTCGAGCTGTGGGCCCCAGCGCCAGCGGAGGGCGAGGTGGGCGACGCGGTCGGCGGCGGAGGAAGGGGGGATGGGGTGGAGGACGGAGCCGGAGGAGATGAGGTGGGTGTCGGAGGGACGGGCGCCGGGGGAGGAGGAGAGGAGGTTGTCGGACTCGTCGAGATACACGATCTCCTCCGTCCACTGCTGCTCAGTGGTGGTGGTGGACGGAGGTGGAGTGGTGGCCGAGAGGAGGCGGAGGAGAGGAGGATTATTAGGGTTTAGTGCGTGGTGGCGGTGGAGGAGGAGGAGGGTTTGGAATCGGCGGCGTAGTAGGAGCATTTCGTCTCTTCTGATTTGGTGTGTTCAGTTCAGCCCAACTCTCTCTCACTGTGCCTGTTTTGGAGTGGGCCCTTTTGAAGTCTCTCTCTCTCTCTTAATTTTTCCTAGTTTTTAAAAAAAAGAATAAAATATATATAATCTAATAAAAAACAAGTTTTGAAAAGGATTATTTACTTAAATGGGCTCATATAATATTATTTGATATTAGAGTTTAAACTTTAAGTCTTCATATTGTCCAATATTATATTTTAGTTCTCCATTTAGACTAATTTTGGAAAATGTAAATGAATACCTAAATTTTAACATTGAACAATATAAAGACATGAACTTTAATATCAAATATTAGAAAACACTGTAACTAAATAACTCTTTTAAAAATTAGTAACTCACACGTTACTCTAGGATTTTTTGCTTCACATTTTGGTCTACCATTTAGGATAATTTTAATTTAAAATAAATTTAACCAGTATCAAGTTGATATATAAAGGAGTTTTGCTATGCCTTCAACCAAATGCTTACATTCTTCTTACAACCGTCACGTGTCGGAGTTTGATTGGAGAAGGAAGGAAAGTGATGGGGTCGGGTGGAACCTATATAGCAGGGAGATGAGAGGGGAGGTGGGACCCGGTGGGACCCATGTATAAGTGGTGGAAGAGAGGTGGTAAGAAAGTTACAACTTGCAAGTATTTGATTGTAAACTTAGCATTTTTCATATATAAAGTATCAAGTTGATATTTTAGAGAGCAAATAATCGCAAGCAATTTGGACATCAAATCCACTCATTATTAGTTAAATATTTGATAATATAACTATTTTTTTTAATTTTTATTGTTATTATATAGAAAAGAAAAAGAGGCAACAATAAATTCATTGTCCTCAAACCAAACCTTCCCAATTTGAACTATTTATTTTCTACAAATTAAATATGTCTGTTTGATATGTGTCACATATAGGGATGGCAATGTCCTCCCGATCCCGACGGGCACCCGATATTTTTATCCGATGGAGACGGATTTGGGAATTGAAAAACGGATATGGGGATGGGGATGGGGATTTAAATAATTTTTCAGTCGGATTCGAGGACGGGTACATGTATAGTACTCACCGTCCCGATAAATCTTCGACCCCAGTTACTTATACCCATATCCATATGTGCAACCCATTGAAAATGATATGATTCATAATCTATCTAGTAGTATATTTTATGAAAACAATATTTTATTAACATGTCTTGTACTTTTTTTGGAATGAAAATAATATTTTAAGCTTATAATGTACATAAAAAATTGCTAACCGGACGAGAGACGGAGACGAAAAAATTCGATCCCGAAAGTGTTAACGGGGATGGGGACGGGGACGGAGAATGCATTGTTTAACAGGGACGGAAATGGGGATAAAAAATTGACCCCGACAGAAAACGAAAATGGGGATGAAAATTCAAATACTACTCGAAGATGGTGATGGAGAATATAGTCTCCGATCCCTATCCATCCCATTGCCATCCCTAGTCACATAGTGATGTTAGAAACAAGCTATTTGCGAGTTAAGCTGAGCTTGAGCTCAAGCTAAAAATAGGCTCTTTTAGATAAAAGAGTCCAAAACAAGAACTTCTAGATATTCAAATCGTGGTTCATTTTATTTATATATTTATATAAATATAATATTTTACACCAATAAAATTTTCTTCTCCAATCCGTTGTGAGTTTGGAAAAAAAATAATTGCCACATAGGAACCGATCACTTCTTATTTTTAAAAATTTTTTCCAATGCAAATGTAAAATAAATTGTGAAGTTGACATAATAATGACTTATGTCAAAGACAATGTGAAATTGATTGTCTAGATCTAGACAATAAATTTCACAATAATTTAGTGGGTGCTGGTGGTGACGGTGGCGGGTGGTGGCGGTGGAGGAGGGTTTGGACTGGGCGGCGTAATAGAAGGAGCATTTCGTATAGTCTCTCTATGATTTGGAGTGTTCAGCGGCTTCACCGAGTCTGTATGCATGTTGTATGTATGGGTGGGGTGGGCTCTTTGGGAGTTTTGGTCTCTCTTTTTCATTTTGGTCTAATATTTAGGATGATTTTCATTTTGATGTGGAATACTAAATAGTCAAAAAAAATCGAAAATCAAAATTTTGGTAATAAAATTTTCTAAAAAATTATAATTTTATTTTTGGTGACTATATAAATATTTCTGAAAAAATAAAAAAGGATAAAAAACTAAAAAAAAGGATTAAAATTATTGAGAAAAAACAAAAACAAAAACTTATTAAAAAATGGAAAAAAAAAAAACCAAAACACTATCTTAAAAAATGAAAAAAAGAAGAAGAACAAAACTAGAAAAAAAAATTCTTAGAAAATAAAAAAAACTAAGGAACTGAAAAAAAAAATCTTAAATAAAAATAAATAAAAACAAACTTTAAAAATGAAAAAGGACGAAAAAGACAGAAAACAAGAAAAATATTTTTTTAAAAAGAGTATAGAAAAAACAATAAAAATAATTTTTTCAGGCAAAATAAATATACACACATATTCTTAATGGATAGAATTCTCATGTTTTATGGATAAATTGTTTATCCGGATACTCTCAATTCCTGGGACATAATCTTAACAAAACATGTGAATATGTTTTCCACCCCAAATTTGTCCCCAAAAAAATTAGTGAATCAAACGCCCCTAAGGTATCAAGTTGATATTTTAGAGAGAAATCAAATATGCTAATTGTCATTTTAATATATTTAATAATCTAATTATTTAAACCAATTATTGTTATCATAAAGAAAAAAAAACTCCTCGCTGCTTGTAAGGCAACAATAAATTCACTTACTCCTCAAGCCAAAACATAGCCTTGCCAATTTGAAATATTTATTTTTTCTACAAATTAAATGTCACATGGGTGTCACATAGAGTGTTAGAAACAAGCTATTCACGAGTTAAGCTCGAGAGCATGAGCTCAAGCTAAAAATAGGCTCGTTAGATAAAGAGTTCATATTAAGCTCGTGACTCATTTTTATTTATATATAAAAATATTTACACTAAATAAGCTTTTCTAATTTGATAAGGAATTCATTTAAACACTTACAGTTTGATAGCAAATTTACTTAGCTATATTTCTGGTTGGAGACAAAGTTCACAAGTAACAAACAAAATTTAATCTTAAGCTTATCTATAATTCAAAATCGTAAGGATTTCGAGTTAAAAAATGATTTAACTTTTCCTAGAAAATATTTTAAATTTTTTAATTTTAGACTGGTACAAAACCTTCATAGCTCTAGTTATACTATTTTTTTGAGAGCCGAGCTTGAGAAGTAGAGTGCCTAGAGCTGTACTGTACCTGTCCCTTCTAACACACGACTATTAAGGAAGCTATTTTAACCCTATACAAACTTCACGCCCTAACCTCCTTTAAACACACGTAGTATCCTACAAGTTGTGGGTTAATCCTTGGGCCTTTATTTATTGAAGGTTCTATTTACTATCAAGCCGAAATCCGGCCCACTACATCACTTTTTCATTCATGGATAAAGGGTAAGCATTATTCGATTTTGGACCGAAAACCTAATCGAGCCAAATTGAATAAAAAATTCGATTTGGTTTAAAAAATTAATTCGGTTTCGGTTTTAAAAATACTAAAATTTCTTATTCGGTTTCGGTTTCAGTTTCGATTTTGGGTTTCGGCCTCGGTCCAAAATAAAAAACCGAATAAAACTTGTACAATTATGTTAATTATATCTTCAATTCTATGCATATGTTGTAATTAAAATGTGTATAATCCGAAAGCAACAATACTATGCCACGAGTTTCACATTGGCAGACAGTTTTCATAATCATGCGCTATCTAACCCAAAATTCGGAGAAATAAATTTGGATGGAGAATCAGTGACATATTAATCTTGAGTGCTTTACAGATGCCGACTGGGGTGCTGGCTTTATGGATAGAAGATTTACATCTGGCTATTCGATATTTATTGACGAAAACTTGGTGTCGTGGAAGAGCAAGAAGTAGAGTGTTGTCTCACGATTGAGTTCAGAAGCGGAATACCGAGCTATTGCTCATGGCACAACAGATGTATTATATCTGCAGCATCTTCTACATGAGTTGGAAGAAGAAGCAAGACCTAAAGCAGCAGATATGTGGTTTGATAATCAGTCTACTATCCATATTGCTACAAATTTTGTATTTCATGAAAGGATGAAGCACATTGAGACTGACATCCACTTCGTCCGTATGAGTATCAAAAGGGGATGATAAAGTTTTATCACATGAGGACCGACGATCAAATAGCTGATATCTTTACGAAATCTCTTTTAGGTCATCGGGTTCAGTTTCTTTGTAACAAGCTGGACATGATTTTATATCTATGCTCCAGCTTGAGGAAGGGTGTTGAGTATTGGTTAGGAGTAAAGTTATGTTATGTTGTTTAGTCCCACATCGGATAGAGAATAAAGAGGAGACTAGTCCTCTTATATATATATATATATATATATATATATATATATATATAAACTAGTAAATGTACGTGCTTTGCACGTATAATAATGTATAATAAGAACATCATTTAATTATAGTTAAAAATCTCTTCTAACTCATGTGGTTAAGGTGTGAGGTATTCTTTTTGTTTGGTTGAGTTCGATTCCCTATGTTGGATATATATTAGAGTGAGGGGTTTTTTTAGGAAATTTTCTAAGAGGGGTTTTTTGATCCGAATATATATATATATATATATATATATATATATATATATATATATATATATATATATATATATATATATTTCCTTACCAGCACGTGCGAGCTCAGTTAAATCGTGTGTCTCCCCGCACCCGATTTTTAGCCGGTCGTCATGCTCTTCGGACTCTTCGTGCGGATCCTGTCCGCACTGGCTTTTTCATCATTGCTCGGCACGTACGCCTCATGCACTCCGCACGCTCCAGAGCCTCACGAGACGGCCGACATCATTCGACGCCAGCAACTCAACGCCTCGCTTAGCCCACGACGCCGAAGGCGCCCCCAACGTCTTCACGACGCCTACGACAGCCGGTTTCGCTCAGCCACCCGTTCTATGCGCACGACGCTCTTACGACGTCTTCTCGACGCCCATTGGGCGCCGCACGAAGGGCCGCGTGGTCGGCCGTCGTTTATACCCGTGGTAGAATGGTGTCGATCCTCGACCGCCCGCGCGACGCCCTAGTTGATGAGTTTTCATGCACGAGGCGTCCCATTATGTCCCACGCCAGCTCAGATCGTGGCCATTTTTCGTCAGTCCTCCGACGTTGTGGATGCCCCGCATCGCACAGGCCAGACTCATCATCGCCCAATTCTCATTATATATATATATATATATATATATATATATATATATATATATATATATATATATATATATATATATATATATTTTGAAAGAAGGTAATTGTGGCGAACGCTCCCACCGGGAATCGATCTCCTGACCACTCGGATCGCATGCATCTCTCTTAACCACTCGGGTCCCAAGTCTCATTATATATATATATATATAAAATCCCTCTCCATTAATAAATCAATCCAATAATTATATCTTACAAATAACACATCATCAGTGTTAGAAGGAGACTTGCAAGACATTTGCCTAGCTAGTGCTTCCTGATTAGAGAGCAGATTCTCCAAATCAGTAATAGAAGGCTGTTCCGCCCACCCTTGATAGATGAAATAAACGACGTGATTTCTTTTCTCAATCCACAAACAAGATGTCGTCGTAACCTCGCATTGCTTGTAGGTTCTTCATTGTCCAAATCTGAAATTTTTGCATAGACATTTTTAATCTTGAGAGAATATTCTGAAATGGACATATTACCTTGAGTTAGGGAAGCAAGCTCAGTCTCAAGGTAGTGCAACCGCATCGTGTTTTTTCTGGGTAAATAGCCTTTCGAGGCGTATCCCATATTTGCTTCGGTGAATTCAACTCACGAACTTGATCAATGTACTCCTTGCTGATCGAGGTTCTTAGTGCAAACAAAGCTTTGCCACACTTTATCTTCCACTTTCGTCTTGCATCGACAAGTTGAGTCCGGAATTGTCGTCTTATCATCCTTGACGGGATTCCACAAATATTGTCCTTGAATGTAGGCCTCCATACATAGTCGTCAATATTGATAATTTGTACCGACGAACTTCTCGATTGAAATTTGAAATATAATTTTAAATTCTGTTTAAATTATTTTTTTGGGATTATTTATAGATTATAGGGAAAAAAATATAGATTATATACATAAATATTAAGGGTTTATTTAAAATATTTATTTTTATTTAAATACTATGCATAAAATGATGTTTAAATAAGTAAAATGATATTATTATCATAATTAATATTTCTTTAGAAATATTGTAATGAAATATATATATATATATATATATATATATATACAGAAAGCTTCTCCTACGGGAACAACTTATTGGACAAATTTACGGGATAAGAAAATACATGTATGATTCTCTTCTAAATCTCTTTCTCTTTAAAAAAAAAAATTAAATCTCTCCTTAAAAAACATACATATCTCTATCTTGAACAAAAGTCTATTTATTATTTAAATAGTATAAATTTATTTATTAAATTTACAAAATATAGATAGATAAGTTAATTTTATCTATTTTAAAATAGAGATGGATTTAAAAAAAATCTATCTTTAAAAATAAATATACCTTTAAAAATTATATTTACAAATATTAATTTTAATGTTAATCTTAATTTTAATGTTCATTTTAATATTATTTCTTATGTTAATTTTTCGGTTAATGTTATTGTTGATATTAATTTTAATTTTAAATTAATGTTAATTTTAATGTTAATTTAGTTGATAATTTTAATCTGAATTTTAATTTGAAGATTAATTTTAGTTCTAACATTAAAATTAAAAATTAATATTGAAATTAAAATTAACACTAAAATTAAAATTAATGTTAATAATAACATTAAAATTAATTTTAACATTAACATTAACATTAACATTAACATTAACATTAACATTAAAAATTTAATAGTAAAATTAAGATAAAGATAAAGATTTAGATTTAGATTTAGATTTAGATTAAGATAAATTTAACATTAACATTAACATTAACTTTAACATTAAAATTAAAATTAATGTTAAAAATAAAAAATAAAATTAATAGCAACATTAAAGGTATATTTTTTTGTAAAGATAGACTGTTTTTTAAAATATCCATCTCTACTTCAAAAAATAAAAGAAATAATTTATCTATCTCTATTTTTAAAATAGATAAATCTCACTTTGTTTAAAAATAAATAGATCTTTTTTTGTTTAAAAATAAGTAGATAGATAAGTCTTATTTTTTTAAGATAGAGATATGTTTGTTTTTGAAAGGAGAGTTTTAAATTTTAAAGAGAAAGAAACTAGAAGACAAACCTACACGTAACAAACCGGATATTTTTGGGTTTTTTTTTCTCTCCATAAGAAATCCCGTAAACTTGTCCCGTAAAGTTTTCCCGTATAAGAAGGAGGCTATATATATATATATATATATATATATATATATATATTTGCAAAAGAAAGAAGAAAAAAAGAAAAAGAAAAACTCAGGTGAATAGTGCCCACGAACACTGTTCACCCATCCCTGTCCCGAACTCGTGCGATCGTAAGAAGGAGAAAGAAAACCTGGTTATATATATATATATAGTTGCAAAAGAAAGAAGAAAAAAAAGAAAAAGAAAAGAAAAACTCGGATGAATAGTGCCCACGAACACTGTTCACTCATCCCTGTCCCGAGCTCGTGCGATCGTAAGAAGGAGAAAGAAAACCTGGTTTTTAAATTTCAAAATCCTATTGAATCTCTACGAATCTTCTCTAAATTAAATCCATCGAATTCCCCTTCCAATTCTCTATAGGATAGACCCAAAATCCTATCTAAATCCTGGTTAAATTCATGGAGATTTCAATCAAACACCTCTTAAAACCTTCTCGTGAACTCGACCCCAACTGCCGCATGTCCGCTGCCTTCGCACACAGCCACGGCAACCTGGACCACCGCCGTCCACCACCGGCAGGGCACAACATGCACAGCAGCAGATGCACTACAACAGCAGCTACGAGCGCACCAGTTGCAACCACAGCAAACTCAACCCAGGTACCCTCGTTCACCACCAGTTTTCTCCCTCATCGCTATAACTTTTCGAGCCGCAAAATCCTATGCGTAGTCAACTTAAGCCTCTACAAAAACCTTTAAGTAGTTTATTTTAGTTCAGTCTGAGTTTCTCATGAAAATTCATGGAAAATCGAGAAAAAAAAGATTTCATGAACATAGAAAGTGTCCCGGAACAACGTTTTGGAAGCCGAATATCGAGCAGGATAATAGAAAATTTCAAAATCCACTTAAACAAACTTGTAGACAATCTATACGGCAACAAAACCCTATTTTTAGTTTTTATTTTAGTTTATTAAATTCCGTTTTAAGTCAGTTCCAAAACTCGAGAAAAATAGTTTTAAAATAATGAAATTCTCCGATGCGGAGTCCATTTCGACAAATTGGACGACTTGGTTGCGGACCAGTTGCAATGAAAGGTGCGTATGGACTTCTTGGAAGTGTGGGCTTTGATGGAATTTGAATTGGTTGCGTAGTGCGCGACGAATTCGACCCGTATTCGTCGAAAAACACCGTATCAGCCCTTTTCCAAAAAATTTAATTACTTGTGCACGTTCGTCACGTCGCGACGAAACTTACTCCATTGGACTCGTATCATTTTTCTGGTACTGTGAGCCAAGTTGGTCTGATTGTGAGACAGTTGACCAGATCGTCGTTTTGGCAGACCCTGATCTGATTCAACGGACGATTTTATGCACGGCTTATCGAAATCCAAAATTGGATGTACCGCTGAGTTCATATCGAAAAATCGGACCCGTAGACATATAGTTTGATGACATTAGAGATCATAGAATTTGGCACGCTTTTCGGTGCAAAGCAGGTCCAACAACGAACACTATTTTGATCCAAAATTATCATTTTGTCCATGTGTCCCAGAATTGGACTTATGGATAGTTAATCTTAGTCATTTCTTTTATTTCGAAAACATTGGTGATGTTTGTTTCAGCATCCGGAAACGTTTGCAGAAGTTCCACCCTTGTAGCTTCTCCTGACTTGTTGATTTTATCTACTGGACGTTGTCAAAATATCCAAAAACCACTAGGCAACTATACCTTACTATTTTTACTGTTTATATTATTTATTTTCAGCATTTATTTATTGTTTCATATTTGTTTAGTTTTATTTATTATAAACTGCACGTCCAAGTCATGCTTGGGTGTAAGCGACTATAGTAGTCGTTTTTCGTTGTATTCTTTTATTGTATGCATGTTGACTTAGTTTTAGCGGACTACATTATAATTGTGATATATCCTTATATCTCCTTTGGACATGACACTCACTTTACACGATTTGAGATATTTTGTTAGGGACACAGCTTGCGTGTTTGACTGGCCATCAATACGTGAAAGTTGTGTGACAGATAGATAACGTTACTGTTATGATTAGGATATAGAGACTCAAGCAGTTACAAAACTGGACGAGTTATAGACATGACTTGGTCAGTGTGGGAATCTTGGGCGAGGACAGTCACTAGTGCGTATGGGAAGCCAAATCGAAAAACCATAGTTTTCGAATGGAACTATGGAAATTGATGAGTTTTGCAAATGCCTTCTGACGTTCTTGGATCGTTATGGACGGATGCAGATGACTGGATGACAGTATATGTACAATGAATTATTTGAGATAGCCTTAATTCCACCCGTATGTATGAAAGTTGTCCTCTAATTGCACGTTAGACGGTTATGATACCCTTTTGCATATTTGTTATCTAGGATAGTCTTTTACATATTTATTTATCTTCTATGATAGTTCTTATAGCATGATATTATGTATCTTGTTACGTTCCTCTCATGACTTAGTTGTCTCTCCAGATATAGACGACGAAAAATATCATGAGGAGTACGATTCCGGACTAGACTCTTCATTTGCAGCCGATGAGGTCTCACCCTCGGAGTTTACTCAATTTTTTCTTTTTAGTTGATGGACTTATGTAGTTGCTACCCTTTATCTTATTTATTTCATTCTACCCTTTACATCGCTTGGTAGTTAATTTGTCTCCATCCGACAGATATTTTATTTTATATTTCGGTTGAGACTTTTGATAGTTATTTCCTTTATTTGCTGTCGTAGATGAGATATAGATGTTGTCTGTGACCTTGATATAATTATTATGAGCTGGAGATCTTATATTACAGATGTGTGGATTCGCAGATTCCATATATTGGAGTAGTCTGCGTATACATACAGCTGGCATGTTACGTATTCCTAATCCTACGTATATTTGAACTGGGACGTTACAATTCATGACTGAATAGGAAGTAGTAAAATAATAACTTTTCACTGAGTAAATCAAACATTTGCTGGACAACCAAGAGCTCTGATACCATAACACATGCATACATAGTTGCAGAGCCTTAAAGAACAACAAGCCAAAGTTCATTTATTCAGTGGGAAAAAAGAATAAAGTGCAAACTTTGTTTTTCCGAATAAGATGAGATAACAGAGTTACACGACATTTATTTATAGTTGTCGAGTTACTTAGCTAACAGGCTGCGTAATAGACTCCTAGCTTTGCTCAACAAACTAATACCAAATACCAAATCTAACTAAAGCTAAGGCTGAATACATCAAATAAAGCTGAATATATCAAATAATAGACTCTAAAATAATAGGACAAAAGTTTGACTAGAGTGATTTAGTTGGAGAGGATGCACTAATTTGTAACATATTTGATTCTATTAACAACCAAGGGATAGGTTAATTACTTCTCAAATGGGTTGTGCTAACATATGCTCTACGACCATGTTTGGTTTACGGAATCAGGGCATTGGAAAAGAAAAATCATTCATTTTTCATGTTTATATGCCAAAGGAAATGAGTAGGAAAAGAAATTGATTCCCAAGAGGAAGGAAAATAGAGGAAAAATTGTTCCCCCCATCTACCCAAGGATTAACTTTCCCCCTCTAAGGATTCACATTCCCTCCTAGTTTTCTTGGCATTTTTCCAACAAAGAAAAGAAAATTGATTGGAATTGCAATTATAAGGAAAGAGCAAAGAATCAGTTTCCTCTCTTTTTCGTGAACCAAACGAGGCCTACTGGCACATGATAACAGTACCTTACGCACAAGTCAACATAACCCATAAAAGGAAGTTTAGTACAAAATCAGACTACTTAAGACAAATTGATGTTTGTCATATATATAGCTAATTGATCACACACATAAAAGGAGTAATTATTTACAGTAAATGTACATGCACCCTTGCAAATTAAAGAAAGCTATCACACACTATAAATGACATCTCTTATGTCAATGACACCATGAAATGAGGCATGGAACGGAGCCATTACGTCTCCACTGCAGGTCTCCATGCTCCTTAAAAGGCAAACTCATAGTAAAGGACAATCTGGATAAAGCAGATAGTAAGTAATCCTATTTCAAAGTAAATAAGACGCTTCTGAATCTTTAGAATTAGGGATGAAGGAATAGGGGGGCCGCAGAAGATCAATGGAAGTAGGCCACTAACTAGGATGCATATGATCCCAATGAGAGACAGATGGGCAGATGATTTGATCAGGAAGCGAGTCAGTCTTGTGCTATTCGGAGGAGTTGCCGAAAGGAAGCCACCGAGAATTGCTACATCAATCCCGAAGATCATAAGTTGAATGTTTGATAAGGCTTTTAGCTCCTCACCATCGGATTGGTCGTCGTTCCCTTCTTCCATCAACCCAGCTTGCTCCTGAACAAATAAAAAGATAGAAGAATTAACTATTAACCCACAAAACATTTCAGCAAAGTATGTAACACTCTTTAACTAACATGAAGAATCAAGTACAACACTGCTATATATGTCTTTAAGTCCTCATTATTTTTACCTACTCTTCATGCCAATTTTCTTCATTGCCGGGTTGGTTGTCTTGAAAGAGCTCTAATAAATCAAGTATATATTAGAGAGAGTATGAATTTTTTTTCCCTATTACCGGCTGGCTATTAATTTGTTGTGTGTTTGGAGGAGAGATATACATGTGATTATTTATTTCAGAACACTACAGAACTCTAGTTTGCTCCTGAACAAAAAAAAAGATAATAACCCACAAAACATTTCAGCAAAGTATGTAACACTCTTTAACATGAAGAATTAAGTACAACACTGCTATGTATGTCTTAAGTCCTCATTATTATTACCTACTCTTCATGCCAATTTTCTTCATTGCCGGGTTGGTTGTCTACTTGTCTTGAGAGAGATATACATGTGATTATTTATTTCAGAACAATACTCTTTTCATGTGTTGATGGTTGGACACTGTTTTTATGGCTACTAATTTGGTGTTTCTGAGAGGATAGAAATCTGAGATTATATATGCCAAAACAATTTTACCAAAGAAGGGTGATTATTTCTCCATAACTTGGTACGTACGAACCCACATAGCTAAAGGGAATAATACTACTCTGAGTCAGATTACATAGAACATGGAAAATATAGAAAGTTGATGCTTAGATAAGCACGTCACGCTAGCTTTTCAAATTGGCACTTGGTCTTTCGATCCCACGACTTGCTTCGATTCCACGACTTGGACAAAAGTAGACTTCTTATGTTGACACAAAGACTATCAAGTTGCATGACACTGTAGGTACGACCCTACGATTTTATTTTCACGTTTCCATGGTTTAAAAGACTTGTCATATAGAGTATGACTTGATTGGTAGCACAACATGGAACACGGTTGGTTCAAGTTGACTATGCTTGAGGGCTAACAAGTAGTCATTTCTGAGTTAAGTCAAATTTATAGTAACATGAATGGAAAGTTCTCGGAACGGTAGCACACCAAGGCACTCCCTGAAATAATAAGAGCTCACCGAGGCAATCCCTGAAACAATGGGAGCTCGTCGAGGCAGAACCTTAAATAATGGGGGCTGCGAAAAGGAAAGGAAAAGTATGGAAAAACTGTGAATGAATAATGACTGTGTAGGATGGTAAGTTAAATTGAGTCTTGCATGATAATTGGACAACTTGTGCACAAGGAACGACTTTCCGAACGGTAACCTGAAGATGGTGTCGACTTCGGCCTAGGAGGAGCAAAAGAAAATAGCCGTGTTGGCATACAACACGGATAGGTTATTCGAAAACTTTCAGCGGGGCTCGCTACACATGCTGAAAGGGTCGCCGTCTGAGCTTGGCTATTGTTCAGGATAGCTTATGGTGCTAGTGACCTCTTTCATATAAATGAGTTGGCATAAGAGCGACTATCCGCGTATATGCCTTAGAATAAGTCAAAAAATGTGTACACAGTACGCAACACGAGTTTAGAGCCTAAGATTTGGCTACAACAGAAACACGTACTTCGGCACGAGGCGTGGTGTCGTGAATTGAGTCGTTGACACTAAGTTCACAAGTCTATGCTTAAGCAATTTCTATGACAAAATGGGGGAAAGGCCGTAGGGCAAGAATTTAGTAAAATACACTATGTTGTCCGGCACGGCCTCGATGATAATACACGGATGGATCTTATGGCACGACCACGATGTCAGTACAAATGGGTTTTGTAGCACGGTCACAAGGTCTTGGAGCACGACCACAATATTGCAGCATGAGTAGACTTATAGTTATGCACCAAACTGATCATAAGGCAAGATTAGAAGACAACCAAAATCATAGGGTGCACTCACTAAATGTGCATGTTGGTTTTTTTTGGGTTGGCGAAGGAATCACTCACCAGTACGGTTGTATACTGACACCCTACCAGTTTTCATATGCAGGTTAAAGTTGCTTTCTTGTTCGAGGCGAAGATCGCTTGGACGCACTGAGACATGGAGTTTCTTGGCGTTTCGAGGCGTGCGACCACATTAAAGACTTCACCTATACAAGACATAATGTATGGACGTTGCTTCGTCATGTTGTATGCCTCAAGACAGGATTATTTGTATTAAGAGATGAAAGAGAGCTGAGTGTTTGTATTCAGAGAGATTGTAAGCTTGAGCAATTATAATATTGGCCTCGTGCCCTTTGCAATTCTGCTACATTATTAATAAAGTTTGATTTCGTTCTCTATATATCTTGTTATTCAACTTCTCGGCTCGGACTTCTATGTGACGACCCCATCGTAAGCTGCTGTAATCGACCGTTATGGAACCGACCTTGCGCGAGCGCAACTTAGGTTCGCGTGACATTATGCCCTAGCGAGGACGATCGATTCTGCAAAACCGGGACGTGACACATGGGGGGCTCCAGTGCTATTCATAAAGAAGAATAATGGGTCGATGTGCCTGTGCATTGACTACCGAGAACTGAATAAGGCAACCATCCGGAACAAATACCCACTGCCCGACATCGACAACTTGTTTGATCAATTACAAGGTGTCTCGGTATTTTTAAAGATTGATTTTCGATCGGGTTACCATCAAACTAAGATCAAGTCAGACGACGTGCCGAAGTCAACCTTCCGCACTCGTTACGATCACTATGAGTTTTTGGTAATGCCACTAGGCCTAACGAATGCCCCTACCGCCTTCATAGGTTAATTAACCTGGGTATGGTATAAACACTCTAGCTTGTTGGCAATAATATATCCACTTGTACTCTTATCAGCGTGAGAAGTGTTTTGAACAGTTAAAGTGAATAATGAGTATTAGTTTATACTTAAATAAAGCATTCTACGTAGAGTCCATTTTTGTTCACCCATCAAAACTAGGGTGTTTGTTCACCCTCCAATAAATGATTGACACGTTTCAAATTCATTCAACATAAACCACTTTGAAAAAGGTTTTGTAAACATTCAAAGTGATTTTCACTAAAGGATTTGACATGTGTCAATCTTTTATGAGAGAGTGAACAAACATCTTAGTTTTGATGGGTGAACAAAAATGGACTCATTGTACGTATGTAAAATTCTCTCTACTTTTTGTTTTGGTTTTGTGTCTCACACCCACACAACAAAAATACTGGTAAATAGCAACGAAAAAAATTTGTCGCTATATTTATCTTTTTCGTCGCTATATTGATCTTTTCCGTCACTATAGGAACGTAGCGACGGTATATTGACGAAAAATGTCCGTCACTACATCAGTTGTCGCTGTCAAAATTCCGTCGCTAGTATGTCGCTACGGCGACAGACTAGCGGCAATCTTAACGACGATAATATATCGACTGATTAGTGACAAAAAATATATGTCGCAAGGACAGCGACGACCTAGCAGCTGAACGACAATTTTTTGTGAGCCCATTTTTGGGTACCAGACAGAAGATTACTGACGAAAATTGTCCAATTTTCTTCGGTAGTCTATCAGTATAGCGACGGACTAGCGACTATTTCAGATACTATTTTTTCCAAAAATTTGGTACCAGACAGAAGGTTAGCAACATAAATATTCCTGTTTTCT
Source organism: Iris pallida (assembly GCA_029216955.1). Classification (NCBI taxonomy): domain Eukaryota; kingdom Viridiplantae; phylum Streptophyta; class Magnoliopsida; order Asparagales; family Iridaceae; genus Iris; species Iris pallida. The sequence goes on along the minus strand of JANAVB010024597.1, from coordinate 8,007,751 downwards.
GTCACTAATCCGTCGCTAAATTGATTTTTTTTAGTAATCTGTCACTGGTCTGTCGCGAATCCGTCGCTATCCATCGTTGTTCCGTCGCTACTTTTTAGCATTATTTTCATATTCAATAATTCCTGTAATGTTTGTACTTGAAACAATTCATACATATACCAATAGTGATCAATATATCCAATTAATATCAAAATACTGCATACTGCAGGAACTCAAACCTATAATGAATTTAAACACACAAATGAGCACAAACACAAATATATAAATATTTATATAACATCCAAATAGTGCACAAACTCCATGCTAATCTTGATGTTCAAAATATACATAAATACATACAAGTTTGGTAATGTGTACATAATGAAACAAATAATACAACAACTACATCCCATCCAAAAAACACAAAAACTCTCAACTCGATGGTGGAGGAGGTGGTGGATGCGGCTGTCAGCTCGCCAAGTACTGCATCATTACTGCACTAATGATCTGATGTAGCTCCTCAGAAAAAATGGCTGCCGGAGCAACAGCAGAAGCCGTAGGAGGTGCTGTGGTCGAAGGAGGACCTGGATTCGTAGTGAGAGTAATTGTCGGAGTTGGAGCAAGAGCCCTAGTGGGAGTAGGGCCTAATGTAGGAGCAGGAGCCACACCGCGAGAGTCTAAAATCTGTGTCATCTGGCTCTGTAGGGTGTATAAAATATGTGTAACCTGCTCCATAGTATAAACATCAGAAGGAACGCCTGGCTGTGTTGATGGAGGTGTAGGTAGAGGAGGAGCTTTGGAGAAAATAGACAGCTGGGATGCCAACGATCCGATTTCGTACACGCTACCGCCTTTTCCTATCCCGATTGCTTGTATCTACAAGTCGTTCCTACTGGCCGGCGTACGTCGCTGATTAGTCTCATCTCTCCCCCTTCACTCCCTCCCTCACCGACCTGACTCTCTAATGTCTCATATGTCTCCTATATTTATATACGTAAATAGGTTTAGAGTTAATATTCATATTATAGTTACTATTAAGTATTGTTTTTAGATATTGTAGGTTATGTTTAAGGATTTTATTGTTTATGGTTAGGATATTTATAGTTAATGTTAGCTATTTAGGTTAAATAAATATAGTAAATTATAAAAAGAATATAATTAGATAGTATTGACAAAACTACATATGCCTTGGTTGTCCGATCATCTATGAGCTTTCCATCCTTCTTCCTTTTGTGGGTACGCTCGAAGACTTTGGGGAAGTCGACGGTGTTTGGGTTGGGTGGGGGATGGTGGTTGGCTAGAGGGGCAAGGGTGGTCGCCGGGTCTGGTAGGGGATCGTGGTTGGATGGAGGGTCAGGGGCCGCCGCTCGAGTCGTCGGAGACAAGGGGGCATGGGAGGTTGCCGTAGAGGATAGACCGCGGGGAGGAGGGGTTGCTGGAGGGGACGAGTCACGAGAAGGAGGAGGAGGGTTCGATCGTAGGAGATAGAGAGAGATGAAATGTTAGAGGAAAATGAAAATGAGAAGAGGCGTTGCTGGAATTAAATTGTTTGGTAGCGACGGAAATGGTCCGTCGCTAGTCCGTTGCTATGAGAATACGGACGTTTCAGCGATGGACTAGCAATAGAAATATAGACATGTGCTACATATAAATATTTTCGTCGCTAAGCAGTCGCCTATTCGTCGCTACACAGCGCCGATTAGTGTTCCGTCGCTAAAGTCGGTCGCTATTTTACAGTATTTTTGTAGTGCCAGTTGTGTGCAAGTTGTTGACTCCAGAGGTTTCGTGGCATTGTAAAGGAAGTTGGATAAAGAATTTAGTCCCACATCATATAGTTAGTATAAGGAGTATGAGTCACATAGGTATATAAGATTGTGATGTAATTAATAAGGATCGACTCCTCTTAGGTCATTTTGGCCAATCTATATATATATATATATATATTTTCCATATATATATATATATATATATATATATATATATATATATATATATATATATATATATGGAAAAAAAAAAATATATATATATATATATGTGGTCTCAGTGTATTTCCAACCCTTGTTAGCACCGAAATAAAATTTGTATTATATGCAAAAATTTTCGTATCTTTCATAAAAACGCATAATACTTGTGTATTTTTGAAAGATTTAAATAAATACGTAAATTTTAAGCATGTGAGTTTTAAATGTGTTCCGTATAATTTATTGAAAATTGGCCAAAAAATATGGTGGGAACTATACTGTAGGCGGATCATAGGAATGACGAGTTCCTCCACCTAGTTGTGAAAGGGGAGATTGTTGGAGTGGGTGGGGTTTCCAACCTATGTGGAGAACACCCCGGAGTGCGATAAGCGTCATCTGTGTGTCGGACAAGCTCGGAGAGTGCATCAATTATTGGAACATATATGGTTGATGCATGCAAGTTGATAAATAATACAGAAAAAGATGGCAAGAGTGCTTTGCAACATTGTGAAAGAGAGAGAGAGAGAGAGAGAGAGAGAGAGAGAGAATTAAAGGCCATTATGAAGAAGAGATCGTTTCATATATTTTTTCTTGTTATCTCTTGTTCTTCGGAGTATATAATCGAATTTTCTTCTTTCAAGTAGTTGTAGTGATCTGTCTTGGATCGGTGAGAAACTTGTTAGGAGTCAGTGTATTTCTTATTCCATTAGTGGATGCTTTTTAAGATTGGACTCCGATTGTCCCGTAGTTTTTTCCGCAAGGATTTTTCACGTCAAAAATTCTCTCTCTGCGATTTGGTTCTTTGTGATTTTGGCGTTTGATTTTTGTGTGTTGTTATTTCTTGGTTCTATCGCAGGCTTCTTGGTTTGGGGGAACAGTTTTTGTGTTTTTCCCCAACAAGTGGTATCAGTGCTTTGGTTTCAGAGCGGTATCAGGGTTCATAGTCAAATCAAGGAGAAGAGGTGGACGCGAAGCCAGTGCGCATAGTAAACCTAAACGGTACCAACTACCACTATTGGAGGAGAAAGATGAAATACTTGTTATTTGTCAAAAAGCTGCATCTACTAGTATTTGCTTTCGAGATGCCAATTGATAAATCCGAAGAGGATTGGAACTTCGAGCACATACAGGTGTATGGTTACATCAGACAATTCGTTGACGAGAACGTGTACAATCACGTTGCCAGTATAAAGCATGCAAGGACACTGTTGGACAAGCGATAATATTTGTAAGCGAAGAAGACCGGGGTGAACAAACCATTCCTGATATGATAAATGATGGATCTGTGGTACAAGATGGTACGTCTATCACGGATCACTTGAGTGAGTTCCAGGGCGTGGTTGACCAGCTATCTTCGATGGGAGTCAAGTTCAACGACGAGGTACAGGGACTATGTATAGTGCACCGTCCCAACATCGTGTCTCGTTCTTTTTCGCAGGAAGCGTGGTTAAGAAATATTATCACTATTAATTGATCGGGACAAATTGAATTAAGATCTTTTACTCATTATCGAATTGTTTCTCCAGAATCAAGTCCCATATCAGCGGGTTGCGTCTCAAAGAAAGACTCTGTGCCTGAGGTTTGAGAGACCTCTCCGCTGCTTAGTTTTTCATTCCGCATTTGCTTCTTTTGCTTTAGTTTACGAATGCGTTTTCGTAAATGTTTTTGATAATTTCATTGCTTGCGTTCTTCGAAGTTTGTATTTCATATCGAACTCAGAAGAGAAGGGTAGAGTGCTAATATGTTGCTTATGCGATTGCAGGTGATCGCGTAGGCACCGTGTAATGTAACATACCTTTCTCTTGCCTCAATCAATCATGGTGAGCGGCTTGACCCTTCTTTTCTTTGACCCTCTTGATCTCCAATCAATCGACAATACCATAAGTGTGATGTGTTTGATGTAGATACAAGGACACAAATGTTTATTTCCATAGAATTGAATCAATAAATTGTTGTACAATTTCTTACGTACACTTGCTTTAGATATGCTATATCATGAAATTGCTACATGCTTACTTATATCAAATTTGCTATAGAACTGTGTTAAGCAAAAATTGAATCGATTAATGAATATTGCAACGATAAGGCAGAAAACACGAAAGTTGGATAAGTTCTTATGAATACGTAGACCATACTTGGGTAACTAACTTTAGTTATAGTATGGTCATAGATAACTTGTGCACGAGGGCGATATTTTTTCAAACGGTATCTCGTGGCCACGGGACCAATTCGTCATAGGGAGGAACACAATATAGCTGAGATGGGTTAAAGCACGGGTAATTCAGAAAATTTCATCGGAGCTCGCTACTTGAGTTGAAAGGATCCCGTTTCACCATGCTATGTCCATAATGACTTATTATGCCAGTGACCTTTACATGTATACACTTAGATAATGTTATCTAATTGAACATGGTAAGTTTTATACTACAACGACGCGTTCTATCGTGGGTAAGTTGTATCGTAGTTATTCCATTATGCCTATCAAATGTTTGTATATAATTTACTAGGATGGCTAGAAAGATCACTAAACATATAGTATGCCTTCACATAACTTCTTGAACAAATAAGAGCATACTATTTAATTAGTCACTCACCAGTACACGATAATGTACTGATTTTCGCTCCTCCACATGTGCTGCAAAACTAGAAGGGAGTGTCATCTAACTAAAGACGACGTTCGTATATTTTGAAGCCTTTTTCGAGTGCGAAGGCCTGCTCAAAACTTTTGAAGACTCCGCATTAGTCCAAGCCAAAGATGACTCGACATTCCCCAATTTCAGGTGTTTGAATATTTTGGTTGTAAGAAGGAGATGTAATGTATGGAACGACTATCTCATCATCGTTCACTCTGAGTCAGTTTGTAAGCCCGTACGACACCCTTTGTAATAGAGTATGTAATGATTTTGTTATCAATAAAGCAAAAGTTTTCCTTCTGTATGTGTTTAATTTCTCTGTGTTCTCTATTTTGTTATGGTGTTTCGGATAATCTTATGACTCTGCCTTGTGCGAGTCAACTTAGGCTAACACGACATCATGCTCGGGGGACGACTATCGATTCTGTGGAATCGGGACATGATATAATGGTACCATAGACGACTTTATGCCTTTTGGCTCGCATGACAAAATGACTCTGTGTCATAGCGTATTCCGATACGACATACTCGTATCCAATTGTGGACACAGATCTAGACACACAACTAAAATAAGTCTATGTAGATCTAAATTACCAAATGACAAACATTTGGTGAACCAATCTCGGATTTTCCTCAAATTGGACACAAAACTCAATGTAACTTTTACAAAAGGGTCATTAGAGCCTAATTCTACCTCCTATAGGTAGTCCGAGTCCATGGATGAATTTCTAATGGTCAAATTGAACAACTAGAGTCTAAATAGTAGAAAAATTGAGATGTATACATATTGGAAGATGTATTTCCAATGCAAAATCCGGTGGACACGATTTGGACACAAGCTCCTAGCCAAAGCTTCCTCTGCTAGTGCTCCTTGCCTCCTCCAAGCTCCTAGTCTCATTGAGTGATGATTGAGAAGGATGAAGAATGATTTGAGAGAAATTTTGGAGGAATGGAATCAATTTGGAAAAGAATACCAAATTTGGAGAAGTGTGCACAAATGAAGAGGTGAGAGAGTGAGCTCTCCCTATAGCTAGGGCCAGCCACCAATTCTCTCCCTCCATGCAATGTACAAAGTTCAAAATGTCCTTCCAAGTTGTCATGATGGCTAATCTAATTGATGGAAGCTTCTAATTCTAATTTGGTAATTAGACTAATCCCTATTCATTAAATAAATGACTTAATGTAGTCTAATTTGGTCTAGTCTAAAGTGTTGGTCCAAGTGTCATGACAAATCTAATTGTGTCAACTAATCATGAATCCAATAAATAAGCTAGGCCACCAACCAACAACTAATGAATACATATATGTATAATAATCATATTATATAAATAATATAAAATGACAAAAATATTTCTAATTGGAAAAGTGGTAGTGACAACTTGTATTCTTTATTTTGCCATTTTCTTCTTTCTAGTTTAATGCTTGGTAATGAATTTGTCTCCATCCAGCAACTTGTATAAGGACAATTCATATTTGATTTTATAATATCTTTATTTTCTTATTTTTGTGGATGAGATTTAGTGAACCATGGCTATCTATATATTGTATTTACAGCTTACGTATATTTATTATATGGCTGACATGTTACGTATCTAGTGTAGGAACCCTAGATGGGGGGTGAATAGGGTCAAGCTAGCTAATCAAGCACTTAGCACAAGCTAATGGACAATTTAAAAATATAGGTCCAAGAGAAGAAGCAAAACAATACCGACACCCGATGTATCCTGGTATCCTCCCAAGGGGCACTCCAGTCCCGGAACTCTCTCTGGCTTTAATCCACTATTATCGCAAATAGTACAACATGAGTTTTCATACGAAGGCTCACCAACTTCTTACACGAGAGCTTTAGTCTGAAGGCCTCTCCGACTTCAACCGAGAGTTTGGATACGAAAACTCTCCAACTTCAACCGAGAGTTTGGATCCGAAGACTCTCCAACTTCAACCGAGAGTTTGGATTCGAAGACTCTCCAACTTCTACAATAGGTTTTGATCTCCTTATATAACAAGATGACGATCTTACTTTTCAACTCAATAACTCTAACACAATTTATGGATGACAAATGAAAGCTTTGTAGAGTTGTTTGTGGATATGCATGGGTGGTTTGGAAATTTTTAGGCTCAAAGTATCAACCTTGAATGAAGGGGTTCAAGGCTATTTATAACCAAAACATTGGAAAGAGCAATTAATGCAACTTTCATCAGGCTGACGGATAATCCGCCAGATTTCTGCGGAAGTCCGTCGGATTATCCGCCTGCACAGTCTAACGGCTATAAATATAGCCGTTGGGATCAATTTTCGACACAATCCGACCGTTGGAATGCAAACGGCAACATGACGGAAAATCCGCCGGAATTCTGCGGTTTTTTGTCGGATAATCCGAACAATCACAGAAGGTATTCTGTGAGTCCATTCGGATCTTCCGTCGAATTTCTGTAGAGATCCGCCGGATCATCCGTCATGATTCCGAAGATTGTCCTGTGTTATTTTCTACCCTAACTTTCGATTTTTCCATTCATTTCTTGTGTTTACAAATATTCCTAAGACTCATTACAGACTCCAGATATACTTAGGTAGGTGCAGGCTTCTTCAGAGTCTTGAAATGATGATGGAAAAACTTGGCTTCTTCCTTTGATAGGTGCTGGCCTTTCTCTTGGCGGCAACAGTCCAAAGATATCCAGTTTATGAAAACTGAATACCTTTCGGGGGCTTCGCCCCCGAATCCCCGACGGGGGGCGCTGTCCCCTCGACCCCCGTCCGCTGACCGGGCAGCGGAACCCCCGAGTGCGTGGCTCCGAAGAAGTCGTCGGACGGTTTAGAGAAATCTTTGTGGAATACCATCGTCTTTGGCCCACCATGATTTCTTCATTGCATATGTTTATATTTGATCTTGCTAATTGCTTTTCTGCAAATACATGTTTGACGAACAAAGCAATATACATGTAGCAAGTATGAAAAGATAAAGCACATTAGGACTATGCAAAGATAAAGCATATTAGGACTATGCAAAGTTTAAGTATCAATGCCATAGAGATAGCATAAATATTAGTGATATCATAATGTTAAACTTAATCGAATAACCACAATAAAAAATATAGTTAGATCATTTGGCTAACAATCTCTCCCTTTTTGATTATGGCAACTCGGTTAAGTTTAGTATGATCATAATAGATGCATGTATCACTAATGTATAAGCAGATATACGGATATACCACTAATAGCATGTTAGTTAAAATACTTCTACCCCTTATTACAAACATTGGGGCACATACTTAAACTTACTTCTCCCTCTTTAACATGATTAAAAATAGGCTACCCCGTACTAAGAGATAAAAATGAAATCAATCTCAAGCATAGAAATCATAGCATGGAGGAGTCATAGACAATCATGATCAAGATATACTAATGAAAAACAATGTGAGAAGGGTGTAGTGACAAGTTTATAAATCTACATTACCAATGTAGAATATCAAATTTTAAAAGAAGCATGTCAAAACACAATATAGTTGGTAAAACAAATAAAATTGAAAACAGTCAAGAAATAGTTTACCAACTTGAAATCCAAGAAAGAAACTCCAAAACATAATATTATATGAATTAAAACTCTAGTTTTGGAAGGAAGCAATATACCAATTGAAATAAAGGATTTCAATCAAAAGTCCATGAGGATTAGATAATTGCAAAGTAATTGATATTAAAAAAAATACCAATTGAGATAGTTGGAAGATATAAACTTAATACCAATTGAAATATAAACTTGAAACATTGATCAAAAGTCATTGAAAGTCAAAATTGTCCACATATATGTAACACCCTGTTTTCTGAAAATTGGGGATTTTTGAAAATTTATTATTTTTATTATTTATTAGTGGTATTTTAGTCATGGTATGATTTTCTGGTGATTTTAGTTAGATTAAACCATTTTCTAAGTCATGCTAAGTCATGACTTATGACTTTGTGACTTTGTTAGTAAACCTTAGTGTAAACCCTAGTTTCTCTAACCTAGAAGTTGCCATGACCATGAGAACTTGACCATAGGCTTAGAATATCATTTTAGTGATTTTTAGCCTAAGGGGTATTTTGGTAATTTTCTAGGAATTAAGTAGGATTAGTGAGATTTTACTATTCATGGACTTTTGATTAGTGACTTGATAATCCCTAACCTAGTTACCCTAATCAATAGGTTAAACCCTAACCTAGAATGACTAAGAGGATTAGATATTCATGGTAGTCAAAGCTATACAAATATCTAGATATTTACTTATTGATATTTTGCTTGATTTATGCAAAATATCTTAAACCTTTACAAAAGTCCTTCCCTTAGCTTGTAAGCAAGCCAAGGACAACCCCCCCATGCCTTGGCCATGCCATGGCCGGCCAAGACACCCCCCCCCCTTGGCATGACCCCCTTCCTATATATTTTGATAAATTCATTGCATTGCATTGAATTAAATTCATGAAAAATACCCTTTACTTCAAAATTTCATATCTCACTCTTTAGAGGTCCAAATCACCTCTAGTTTCTTGCATTGGGTTCCTACAACCTAGAGGGTGCTAAGGGAGGCTAGCAAGTTGGACACAAGGACTTGGACACACCCATAAGTGGACTTGGACACCCCCCTCATTTATTGAGTTTTCAAGGATTTTGCACATATAGGTAAATGTCTCTAAACCATATTAATATTGTAATTTTTTCTTCATAAATGCATGCATATAGGTGTATACTAGCTGTGGGTAAAGTTTGGTGGAATCTAGGAATTGTTTGGTGTCGTATCGGACACGTATCCTAATTTAATTTCATTGTATTTTAAGTTTTTTAGCTCACTGTCACATTGATATTTACACACTGTTTTGTAGAACTTTTGAACCAAAACCTAGCCTAGCTAACCCTAAACCTAACCCTAAAACACTGAGCACAAATTGGGTTGTGTCGTGTCCAAAATCTGGACACGAAGCTCTCAGTTTCAACACTGTCTGGACACTGCACAGTACACAAAATATGTCCTGCTACCTAGACACGTTTTCTCGACACATACACCACGTGGACACGCCAAAATTGGCATAGAGCACGGGGCACTGACTGACAGGTCATCCCCAAAGTTTGGGATGACCTCGTGTCGTGTCGGACACGGAATCGTCCCCGCAAGGGTCGTTCAGTGCACAGTATACACACACAGACACCTAACTTTGAGCGTGTCGTGTCCACTGTACACGACACGTGGACACTTCGTAGTGTCATGGACACGAAGCCTATCCTTAGGCGAACACGTGGACACGATTTCGTGGTGTCTCGTGTCCTGTGTCACGAGCACGAGGCTTGTGACAGCGTGCACGACGCTGTCGAACTCGCGCGTATCAGTCGTGTTTTCACGACTGATACGGCTCTCGTGTCGACACTGTGAGACACGTGGACACAGTGCAGGGTGTTGGACACGTACCCTACCCCTAGGTGAACATTCGTGCACGTGCACGAGACACGAGAGTGTCTGTGTCGTGTCCTAGGGTGAGTTGCACGCGTGCACGATACTGTGTGTGTGCGTGTGTATCAGGTTTACCCGATTGGGTTTTGTGAGTCGTGGACACGTCGAAATGTGTCGTGGTGTCGTGTCAGGCCCCCTAGACACTAGAGGACACCTAGGGGCTCAGTTACCAACCCTTCGAATCGAGCCTTAGCTCGGTTTTGTGTGAGAAATCAAGTTTACCTATATTTACCTAAACAGTCCATTTTTTCCAGTTTTGTATTATTTTCCAGTTTTGTAAAAAATGAATTTCAAACTTAATTTTGATATAAATTATACATTGTATTAGTGTATTTTAGTATGTATATGTGTAGTACATATGTATTTGAGGGTGTGGGTCGATTTTGGGGAGAATTGGTGGTGTGTGTGTGTAGTTATATATATATATACATATGTGTGTATATATGTGGTGTGTGTGTGTGTTTTCTGTGGGGGTTTCCTGTCTCAGGAAACCTAAGACACACCCCCCCCACTGTTCAGTCTCTCTCCCTCTCTCACTGATTAGCTCTCTCTCTCATTGAGTCTCCCCTATTCTCTCTCTCTATATGATTCTCTCTCATTACCTCCCTCTCTCTATATATATTGTATATAGTATATATTAGGTAATATACATATACATTTTGTATGTATATATATATGTTATAGATATATATTAGTGTATATATATGTTATATAAATATGTGGGGTTATGGGTATATTACATAGTGACCCTTTATATATAGGTTATATATATATTTGTATAGATTCTATTGTAGGTATAAACCTATGAACCCTATGACCATTGACCTAGGAATACTAACCTATGGGCTATGATACTAGCCTATGGCCATTAGGCCTAACCCTAATTGACTAGTAAACCAAGACTTAGCTAGTTTGACCCCAATTCGACTAAGTGTTGACCAAGGTAAACCTTAGGTCAAATTTGAACTAGCTTAACCTAGTTTTGACTTAAACTAACCTAGAATGACTAGTTTGACTAAACCCTTGACTATTGACTAGTTGGTTTAGACTTTGACCTATATAAGGGTATTATTTATGACTTGGTTATATAGATAGCCCTATGTAGAGTGAAGATAGGTATGGGGTTAAGTAGGATACTTAGAGTTGAGTCTTGATTGAGTTAGACTATGGTTTAGCTTGATTATAAGATTAAGTTTGATGTTGTACTAAATATATGTATTTATATGTGGTATACCTTATATAGGAAGTTGGTTGTACCTTAGCTTTGTATTATGGTATCTTAGGTAACCTAAGACAAGTTAGCCTATGGTTAGTTGAGTTAACCTTATAGAGTTGACTTGGATAGTTGACCCTTGACCCAATTACCTTGTTGACTAATCTAAATTTGACTTAAGTTGACTTAGTTGACTGTTAGAATTGTCTAGAGTTGACCAAGTTTGACTTTGACCTAGTTTGGCTTAGGAATCATGTAGTATGCATTGTATACTTTATTTTTACCATTGTGGATACATTGTGACTTGTATTGCTCTGATTAGGAGCCAGACACCTCTCCTCAGGCAGTATATCCTCTTCAGACATTCAGTTATCAGGCGAGTACATTCTCTGACCGTTTCATACTTGTTCAGGCTTTACTTTTCGCTCTAGATTACTTTACTTGTTGCTGTCACGTTGGTAACACGGATTGGTACTATATGGATCTTTACATGAGATGTTATCCCCCTCGGGAGCATCGGGTACTTCATGTTATGTGTGTTTCACTATCATCATGTACTCCTATGCTTCCATTATTCATGTACACTCATGTGATCATGTACTCTCATGTTTACTGAGCTCTCATGTATACAATCATGTGCACCCTTTCATGGGCCCCATGTGATATCATGTACAATAACGTAACTTGTATAGATCCTTGTGTATTGATTGGGGTACGGGGGAGTAGAAGTGGACATGTGAATAATTCCAAAGTAGTGTAGTCATGTACAAACTCAGTAGTATAGTCATGTATAAATTCTAGCCATTCACATGCCTATCTTGTGCTCTACATCACTAGTCACTACAGTTCTCTATATACAGTAGATATTTCATTACAGCTATCTCTTTTACATCGTATATTTCCTTTCAGCAGTTCATGTATCTTACTCTATTGCCTGTATCGTATTTCCTAACCTGCTATGCACTGCGTGAGATGTATTGTGCTCGTTCCCGTCCTGATTGGACCTGTTGAAAATATTACAGAGGATGAGGATGAGGCCCTGGTGTCTACCTATTATGGAGCAGGACTAGATGATACTTATGTTGTGGACCCTCAGCAGGATCCACCTGCAGCTGAGGATATTGCCCCAGTAGTCTAGACCAGTTTAGTCTAGGCAGTCTTTTCTATATTTACTTTTTGTCTCACATTCTGAGTTGTATTTTGAGATGTGGAGATGTATAGACTCTTAGACTTATTGTATTATGAGTTGACATTCTGGTGTTATGTTATCCTAGACACTTGGACATTTTCATCTATGCTATGGTTCTCTTTGAGTTACTATCTATCTATCTGTTCTTCATTCTTCTACCCTAGATGTGATTGAGATGTATATTGTTATGTCACCTCCATTCGGAGAGTATAAACTGTACAGGTACTTTTATATGGTTAGATGATTGACCTAGGACAGCGTTCTACCGCCGATACTGCGGCGTAGGCTGGGCGTTGTTACGTTCTCGTACCCTGACAGTGGGTGCGGGTCGTGACACGTTTTTAGTGGTGGCCCATGCAGGTCGAGTTTATGTAGTGGTATTCGAACTAGAGTATCACTACAGCCTGCGATAGGATTAGAGGAATAGGCTTAGAGAGAATGGATACTCAATCACTGTTAGGATTTCATGAGAGATTCCGGGACGACCCTTGAGAATCTTATTTTGAACTTCGATATTGAAAACCCTTTTCCTCTTGTTTTAATTCACCCTCACTCCTTGATGTTTAAGGGATCTTGGACTATTTAAACCTTATTCATCATTACCTCCCTTATATTTTGACCTTCTTTACTGCTAATTTAGCCTTAGTTTTGCAAGCTTATATTTTATCGAGCTTGATCACGACATATTTTATTGGGGGCTAGTACCCACTAACATATTGTCTAATCAGGGCCGGTGCATGATGGTCTGATCAACCTATTGCACTTTGGTTCGCTTTCATATATTATTCTACATGGATGGAGCCACTTGCAGGTTCTGTTCTTTCAAATCCATTCCCATCTTGTTTCATTATATCTGTCTTGGAATCCAATTCCATATGCTCCTACCTATTCTTATTTTGATGAATTTGACCTGATAGTTCTTTTGATTTTATCTCTTACTTAGGAGTAGGAGTAGGAGTAGGAGTAGCTCTAATTGTTAATATAATCCTTTAGGAATGAATTGATGTATGTGCTATACCTTTGACTTAGAAGAGTAGCTCTAACCATAGAATGGTAAACCTCTTAACCCTATTGATTCATTGTTTTCTTACCTACCTAGTCTAATACCCATAGTCACAGACTATCCCATTTAACCTATCCTTGTACTACTATTGCATCACAACTTCTGGTTTAAATTTAGGCCATTGACCATTCCCACTCTAATTATGATCATCGTAGGCACATTACCATGACTTTTAATTTGGAGCACAAGACTAGTTGTTTTCTCAAAACTGACTTCACATACCAGACCTAGACATGACATACTACAGCCATGACCTTAGTGTCCCACTCAGGCATACCATCATATGCTTCATTTGCTTAGTACGATTTTCCTGACCCGAGACTCCATCCTGATTTACCCCATGGAGTTATTTTTGGCTTCGATTTGAATTAAGGACACCTTATGACCTAAAACTGCCAGCCAATTTTTGGACATGACCCAGTATAGGTCTACTACCCATATTTTGCTTGTTGACCTTGTATGTTGCCTAGGTAGTGGCTTCGTCCTTGATTGTTGGAGGTTTGACCTAGAAGGAGTACGACCATCTAAATTTCGAGGACGAAATTATTTTAAGGTGGGTAGACTTGTAACACCCTGTTTTCTGAAAATTGGGGATTTTTGAAAATTTATTATTTTTATTATTTATTAGTGGTATTTTAGTCATGGTATGATTTTCTGGTGATTTTAGTTAGATTAAACCATTTCTAAGTCATGCTAAGTCATGACTTATGACTTTGTGACTTTGTTAGTAAACCTTAGTGTAAACCCTAGTTTCTCTAACCTAGAAGTTGCCATGACCATGAGAACTTGACCATAGGCTTAGAATATCATTTTAGTGATTTTTAGCCTAAGGGGTATTTTGGTAATTTTCTAGGAATTAAGTAGGATTAGTGAGATTTTACTATTCATGGACTTTTGATTAGTGACTTGATAATCCCTAACCTAGTTACCCTAATCAATAGGTTAAACCCTAACCTAGAATGACTAAGAGGATTAGATATTCATGGTAGTCAAAGCTATACAAATATCTAGATATTTACTTATTGATATTTTGCTTGATTTATGCAAAATATCTTAAACCTTTACAAAAGTCCTTCCCTTAGCTTGTAAGCAAGCCAAGGACAACCCCCCCCATGCCTTGGCCATGCCATGGCCGGCCAAGACACCCCCCCCCCCTTGGCATGACCCCCTTCCTATATATTTTGATAAATTCATTGCATTGCATTGAATTAAATTCATGAAAAATACCCTTTACTTCAAAATTTCATATCTCACTCTTTAGAGGTCCAAATCACCTCTAGTTTCTTGCATTGGGTTCCTACAACCTAGAGGGTGCTAAGGGAGGCTAGCAAGTTGGACACAAGGACTTGGACACACCCATAAGTGGACTTGGACACCCCCCTCATTTATTGAGTTTTCAAGGATTTTGCACATATAGGTAAATGTCTCTAAACCATATTAATATTGTAATTTTTTCTTCATAAATGCATGCATATAGGTGTATACTAGCTGTGGGTAAAGTTTGGTGGAATCTAGGAATTGTTTGGTGTCGTATCGGACACGTATCCTAATTTAATTTCATTGTATTTTAAGTTTTTTAGCTCACTGTCACATTGATATTTACACACTGTTTTGTAGAACTTTTGAACCAAAACCTAGCCTAGCTAACCCTAAACCTAACCCTAAAACACTGAGCACAAATTGGGTTGTGTCGTGTCCAAAATCTGGACACGAAGCTCTCAGTTTCAACACTGTCTGGACACTGCACAGTACACAAAATATGTCCTGCTACCTAGACACGTTTTCTCGACACATACACCACGTGGACACGCCAAAATTGGCATAGAGCACGGGGCACTGACTGACAGGTCATCCCCAAAGTTTGGGATGACCTCGTGTCGTGTCGGACACGGAATCGTCCCCGCAAGGGTCGTTCAGTGCACAGTATACACACACAGACACCTAACTTTGAGCGTGTCGTGTCCACTGTACACGACACGTGGACACTTCGTAGTGTCATGGACACGAAGCCTATCCTTAGGCGAACACGTGGACACGATTTCGTGGTGTCTCGTGTCCTGTGTCACGAGCACGAGGCTTGTGACAGCGTGCACGACGCTGTCGAACTCGCGCGTATCAGTCGTGTTTTCACGACTGATACGGCTCTCGTGTCGACACTGTGAGACACGTGGACACAGTGCAGGGTGTTGGACACGTACCCTACCCCTAGGTGAACATTCGTGCACGTGCACGAGACACGAGAGTGTCTGTGTCGTGTCCTAGGGTGAGTTGCACGCGTACACGATACTGTGTGTGTGCGTGTGTATCAGGTTTACCCGATTGGGTTTTGTGAGTCGTGGACACGTCGAAATGTGTCGTGGTGTCGTGTCAGGCCCCCTAGACACTAGAGGACACCTAGGGGCTCAGTTACCAACCCTTCGAATCGAGCCTTAGCTCGGTTTTGTGTGAGAAATCAAGTTTACCTATATTTACCTAAACAGTCCATTTTTTCCAGTTTTGTATTATTTTCCAGTTTTGTAAAAAATGAATTTCAAACTTAATTTTGATATAAATTATACATTGTATTAGTGTATTTTAGTATGTATATGTGTAGTACATATGTATTTGAGGGTGTGGGTCGATTTTGGGGAGAATTGGTGGTGTGTGTGTGTAGTTATATATATATACATATGTGTGTATATATGTGGTGTGTGTGTGTGTTTTCTGTGGGGGTTTCCTGTCTCAGGAAACCTGAGACACACCCCCCCCCCACTGTTCAGTCTCTCTCCCTCTCTCACTGATTAGCTCTCTCTCTCATTGAGTCTCCCCTATTCTCTCTCTCTATATGATTCTCTCTCATTACCTCCCTCTCTCTATATATATTGTATATAGTATATATTAGGTAATATACATATACATTTTGTATGTATATATATATGTTATAGATATATATTAGTGTATATATATGTTATATAAATATGTGGGGTTATGGGTATATTACATAGTGACCCTTTATATATAGGTTATATATATATTTGTATAGATTCTATTGTAGGTATAAACCTATGAGCCCTATGACCATTGACCTAGGAATACTAACCTATGGGCTATGATACTAGCCTATGGCCATTAGGCCTAACCCTAATTGACTAGTAAACCAAGACTTAGCTAGTTTGACCCCAATTCGACTAAGTGTTGACCAAGGTCAACCTTAGGTCAAATTTGAACTAGCTTAACCTAGTTTTGACTTAAACTAACCTAGAATGACTAGTTTGACTAAACCCTAGACTATTGACTAGTTGGTTTAGACTTTGACCTATATAAGGGTATTATTTATGACTTGGTTATATAGATAGCCCTATGTAGAGTGAAGATAGGTATGGGGTTAAGTAGGATACTTAGAGTTGAGTCTTGATTGAGTTAGACTATGGTTTAGCTTGATTATAAGATTAAGTTTGATGTTGTACTAAATATATGTATTTATATGTGGTATACCTTATATAGGAAGTTGGTTGTACCTTAGCTTTGTATTATGGTATCTTAGGTAACCTAAGACAAGTTAGCCTATGGTTAGTTGAGTTAACCTTATAGAGTTGACTTGGATAGTTGACCCTTGACCCAATTACCTTGTTGACTAATCTAAATTTGACTTAAGTTGACTTAGTTGACTGTTAGAATTGTCTAGAGTTGACCAAGTTTGACTTTGACCTAGTTTGGCTTAGGAATCATGTAGTATGCATTGTATACTTTATTTTTACCATTGTGGATACATTGTGACTTGTATTGCTCTGATTAGGAGCCAGACACCTCTCCTCAGGCAGTATATCCTCTTCAGACATTCAGTTATCAGGCGAGTACATTCTCTGACCGTTTCATACTTGTTCAGGCTTTACTTTTCGCTCTAGATTACTTTACTTGTTGCTGTCACGTTGGTAACACGGATTGGTACTATATGGATCTTTACATGAGATGTTATCCCCCTCGGGAGCATCGGGTACTTCATGTTATGTGTGTTTCACTATCATCATGTACTCCTATGCTTCCATTATTCATGTACACTCATGTGATCATGTACTCTCATGTTTACTGAGCTCTCATGTATACAATCATGTGCACCCTTTCATGGGCCCCATGTGATATCATGTACAATAACGTAACTTGTATAGATCCTTGTGTATTGATTGGGGTACGGGGGAGTAGAAGTGGACATGTGAATAATTCAAAGTAGTGTAGTCATGTACAAACTCAGTAGTATAGTCATGTATAAATTCTAGCCATTCACATGCCTATCTTGTGCTCTACATCACTAGTCACTACAGTTCTCTATATACAGTAGATATTTCATTACAGCTATCTTTTTTACATCGTATATTTCCTTTCAGCAGTTCATGTATCTTACTCTATTGCCTGTATCGTATTTCCTAACCTGCTATGCACTGCGTGAGATATATTGTGCTCGTTCCCGTCCTGATTGGACCTGTTGAAAATATTACAGAGGATGAGGATGAGGCCCTGGTGTCTACCTATTATGGAGCAGGACTAGATGATACTTATGTTGTGGACCCTCAGCAGGATCCACCTGCAGCTGAGGATATTGCCCCAGTAGTCTAGACCAGTTTAGTCTAGGCAGTCTTTTCTATATTTACTTTTTGTCTCACATTCTGAGTTGTATTTTGAGATGTGGAGATGTATAGACTCTTAGACTTATTGTATTATGAGTTGACATTCTGGTGTTATGTTATCCTAGACACTTGGACATTTTCATCTATGCTATGGTTCTCTTTGAGTTACTATCTATCTATCTGTTCTTCATTCTTCTACCCTAGATGTGATTGAGATGTATATTGTTATGTCACCTCCATTCGGAGAGTATAAACTGTACAGGTACTTTTATATGGTTAGATGATTGACCTAGGACAGCGTTCTACCGCCGATACTGCGGCGTAGGCTGGGCGTTGTTACGTTCTCGTACCCTGACAGTGGGTGCGGGTCGTGACACGTTTTTAGTGGTGGCCCATGCAGGTCGAGTTTATGTAGTGGTATTCGAACTAGAGTATCACTACAGCCTGCGATAGGATTAGAGGAATAGGCTTAGAGAGAATGGATACTCAATCACTGTTAGGATTTCATGAGATATTCCGGGACGACCCTTGAGAATCTTATTTTGAACTTCGATATTGAAAACCCTTTTCCTCTTGTTTTAATTCACCCTCACTCCTTGATGTTTAAGGGATCTTGGACTATTTAAACCTTATTCATCATTACCTCCCTTATATTTTGACCTTCTTTACTGCTAATTTAGCCTTAGTTTTGCAAGCTTATATTTTATCGAGCTTGATCACGACATATTTTATTGGGGGCTAGTACCCACTAACATATTGTCTAATCAGGGCCGGTGCATGATGGTCTGATCAACCTATTGCACTTTGGTTCGCTTTCATATATTATTCTACATGGATGGAGCCACTTGCAGGTTCTGTTCTTTCAAATCCATTCCCATCTTGTTTCATTATATCTGTCTTGGAATCCAATTCCATATGCTCCTACCTATTCTTATTTTGATGAATTTGACCTGATAGTTCTTTTGATTTTATCTCTTACTTAGGAGTAGGAGTAGGAGTAGGAGTAGCTCTAATTGTTAATATAATCCTTTAGGAATGAATTGATGTATGTGCTATACCTTTGACTTAGAAGAGTAGCTCTAACCATAGAATGGTAAACCTCTTAACCCTATTGATTCATTGTTTTCTTACCTACCTAGTCTAATACCCATAGTCACAGACTATCCCATTTAACCTATCCTTGTACTACTATTGCATCACAACTTCTGGTTTAAATTTAGGCCATTGACCATTCCCACTCTAATTATGATCATCGTAGGCACATTACCATGACTTTTAAATTTGGAGCACAAGACTAGTTGTTTTCTCAAAACTGACTTCACATACCAGACCTAGACATGACATACTACAGCCATGACCTTAGTGTCCCACTCAGGCATACCATCATATGCTTCATTTGCTTAGTACGATTTTCCTGACCCGAGACTCCATCCTGATTTACCCCATGGAGTTATTTTTGGCTTCGATTTGAATTAAGGACACCTTATGACCTAAAACTGCCAGCCAATTTTTGGACATGACCCAGTATAGGTCTACTACCCATATTTTGCTTGTTGACCTTGTATGTTGCCTAGGTAGTGGCTTCGTCCTTGATTGTTGGAGGTTTGACCTAGAAGGAGTACGACCATCTAAATTTCGAGGACGAAATTATTTTAAGGTGGGTAGACTTGTAACACCCTGTTTTCTGAAAATTGGGGATTTTTGAAAATTTATTATTTTTATTATTTATTAGTGGTATTTTAGTCATGGTATGATTTTCTGGTGATTTTAGTTAGATTAAACCATTTTCTAAGTCATGCTAAGTCATGACTTATGACTTTGTGACTTTGTTAGTAAACCTTAGTGTAAACCCTAGTTTCTCTAACCTAGAAGTTGCCATGACCATGAGAACTTGACCATAGGCTTAGAATATCATTTTAGTGATTTTTAGCCTAAGGGGTATTTTGGTAATTTTCTAGGAATTAAGTAGGATTAGTGAGATTTTACTATTCATGGACTTTTGATTAGTGACTTGATAATCCCTAACCTAGTTACCCTAATCAATAGGTTAAACCCTAACCTAGAATGACTAAGAGGATTAGATATTCATGGTAGTCAAAGCTATACAAATATCTAGATATTTACTTATTGATATTTTGCTTGATTTATGCAAAATATCTTAAACCTTTACAAAAGTCCTTCCCTTAGCTTGTAAGCAAGCCAAGGACAACCCCCCCATGCCTTGGCCATGCCATGGCCGGCCAAGACACCCCCCCCCCCTTGGCATGACCCCCTTCCTATATATTTTGATAAATTCATTGCATTGCATTGAATTAAATTCATGAAAAATACCCTTTACTTCAAAATTTCATATCTCACTCTTTAGAGGTCCAAATCACCTCTAGTTTCTTGCATTGGGTTCCTACAACCTAGAGGGTGCTAAGGGAGGCTAGCAAGTTGGACACAAGGACTTGGACACACCCATAAGTGGACTTGGACACCCCCCTCATTTATTGAGTTTTCAAGGATTTTGCACATATAGGTAAATGTCTCTAAACCATATTAATATTGTAATTTTTCTTCATAAATGCATGCATATAGGTGTATACTAGCTGTGGGTAAAGTTTGGTGGAATCTAGGAATTGTTTGGTGTCGTATCGGACACGTATCCTAATTTAATTTCATTGTATTTTAAGTTTTTTAGCTCACTGTCACATTGATATTTACACACTGTTTTGTAGAACTTTTGAACCAAAACCTAGCCTAGCTAACCCTAAACCTAACCCTAAAACACTGAGCACAAATTGGGTTGTGTCGTGTCCAAAATCTGGACACGAAGCTCTCAGTTTCAACACTGTCTGGACACTGCACAGTACACAAAATATGTCCTGCTACCTAGACACGTTTTCTCGACACATACACCACGTGGACACGCCAAAATTGGCATAGAGCACGGGGCACTGACTGACAGGTCATCCCCAAAGTTTGGGATGACCTCGTGTCGTGTCGGACACGGAATCGTCCCCGCAAGGGTCGTTCAGTGCACAGTATACACACACAGACACCTAACTTTGAGCGTGTCGTGTCCACTGTACACGACACGTGGACACTTCGTAGTGTCATGGACACGAAGCCTATCCTTAGGCGAACACGTGGACACGATTTCGTGGTGTCTCGTGTCCTGTGTCACGAGCACGAGGCTTGTGACAGCGTGCACGACGCTGTCGAACTCGCGCGTATCAGTCGTGTTTTCACGACTGATACGGCTCTCGTGTCGACACTGTGAGACACGTGGACACAGTGCAGGGTGTTGGACACGTACCCTACCCCTAGGTGAACATTCGTGCACGTGCACGAGACACGAGAGTGTCTGTGTCGTGTCCTAGGGTGAGTTGCACGCGTACACGATACTGTGTGTGTGCGTGTGTATCAGGTTTACCCGATTGGGTTTTGTGAGTCGTGGACACGTCGAAATGTGTCGTGGTGTCGTGTCAGGCCCCCTAGACACTAGAGGACACCTAGGGGCTCAGTTACCAACCCTTCGAATCGAGCCTTAGCTCGGTTTTGTGTGAGAAATCAAGTTTACCTATATTTACCTAAACAGTCCATTTTTTCCAGTTTTGTATTATTTTCCAGTTTTGTAAAAAATGAATTTCAAACTTAATTTTGATATAAATTATACATTGTATTAGTGTATTTTAGTATGTATATGTGTAGTACATATGTATTTGAGGGTGTGGGTCGATTTTGGGGAGAATTGGTGGTGTGTGTGTGTAGTTATATATATATACATATGTGTGTATATATGTGGTGTGTGTGTGTGTTTTCTGTGGGGGTTTCCTGTCTCAGGAAACCTGAGACACACCCCCCCCCCACTGTTCAGTCTCTCTCCCTCTCTCACTGATTAGCTCTCTCTCTCATTGAGTCTCCCCTATTCTCTCTCTCTATATGATTCTCTCTCATTACCTCCCTCTCTCTATATATATTGTATATAGTATATATTAGGTAATATACATATACATTTTGTATGTATATATATATGTTATAGATATATATTAGTGTATATATATGTTATATAAATATGTGGGGTTATGGGTATATTACATAGTGACCCTTTATATATAGGTTATATATATATTTGTATAGATTCTATTGTAGGTATAAACCTATGAGCCCTATGACCATTGACCTAGGAATACTAACCTATGGGCTATGATACTAGCCTATGGCCATTAGGCCTAACCCTAATTGACTAGTAAACCAAGACTTAGCTAGTTTGACCCCAATTCGACTAAGTGTTGACCAAGGTCAACCTTAGGTCAAATTTGAACTAGCTTAACCTAGTTTTGACTTAAACTAACCTAGAATGACTAGTTTGACTAAACCCTAGACTATTGACTAGTTGGTTTAGACTTTGACCTATATAAGGGTATTATTTATGACTTGGTTATATAGATAGCCCTATGTAGAGTGAAGATAGGTATGGGGTTAAGTAGGATACTTAGAGTTGAGTCTTGATTGAGTTAGACTATGGTTTAGCTTGATTATAAGATTAAGTTTGATGTTGTACTAAATATATGTATTTATATGTGGTATACCTTATATAGGAAGTTGGTTGTACCTTAGCTTTGTATTATGGTATCTTAGGTAACCTAAGACAAGTTAGCCTATGGTTAGTTGAGTTAACCTTATAGAGTTGACTTGGATAGTTGACCCTTGACCCAATTACCTTGTTGACTAATCTAAATTTGACTTAAGTTGACTTAGTTGACTGTTAGAATTGTCTAGAGTTGACCAAGTTTGACTTTGACCTAGTTTGGCTTAGGAATCATGTAGTATGCATTGTATACTTTATTTTTACCATTGTGGATACATTGTGACTTGTATTGCTCTGATTAGGAGCCAGACACCTCTCCTCAGGCAGTATATCCTCTTCAGACATTCAGTTATCAGGCGAGTACATTCTCTGACCGTTTCATACTTGTTCAGGCTTTACTTTTCGCTCTAGATTACTTTACTTGTTGCTGTCACGTTGGTAACACGGATTGGTACTATATGGATCTTTACATGAGATGTTATCCCCCTCGGGAGCATCGGGTACTTCATGTTATGTGTGTTTCACTATCATCATGTACTCCTATGCTTCCATTATTCATGTACACTCATGTGATCATGTACTCTCATGTTTACTGAGCTCTCATGTATACAATCATGTGCACCCTTTCATGGGCCCCATGTGATATCATGTACAATAACGTAACTTGTATAGATCCTTGTGTATTGATTGGGGTACGGGGGAGTAGAAGTGGACATGTGAATAATTCCAAAGTAGTGTAGTCATGTACAAACTCAGTAGTATAGTCATGTATAAATTCTAGCCATTCACATGCCTATCTTGTGCTCTACATCACTAGTCACTACAGTTCTCTATATACAGTAGATATTTCATTACAGCTATCTCTTTTACATCGTATATTTCCTTTCAGCAGTTCATGTATCTTACTCTATTGCCTGTATCGTATTTCCTAACCTGCTATGCACTGCGTGAGATGTATTGTGCTCGTTCCCGTCCTGATTGGACCTGTTGAAAATATTACAGAGGATGAGGATGAGGCCCTGGTGTCTACCTATTATGGAGCAGGACTAGATGATACTTATGTTGTGGACCCTCAGCAGGATCCACCTGCAGCTGAGGATATTGCCCCAGTAGTCTAGACCAGTTTAGTCTAGGCAGTCTTTTCTATATTTACTTTTTGTCTCACATTCTGAGTTGTATTTTGAGATGTGGAGATGTATAGACTCTTAGACTTATTGTATTATGAGTTGACATTCTGGTGTTATGTTATCCTAGACACTTGGACATTTTCATCTATGCTATGGTTCTCTTTGAGTTACTATCTATCTATCTGTTCTTCATTCTTCTACCCTAGATGTGATTGAGATGTATATTGTTATGTCACCTCCATTCGGAGAGTATAAACTGTACATGTACTTTTATATGGTTAGATGATTGACCTAGGACAGCGTTCTACCGCCGATACTGCGGCGTAGGCTGGGCGTTGTTACGTTCTCGTACCCTGACAGTGGGTGCGGGTCGTGACAATATAAATAGTGGAACAAATAATGAATGATCAATGAAATAGAGCAATTGATATAAAATGATATCATTATTTGCAAATCAATTTGCTTATCCAAATTAATGCATTTGAACTCAATTACCTTATCATGCTATATGAATACCCTTTAGATAAATAAGAAGTTAAAGGAGAAAAATACTTGAGAAAGAGAAATTCAGTCGACTTGAATGCTCCTCCTCAAAGTATTACCAATATTGATATAAAATATGAGTTTTGGGTAAGTCCTCGACAAGGAAAGCCATTGTTGATATAAAACATGAGTTACAGCTGCAGTATTGGGAGATGTTGATGGCCAGTTTCTTGGGACTTTATCCACATGTTATATGGGAGTAAGTCCATTGGAGGCAGAAGGAATTGGATTCTCATTAGCCCTCAAATTGTGCAGAAGAAAGAATAGGCTATTTATAAGGGCACATCAATTTTTGATCAGGGCTAGCCCGGATTGGGGCTAGCCCAGGTTTGAGGGAAAAGTACTCAGTACAGCCCATTTTTTTACTCATAGAGTTGTCCCAACCTAACACCCCCAAACTCCAATTTTGAGTTTCATTTCCACTTTCCACTCTCTCTTCCAAAATCCTTTTTCTTTTTCTTCTTCTTCAAGGTACTTCTTCTTCTTCTTCTTCTTCACCATTTCTCCACTTTCCACTCTCTCTTTCTTTCCAAAACCCTAATAATTTATTCCGATTATATTGTTTATTTCAATTATTTGTACCCCATTTGAATTAAACCCTAAATACATTCGGAGTGGAAAATTAAACCCAATTATTTGTAGCCCATTTGAATTAAACCTAAGTATACACGATCGAAACCTTTCCCGAGTCGACTAGGACTGTCCAACTTTTTGGCAGTCCTAGAAACTAGTAGGACTGCCAGAAATAGTGGCAGTCCTGTGTATAGCAAGTGTAATCCAGGACTACTATAATTTCTGGCAGTCCTATATACATTCTGGACTGCCAGAAATTGTGGCAATCCTGGATTGCACTTGTTGTACACGGGACTGCCACTATTTCTGGCAGTCCTACCAGTTTCTAGGACTGCCAGAAAGTTAGGCAATTCTAGATTGCACTTGTTGAAATGGGATAGTCCTGAATAATTTTTCAATGACAAACTTGTAAATAAGTTAAAGTTTACAATAGGATAGTCCTGATAAAAAATGATATGCCCTTGTAAATAGTCAAAGAATATCAAGAAAGTTACCATTGAGGGTAACTGTAAGGTGCTGATATATACTGTCACGCACATCAATAATATCAAGAAAGTTACCATTGAGGGTGACTGCAACCTGCTGTCACGCACATCAATCTGGATATTCGACATGTGATAGAAGAAAGCAGAGCATCTCTCAAGCTAGCTATACTAATAATCGAAAAAATGGTGGGATCTCTACCAAAAAAAGGAACTCTAACAAGGTGGCTCATGCTTTGGCTGCAGATTCTCTACCAGAAAAAGGCTGCAGATTCTCTACCAAAAAAAAAAAGACTCGTCTTCCATTTGTACTTACCAAGAACAGCCTCTGTGTTTGCTTTCTCATCTTGTGATGATAGGAGCTATTCAAGCTGTGTGTGTTGACGAAGTGTTGTTCATTTGGCCCCCCCAAAAAAATACCTGTCAAACAAATAACATACATGAAAATCTTACAAGTCAAAAAATTAATTTAAAATCTTGCCAACTATATATCTACCTACCTGTTCAAAACTCCCAGATGACCGGCTTTTGGTGTACACGCCAGCGGCAACCTCTGATGAACTCTCCTCCCGCACTGACAAATTAACAACAGAGTTAAACACCCGGCCACTAGCTATACTGATAATCGATCGATCACGTCAGTCGAGCAGAGGAACGGAGCTTACCAACTTGGTTCCCACCAGTCGAACTTGTTATGATCACTGGAGTAGTGTTGCTTGGCGTGGAGTTTGTCTGCACGTTGACCGAGCTATGATCAATGACGTTCTGCTGCTGTTGATATGTTGCACTAGGAATTAACTCATTTTTAATCAAGGATCGGAGTCAGTTATAGATGTGTACGTACCTGATCTTGAGAGTAATGCACTATAACATTTGAAATAGTGCTTTCGGGAGTAAGGGGGCTCTTGGTCTCTACACCTCCATCAATCACCATAGACTCCATGCCTGCAGCTAGCCTGCCTGACAATATATAATAACATAACGATACATGAGCTGAAAGTAAGACCAAAACGAAAACGGAAACGGAAACGGAAACGATGGAGGCCAGGGAGCGGAGCGGCCTTACCTTTGCAATATCTTCTTTCTTTCTTTCTTGTTGAGGAATTGAGCTAGTGGCTGATCAAATGTATGTGTAGAGAGCAAAGTGGGTGGGTATATATATAGTCTACGTCCTTACTTGGCTAGGTGTGTTTGGTAGGAGGGAAAAGTGGAAGGAAGAAAAAATAAAAGAGGAAAAAGTGGAGGAAAAGACTCATTTTCTCTTGTTTGATATGGAACAAAAATAGGAAGGAAGAAAAAATGGAGGAATTATTTTTCCTTCATAACCTAAAAAATTCAATCCCCCCAAAAGTGGTAGGAGGGATTACTTAGCTAGGTGTGTTGAGGAATTGATCTAGAGCCAGTGGCTGATCAAAAGTATATGTGTAGAGACCAAAGCTTAGAAAGCACGCAATTGTGCTCCATGACCATGAGAGAGAAGGCCTTGCAATCTTCTGCGTGCCCCCTCCACTTATCCTTCAATTGTGACTGTATGTTAAGTGAGGTTTTGGTCCACGGTATTTTCCCCCCAATAAATTTAGGATTAAAAACCTATCATAATATTTGATTTAGGTTATAAAAATTTATTTTCGAAAATTACTATATATATCGGACTAAATAATTTATCCAAAAAAAATGGGAATCCTATAACTTAAGATTAGGTGGGTATATTTTTGAATTATTTGTATTTACCGTCCCAATTACTAATTATAACTTCACTATCCCCAAATTTATTTTAATTAGTGTTACCCTCTATTCCTTAATAATCCATTAATTGTAATTGTAGTTACCCTCCAAAAAATAACCTAATATTTTAGAATTGCGGGGACAACACTAATTAAAATAAAAATGGGGGTAGTGGATATATGATCATCAATTGGGAGGGTAAATACAAATAACTCTATATTTTTTTGTCCGGACAATTTTTTGTTGTTGTTGTTGCGTTTGTTGTTTTTCTACACTTTTTTATTTTATTTTTTCTTGTTTTTTCCCCCTTTTTATCCTTTTTTTTAGAATTTTTTTTCCAGGTTTTTTGTTCCTTTTCATTTTTTAAGAATTTTTGTCTTCTCAATTTTTTTTTTCGTTTTTTTCTCAGGTATTTTGTTCTTTTTCATTTCTAAAGAATTTTTCTTCATTTTTTCTGGTTTTTTTTATTTTCTTATCTTTTTCGTTATATTAATCCTTTTTTTTAATGTTTTTTCAGTTATTTTTATTCTTTTTCAATTTTTTGAAGTAATTTATTTATTTGTTTGTTTTTTTTTGTCAGTTTTTTTTTTTTAATTTTTTTTCCCTTCTGGTTGACCGAGCTATGAATGTTCTGATGCTGTTGATATTGTACAAGGAACTAATTATGATGAGTAGGAAGAAATTTGCATAAGTTCAAGTTGGGAGGAATTTTTTTTGCATACAAGTACATAGAAGACGGAGTGAGTCCCATCGGAGGTAAGAGACAGAAATTGTGAGTATGGAATGCGGGAGGGGTCGGTGGGTGCCTTATCTCTTACCTCTTAAGAATGCGTAAATCCTAAATGCTGTCGGGAGACTAGCGCTGACTTGGTCTCGACTCTCTACACCTCCATCAATCTCGAATAAATTCTCCATGGCGCCTGACATTACAATGATACAATTACATGTACATATAGGGCTTAATTGTATCTTCCCATATCGAAAACTGTAATGCTGCAACTAAACATTTGCGATCTTCTTGTTGTCGAGGAATAGTGGTTGATCAAACCTGCTGATGTAGTTGCATTGGTCTAGGGATATATAGTTGAATGTTCAATGCTAGATGCATCTGTGTAGAGATCGCTTACACCAACCACGCCTATAATTTATATTTTCTATATAAACTTATAACACTGACCACTTCTATATTATATAATATTTATAAAGGATATGGATGGTCAATATAATTATTTTTAGAATAAAAGTAGTTTATGTAATACTCATAAAATATAGGAGATCACTGCATTTATTTATATTTTAAATGATATGTAATTTCTATTCATAATCTATGGTCCCTATAATTTTGTTGGATAGTCCAAACAATAATCCAGAGTCCACACATTTCATGTTAGAAAAAAAATTCATATGTGCATTTCAATAATGGCTATTCATTTATTCAATTGCATATATATATATGGTGTGTTCCGCTAAGTGGTAAGTAGTGAAGGAAGTTTGTAGATGGACACGATCGACTCTCACAATCCGTACTCGTTTTTATCACCATTTTCCTAAATCTCCTTAAAGTATAGGCCCGAAGGGCCTATTGCGGGCTTGAGCATTGGGCTTTAGGGCGAAGGGTCTGTTGCGGGCTTGGGGATTGGACTTTAGGACATAAAATGATACTTTATTGACATACTTTGTTCGTCTGCATTGAACGACTTTTTTTTTGAGCAAAACATTGAACGACTTGCACACTTGGTCTTGCTGATACATATGTTGAGACTGTACAGATACGAGGGTTCCAGGAGTTATGAACCTGGTTTAATTGTACCACTTTTACAAGTATGTTCAGATTCATAACAGTAGTTGTTCCGGTCAGTGATGACCAAGTATTGGTTCTCCTTTACAAGAGCACGAGCAACATGTTGAATATCTACCAAATTACCAGACCCCCTTCCAACATCCTAGTGGTAAGTAGAGAAGGAAGTTTGATTTATGTTATAATAATTTATTATTTTTTAATCACTATTCATGTTTTTTTTTCAATTTTTTTCTAAGTTTTTTGTTCTTTTCATTTTTTAAGAAACTTCTTCATTTTTTGGGTCTTTTTTCCATTTCTTTATCTTTTTCGTTATATTAATCATTTTTCATGTTTTTTTTTCCTTTTTATGTTTTTATTCTTTTTCATTTTTAGAGAATTTATTTGGTTTTTTTTGTTTTACATTTTTTAATCTTGTTTTGTTTTTAAAATCCTTTTTCATGTTTTTTAAGATTTTTTTGGTTCTCTTAAAACAAATCTATTTTTTTTTTTCAATTTTTTGGTTCTTTTTCATTTATTTCATTTTTCCATTTTTTTCATTTTTTTATTTTTTATTTTTTCAGTTTTTAAGCTTTTTTTGTTATTTTAATCCATTTTCATATTTTTCAGCTTTTTTATTGTTCTTTTTCATTTTTTTTGTTTTTCCCCTTTCTTTGTTTTTTTTTTCCTAGTTTTTTAGTTTTTTTTTTCTCGGGTTTCTTTATATAGTATTCCGTATACCAAACGTCCCTTTAGGAATTTGTCTTCGCCATATGTTAGTAGTCTTGCTAGCAAACGATTCGATTCGAATAGAACGAATTATAGAGCTGTATATGACGTCAATGAACCGACATAGGAAAGGATTAAAAGGGGACCTTAACAAGCGTAGAGGTGATATTAGTTAAGTACAAAAATGTCACAGTTATACGGTTGCATTGGCCTGCTAACATTATGACGAAGAGTTACAATCGTGCTACTTTGCTAGCACTTTTGCTAGCTATGTACACGTGCGTGATGGGTCGGTAGCGGCGGGCCAGTAGGACACATAGTAGGAGGGGCAGGAGGAAGGGGCAGAGCCATCGAGCGGACGGACGCGACGTTTGGCAGTTGGATGCGGAGCATGAAGGGGGAGAGATGCGGGTGCACAGACGCACGCACAAAAGCACGAGCCAAACTGTTTTTTTTTTGTTGGAAAATGCTAAGTCTACAGCCAAATTCTTACAATCTACTTACAACCTCTCTCTTTCACCCCTTACGCATGGGTCCCACTGGGTCCCACCTCCCCTCTCACCCCCTGTTACATGGGCTCCATCCGACCCCACCACTTTCCTCCCTCCTCCAATCAATGTCCGACACGTCACTACAACAAAAAATCCTTTTAATGACGGCTAAAAAGCGTCATTAATGACGAACCATGACGCTTTTTTTTTCCACAGCAACCGTCATGAAAACGGGTGTTATAAATATTTTTTAAAAGCGTCATAAAATAACCGTCATTAATAGTTTCTATAAAAGCGTTATGAATAGTTAGTATATAGTGCACAATTCAGGACATTTTGAAAGCGTTATGAATAGATAATCTGTATAAGCTCAATGGAGAACATTTATAACACTCAATATTACTGAACTCATTACATTTATAATGCTTAATACTGCACATTATATATTACTTTCCAAAAATTTCTCAATTCAATTTTAAAACAACCACATTGAACTATATTCACAAGAAAACATTGAAATATTATATCACCATCTTCATTACATTATCTCAAAATAGGGTATCCAAATACATATATTTACAACTACTACTTAAATGGATCCTCAAAACAAGTAATTACTTTGGCTTCAACTTGAGCACATCAAAACTGTCAACATCATGTGTAGCAAATCCCTGAAAAAGATAAAAACACGGAGACCAGGTCCTCATCATTTGTAAGCACCAAAAAGCTTTTCATCATCTCAAGTACCTTCTCAGCATAAGAAAGAAAAGCTTGCTCCGCAGCAGCTGCTACCGGGCCTATTGCAGACTGCATCAAGTCGAAAAGAAGGGTTGTAATAAAGAAGAAAATAATTCTACTATAGATTTCTACAGAGAAAGACAAAAGAAGCAGAAGTAACATGCAAGTTTCTTGCAAATTTCGAGGACTAGTTTGGAGTGCAGTAATTCATACTTCTATTGAAAATTCGAGATCCACGAGCATCGAAATGCAGGTTATCGGTGTATAAATATAAGACAATTAGAATCACCCTTGCTGTAACCAATCAAAATCTTTTCAAGAGGAAAAATAACACTAGAGGATCACATAATACAAATACAAGAAATTAACCACTGACATGCAAAAAAGCACCAAGTTTCTCCATTTGGACAAGATCAGTCTAGTTTTACTCTGTCCAGCTCACCAATTATATTCTCAAACTGCACAAATCATTGTGTGGAATGACATTAACAAACAGTCTACTATGTACATGCAATTCATAAAACCATGTCCCTTATAATGCAAAAGATATTAGAAGGGGTATAGAAATGAGGGCTACAAACCTTTAAAATCTGACGCAAGAAATAATCACCATAGCGCTTTACTGGCTTGGATTCGATGACATGTACAATATCCTGCATCCAAGAACAAGTTTCACAAAGTGAATTTAAATCAATGCAGCCGCCCGAAGTTAAATTTCCACATAACATTATATATTCAGTGAAATGATATATACGCGAAGGAAATATATATATGTAGCAAGTCTCCGAAGGACATGTTCTAGAGAACAGAAGATC
The DNA here is from genome assembly GCA_029216955.1 of Iris pallida. NCBI lineage: Eukaryota > Viridiplantae > Streptophyta > Magnoliopsida > Asparagales > Iridaceae > Iris > Iris pallida. The sequence goes on along the minus strand of JANAVB010024597.1, from coordinate 7,976,055 downwards.
CCAGAGGGCCCTTACAAAAAGAACATAACAAAGTCCTATAGCTGTTATGAGATTGTTTGAAGCAATCAAAATAAGATGATAAGAAAATTGATTTGCACATTATATGATCGGTTGCAAAATATATATAAAAAAAGAAAAAGTTGCCAATTAAGCTATATCAACTATTACTTACTAAATATTCAACATGTGAGCAACTGAGTATGACCATAAAATTATATGATCGATTGTAAATATCTGACATTAGCATGAAATGATAAAAATAACTCATTGTGCACGATGAATTATTGTATGATCTGAGTGATGCATTAGGTTTGCTGGGCCAGTTTTAACACTACGTGAGTATCCTTCCTTCTATAGCAGTGTGGTCGATGACAGTAATACAATTTAATTGGAATCTACTCATTGATCCCAAATCCTAATGCTTACTTTAGCATTTCATGACGACATTTATGGATACTTCATATATCCAACCACTAAAGTAAAGAATCTCAGAACCTTCCATTACATGTCCAACATATTTTTAACCTAACTTTCCAATAGGTAGTGGAGCCTGCTCATGTATATATCCAAAGAAGAGACCAATGCCATCCCCAGTGATTGCAATATGGAAAAAGTGAGAAAAAAGGGACGTCGACATATTTTCGTAGAGATAAACTTGTAACCTGAACAAGTCATGTTCAACCATAATCCACACACCGTGTGATCTAGGAAGTGATTGTAGTCGAATTTTTATTTTTATTTTTCAGTAAAAATAAGGTTACACTGGATATAAAACCTCGAAACATAAAGATATGTGACAAGATATTAATCAACCTGTTTTTATTCTGCTAACTAACCACCCCTCTTAAATTTGTTATACTAGTTGGAACAAATATGTTCCTCAACTTCCATTACATGCAAACAGTACTAAAACTACCGAAAATTTTCCTTGTGATAACTAATAGCTACTTTCCTTCATCATCTCAACTGCTCATGGTAATTCTTCAGGAGCCTATATTGACAAAAGCTCATCAAAAAGAAAGGTTGGTTAAAATAATGATTCTCTTGGCCAGAAGAGAAGACGTAGTTTAACAAGATCCAAATCTCCTTGAGACAATTCATCAAACACATGAAGGACATGTCTCAAAAACAAACTTTCAGAAGATTAATTTAAGGTCCCTTAATTTAATTCGAGAATAAAGAGAATAAGGAGAAAAGACTTGATAACTCACAGATTAAATCTGAAGTTTTTTGAGTTCAACAAATTCCCGGATTGTCCTCTATTTTGGATCGAGTTCACAGAGGATTAGGTCGAAAAGATTCAGCAGAGAAGAGAAAAGATCAGACTCACCATATCGACTCTTCGTCCTCCCGAGCGAGTTCGAACTCAACAAATCGACCAAAATTTAGTCGATGTCGTCGAAATGGCACAAACCCTAGTAACCAACTGCATGGCAGCCAAGCTATCTCACCGCATTTCTTCGACGAGGGACCCGGCGGCGCCGGCTCTTCCCGAGGATCCCGATCGCGAAGCGAAATTGAAATCGAAGAAGAAAAAATATAAGCCCTAGAAATCGAAGAAGAAATCCATCAGAAATCCTAGAAATCGACGAAGAGAAAAATTGGGGGAGAAGAGGTTTGAGGAGGAGAGCTGCTGCTCCCTTAGAAAATGGATGAGAAATGAATTTTCTCTCTCCCACTTAGCTTTTATACAGCGAAAGAATTACAAGTTTGCCACCGCTCTAAACTATTAATAACGCTTTATTTTATAAACGTTATAAAAAGCCTAGAATTAGCCCAAACCGTCATAGAAAAAAGGTATTTTTTAACTTAATAACGCTTATGTATCAGCCGTCATTAAAACTCCTTGTCGAGCGTCATTAAAAGGGTTTTTTTGTTGTAGTGCGTGGCGGTTGTAAGGAGATTGTAAACAATTGGTTGTAGGCATAGCAAAGCTCTTTTTTGTTTAGGAAGAGTTAACTACAAAACACAAAAATATCAACAGAATATCCAATCCAATCAAGATTTGCAACCAGAGCATCTGGCACCAGTAGATTCAGGCCTTGCATACGTGTGTATGGACACAAGGCAAAACCAAAAATCAAGTTGGAATAGACTACAGTGAGATAGAATATATATATATATATATATATATATATATATATATATATATATATATATATATATATATATATATATATATATATATATAATGGATCCCTAAGGCACTAGTCTAGTGGGAGTGCGGGGGCCCGCCCAAGCACAGATCTTGGATTCGAATTTTCCATCGGGCGGCTATGTGGCTTATATAGCCACGGTCCGACATGAAAAAAGGACACCTCTCTCTCTCTCTCTTTATATATATATATATATATATATATATATATATATATATATATATATATATATATATATATATATATATTTATTTATATTTATATATATATATATATATATATATATATATATATATATATATATATATATATATATATATATATATATATAAATATAAATAAATAAATAAATAAATAAATATATATATATATATATATATATATATATATATATATATATATATATATATATATATATATAATGAGGTTGGGCTGACCACCCAATCCACCAATGGTTCCGCCTACGATTTCAAATGAGCAAGCTGTTCGCGACGCTCTCGAAGCTTGGCTCGAGAAAAGTTCGTTTGAGCTCGGTTTATTTAGTAAACAAGCTGAGCTCAAGTTTCATTTTCGAGCTCGTTTAGTAAACGAGCCAAGCTCAAGCTTACAAGTACTCGGCTCGTTTGAATTCGCGAGCTAGCTCGTTTATGAGCTTACGAGCTAAACTAGTTAAGCTTGAAATAAAAAATGGTTGTACAACAAATGTGGTTGTGTGCATTGTATATTTATATACCCTTAATAATTGATATAAATTTTTTAATTGAATTATTATAAATAAGTTATTAATATTACATGTACATAAATTTATGTCTAACTAGCTTGAAATCGAGCTCGTGAAACTTGAAATCAAGTTGAACGAGCTTGAAATCAAGCTTAACGAGCTTGATTTTGAGATTTATCGAGCTTGTTTATCATGCTTGAATCAAGCTTACTTATCAAGCTGAGCTCGAGTTCAAACCAAGCAAAGCTCAAATTTCATATAAATGAGCTCGAGCCAAGCTCAAGCTCTAAAATAAAAAGTTTATCAAGTTCGAGTTCGAGCTCGAGCTTGATTAGTTCCGGTCAAGTCAAGCCAAGCTCAAGCTTATAAAAACTTACTCGGCTTAGCTTGATTGCACCCCCTAGTTCCACCGCATATATGATATATCACCCCCACCCTGCTTTTTCCACAATTCGCACTCTGTAATCACTTCCACGTCTATATATATCTTTTACCCACTTTTAACTTAAATATCGTGAATATTCCTCTTTGTCAAGTTGGCCATAACAAAATAGGCCAAAATCCAACTTTAACTCTCCTCGTGCACTCTATTACTTTTCTCATTTTCGTCAAAAAGTAATATATATATATATATATATATATATATATATATATATATATAGAGAGAGAGAGAGAGAGAGAGAGAGAGAGAGAGAGAGAGAAAATTTATGAAATGTCCAAAAAATGAAAAAGTTTTATAAAAAACCCACCGCACAATAATATTTTATCGCGTGTCCAGAATTAGCAAAAAAATATATAAAGGGGGTTCCGAATAACCTTTTTGCCCTTCCTTCTAATTTATTGAAAACACCCACGAAACTACTCTTAAAAAAACGTTTCGATACTTCCTCTTCTTCCATACGCTG